>BROG01000315.1:0-600000 GCA_030159075.1 Atrina japonica | reverse complement strand
CAAAGGATTCCTACATCATTTTTTTTTTCAAACAATAAATAAAATCTAAAAGATTACCATTGCCAGGTACATCCTGGTGTCACAGTGAACTAAACATTTACTGGTATCCTCATCAATGCACAGAATAATCCTATTGGTTGTTGCATTATCCTTAAGAGTTTTCTGACAACTTGTGTTCAATTTACATCAGAGGAAATCATCTTACTCCTCCTGAGTTGTATTGAATGAAATATAGCTCCAAAATTCCATTATTATACAGTGAACACAGCGATGCAGATGCCATTTGTAATACTTTCGTTTTCTCAGAAGCAAGATTTTAAAGGTCGTGTAAGTCATTGTCTTTATTTTTAGTGATAAACATGAGCCAACCAATCAGATTAAAGACTTCTCTATGATGTGTCCATATCTTTTTATATTCACCAATGGTCTTTTACATAGGATTCCATAGTATTATAGCATACATGGAAATTGTATATATACATGAATGGCAGTGAGTGTGAGTCAGCATCAATTGTATACATACGTGTTTGGCAGTGACAATATATAAACTAAAAATAGTATATATACGTGTTTGGCGGGAAAAGGGTTAGGAAACACTGTGCCCTGGCACCGGAGAGAGAAGTCATTCAAGAAAATGTTAACAGGGATTTTCTTTACTCCTAGACTTTGGTTCCAGAGTCCAAAAAAATTGGGAAAATATATGATGTTTTGATTAAAATATACATGTTTTTTGATTAAAATTAAAATTTTCCCTATTGGAGTAAAAACTACACTGCATAAAGAATTTGATTATAAATTTTTCCAGGGGGAATTTTGATGTTTTGATTTTGGGAAAATACCTGCATTTTGATTATGATGAGTGAGTATAAAACTAATTTTTTAAATATTTATCCTTTAAGAACTTGTTTAATTTTTACTTTTATAAAGAATTCACCAATGGATTATAAATTTTTTATAGTTTCCCTTTTATAAATATAATTACAAATACAATGCACGTTTTAATCAAATCATTATATTATGTACTTTCAAGTAAAATTTATTTAATCTTTAAAACTGAATTTCCTCATATAACTCAAACAAAAGGCATAGCTGATATTTGAGAATTAAATTAGACTAAAGTTTACATCATCATTTTTTCACAATTATGAAATAATAAGGTACATGTGTATGTAAAATTATGAAAAAAATGCTAAAAGTTATCTGCTCGAAAATTATTTCTCAGTTACCTACTGTTGACTAAAAACACTGCTATAGTTTGTGCAGAATTTTATGGGGCATAACAGATTTCAAACAAGAAAACATTTCCTCATCTGTGGCCATTGCTTTGTTGACATTTGTTAAAAAAAAATAATCTACTACGAAAGGCGACAGTTGCATGACATGTACAGAAACACTAAAACAAATGATTCAGTTCAAGCCCCCCAAAGTCAATAAATATTGACCGAATCGTACTATTTACCACAAACACCATAATTTATCGAAACACCAAATGAAGTTGCCAAGCAGGCTAACATGAATAAATACACTCAATTTGTAGATTTATATTTTTAAAATCTACGAAAAGTAATGTACAAATATTCCGACAATATAAGATTATCTCTTTAGGATAGTTTTTACTCATTCAATGTGTTTCAGTAACATATTCAGTAAGGCCAGCATATAACTATCACGCCAATAACACCAATAAAAGAAGAGAGTAACTTATGTTTCCAATGACAATTTTAATCGTGAATCTGATTTTAATACAGACCTTATCGGTCAGAATAGATAAGAATAATCTGATGATTTAGTTTGAAAATAATTTATCTGATCGGTATATTTATAACTTCTGAATTGGGAATTTTTGCATGTATTTTGTGAAAATATGAGCCATTTTCACATGGGAATGGGTATATTAACTGGACCCAAAAACGGCCTAGAAAAATCCTGGTTAAATTCCCATATCTTTCAACTATATATTACCATATTCATATCTTATTATACAATACAACAAATCAAATTTGGTAAAAAAAAATTTGGGGAGGTGATGAAAATCGAATCGTAGCAAATTGACAAAGGACCAAACAAACCGACCAAAAAAAAAATAAAACCATATCTTCTTACCGTCAATTTTAGCGACATCAAACAGTGATTGCATACCTGTACTGAAATATTCTTTGTTGACACAGTTGCGTAGACTATCAGGTATGCGACCGACAATCGCTCTCCTGATTTCACCTGCTGCCATTTCTCTAAGCTCTGTTACACTCTGCTCGCTGTAGAACGAAGAATGTGGAGTGCAGATCAAGTTTGGACAGTCTTTCAATGGACCTGAAAAATGAATATAGAAACTGGGTTAAAAAATCTTTGAACTAGGAATCCCATTTATTATGGGTATACTGGGCATAGATGTGTATATATAGTAACCCATGAAGAATACCCTGAAACAAACAAGTCTGACATTTAATCTGAATATGATCATGTCGATATTTCAGGTAAATTACCTATCAACCAATCATAAAACAAACAAATTCATATATACAGTTCACCCCATTATACCACCATCTTTTGTTTTCCTTAACCTTTTCAATACTGCAACATCACAGCTGTATAGTGATGTTGTAGCAGTTTTACATTTTCTGCAGTCTGCTCACTGTAGTATATTTTCATCATAATGTTGTATTGCTGTGCAGTCTGATTTTTATGGGTGTGGAGTGAGTAAATTTGCGAGAGAAATTTTAAGAATATGATCTTATTTAATAATGTACAAATTTTCTGAATGACTTTTGAATGAAAAACTTTAATAAATCAGTACATTCGAAATACATGTATAGTTTATTGTATACACAATCTTTCCTTTGCGTTCCATATCAAGAATTGCATATTCATTTGTTCTTTGACAAATATTATATGTATAAACTCATCATGAAAGAAGGAGATGAAAATATGCTAACTCATTTGATAAAAAATCCAAATTGAAAGTTGGACCAACATTTTCAGCTGTAAATGTGTTGAATTTAAAACTTTGATTTAAATTATTTGTCGACACAGGTTCCGTGAAATTGTTTGAAATTGTCCGTAAAATCATTGTCACTGCTAACATCTTATTCAGTATCAATATCTATCTCGGAAATAGGGTTTACAAGTTGTTCACATGCAGAATCATCATTCAAATTAGATACTAAAAAGTAATTTTAGAGTCAGAATTGGAGTTAAAAATATCTAAAACATCTTGGGGGAATCTCGAATGCAAAAGCGGTAGCCATTTTTTAATGAATTTCATTGACCGATTTCAAAATAATAGCACTTTTTACATTCGTCGTAACTTGTTTATTTTCCCCAGCATCCATTACTTGTAGACGTGATAATATAGACTAAAGCCTTATCTAAACTCTCATTATAATCGTGGCAATATATCGAGGTTTACCTTTCTGAGTTGTTGCCATTTTTAAGTCCATGATATCTTCTGTGTTTGGAAATATAAATCTAATTACTTGGAATTGGGGACAATGATTATTCAACATTAATAAATATAACCTACCTGTACTGAAACAAATGTTTACTAACACCTGGTTTTTCCCCTGATCTGGC
The DNA here is from genome assembly GCA_030159075.1 of Atrina japonica. Lineage (NCBI taxonomy): Eukaryota > Metazoa > Mollusca > Bivalvia > Pterioida > Pinnidae > Atrina > Atrina japonica. The sequence continues at coordinate 596,430 of BROG01000315.1, read as the reverse complement.
GATACAGTCTATGGGTTTAACATACATAAATGACCTTTTGTACTGAAGAATCAGTGGAGGATGGCGGTATGTTGGTTGTATTGTTGTTTAATGTCCCACTCAAGAATCTTTCACTCATATGGCAACGTCACCAATGCTGGTGAAGGGCTTCAAAGTTTGGCCTATCTATGCTTGGCATTGAGCAGTGAGGGTTCTTTAACTTACCAACGCCTACTGTGACATGGGACCTCAGCTTTAACTGTCCCATCCCAAGGACAAGAATCCACCCTGCTGCCAACTTAACTCAAACTCATGATCTCACGATCAAGAGTCAAGTGCGCTATTGACTGAGCCTGAATGGCTCAGGATGGCAGTATGCAGGATTGGCATTATAATAGGGGAACAATTGTGGAGGAAATTTGCAATTCAAGAAATGGTGGCGATATGCGAGTTTGGGGATATAACAGGGAGAAGGGTGATATGTCAGGGGAGATATATATATATATATATATATTTTTAATTAATCAAATTTTACTTTTTCACCATACAAAGAAGCTACAAATTTTGACTTGTGCTATAGTCCGATGCCAATGCTGATGGGATGCTCTATGTCATTTTACAATAACACCGAACTGAAAACAATACTTACTGGTTGAAAGATGTCACAATAACACCTGACTGACAACACTTACTGACTGGCAATCTTAACTATAACACCCAACTGAAAATAATTTTTTATTACAACTTATTGACAAAAATACCGACTGCTTGGCATACTTCACAATAACAGCTGACTGAAAACAGTATTTACTGGTCGACAGGTTTCACAATAAAACCTGACAGACAATAGTATTTACTAGTTTACAGACTTCACAATTACACCTGACTGACAATGCTTACCAACTGGCAATCTTAACAATAACATCTGACTGACAACAATACTTACTGCATGACAGAATTAGCAACAACAATACTTACTGGTTGAGAGACTGAAAGGTTCATTCTCATGTACATCTAATGCTGCTGCCCGTATCCGACCGTCTTTTAATGCTGATGCTAGAGCGTGTTCGTCGACCAGTCCTCCTCTAGCTGTGTTTATAAGAAAGGCTCCTACAAAGTCAAGATGCAAGTTTTAATAAACCAAATCAGTACTGTGTCACTACACGCTTGATGTGAGCGACAAAATTAGTTACCTGGACAAAGACAGTGCTCTCTCTAAATGCTGGTCTTATACGGATTGTTGCGTGTATTCACATGAACTTTTATTTGCTTATAACTTTTATTAGTTGAACACAATGACATGGTTTTAAAATAATATAAAGTATTACACAGCCAGTAAATCAACATTTTCTCTTTATGCGTTCTATATCGTTAACATATGGAACTCATGAAGCACCTATGGCGTAGCTCATCTTTCACTCACATACATCTTAAATGAGGAAGTTATTTTTGACACATAGCAATGAACGATATGTTTGTACTTAATAGAATAGACACATTTTTTGATAATACAAAAAATAATGATCAATAAAATTGATCAACTTTGGTGTTATACTGGTCTTGGTTTTTTTTTATTACTTGAGCTCTATTATGGTCTGCAGTGTTGCAAGGGTTAAAGATACCAGTGTTCCCCAAAATAAGCCACTCTCAACAAATGTATAATACTGATAGATATTCTGAGATAAGCCATTAACTAGTGCAAAGGATCAATACAGTGGAAACTGTATTAAAAAAAAACATCCCTGGTGCCACTAAAATGTGGTCTTAAAAGACAGGTGGTCTTTCAAAAGACATTTTATAAAAACTTCAATACAACTAAAAGGTCTTCAGAATTTGGTATCATAACACAGGTGACTGTGGGGTGTACAAGACAGGTCAATATAACAAAGCGGTCTTCAGAATATGGTCTCATAACACAGGTGACTGTGGGGTGTACAAGACAGGTTTAAAAGTACAAGTAAATCACATTCTAATAAATATACACCATTCTGACAAACCAAAACAAAAAGAATAACTGTATTCTACCCAATAAGGGCCCATTTCCCCATAAGCGCATCCCTCCCCCTAAAGCCCAGATCTACTTACACACCCCCTTTTCCCACAAACGATTGAGTACCTTTTCTACCCATTTGACAAGAAATGGATTAGAGAAATGTAGGTAACAGTTTATCGGTAGACCCGCTACACACACACACCTCCCTGGAAACAGAAGAACATTGATAGGTGTCCTCGGTAATAACTTTACACATTCGGATAGGCCTAAGTTATTGATATACAGAACAGTCATTGTTTTTAGGGGTCAATGGGTTTAATAAATTCCAATGATAAGTCTCCCCAACCTGATTTGCTTTGTATTTTAGATCAAATTAATAAGGTATAGAACTTTATTAATTAGGACAAAAGTAATGGCAAAAGTCTCACCTCAAAAGCTGGCCTTTCAGTTTTTAGGTCAAAATTAATAGAGAAATAAAGTGAGGAGGGCACCTGGAACTAATATTTATAAGTCAATAATTCAACATCTTAGGAATAAACAAATACCTTAGTAGTGCTTGGATTCAAAGTGTCAGTTCAAATCATCAAGACACATGTATATATATTTATCTGTATAGATATAAATATACAAAACACAAATAATATACAATTATGGACTTTTGAATGTATGAATATGGCATAGCTGAGGTCAATATTGGTTTTCCGGTTAATATTAAAACATATTCATTCAATCAAAACTGTTTTATTATATAAATATATAGATATAACCCTACAATGTGAGTAACAATTAGAGTAATTCCAGTGGTGTAAAAGGGAATTTCCAAATTCTATTTTTATAAATGATATTTACTGGTTTCCCATAGAATATGTAGATATATTTTGAGAGGTAAAATGCCAGCTTATCTTATCAGAGACCATTTATTTTGAATTATATAATAAAGATTTGTGGCTATAGGGAATAAATTAAGATTCCATATTAGAATCTAATGCTTAGAACAAAGAGAGATATATAATACATCAGAGGTTACAGCGAAAAACACCAATCTAAATAGATATAAATTGACCATTTACCCGTAAGACACATTTGGACTGGTCTAAGTCATTGATTTATAGAAGAATCCATTGTTTTTCAGGGGTTAATGATTTGTTATTTCATGTGATTTACATGTTAAACTATAAGAAAAAATGTAATTATTTGTTTTTATTGTTTAAAAAAAAATGTCCATTGATTTATAAGGATCTACATATCATAAAAAAAAATTCATTTGCTCTCTAGCTGTTTTATGATTTTGCTCAAGACTTATTCATCATGCCATACAAAATACATAATATAAACTATCCTGTACAAATGATGTCACATATTGAAAGCAAATTACCCTGATAGCCGGATTATTTTTAACAGTCCCCCAAAATCTGCATATCAGTGAGTTTTATGTATTTGTATACATATCAGAGTGTGTATGTGTTTGTTAATGTGTAAAGGTTCAGAGAGGCAAATGTTAAAACTTTACGTGCCAGAATAAATATATGATAAATAAAGTAACCCAAACAGTACAACAAAGACAATCCAAAACTCCAAAAAGTACAGACCTGTAGTGAAACACCAGCACTCACAGGAAGGGAGCAAATTCTCCACACTATTTTTTTTTTGGGGGAAGGGGGTTATTTTCAGAGCTCCTTGCCTTAAATCCAGCAAACAGCATTGGAATTTTTATTTTGCATTTTTTGGTGTAATTTTAGACTTTGAAATGACACAAATTTGCTCATATGTAAGACATTGGACCTCATAAGATATATGACCGTTTGTAGTGATTGGATTGTCTAAGTTATACTGAAATTGAAACAGATACGTAACTCTTACCTGGGCGCATCTGTTTGATAGTATAATCATTTATGAGGTGATGGTTGTGCTCATTCAAGTTACAATGTAAGCTGACGCAGTCACTTTGGAACAATAAATCTTGTAATGTGTATACACGAGTTATACCTGAAAATGAAACGTATAGTAATCAAGGATTTATATATCCCTAAATTCTTCTGACCTCAACTAATCCCATAGCATTTAAAATGGTCTAAGTTCAAAATAGGGTCAATTACGCATCAACAACAATAAAAATATTCCTCACTATAGACCAGTTCAACAAGTGATCCCAACAGACAAACTGATTTCACTAATCATCCCAACTGACTGGTTCGACTAGTAATCACTACAGACTGATTTAACTAGTCATCACTACAGACTGTTTCAACTAGTCATCTCGTAAGATTGATTCAACAAGTAATCCCTACAAAATGGCTCAACTAGTCATCCCTACAGACTGTTTCAACCAGTCATCCCTACAGACTGGTTCAACTAGTAATCACTACAGACTGATTTAACTAGTCATCACTATAGACTGGTTCAACTTGTCAACCCTACTGACTGGTTCAACTAGTAATCACTACAGACTGATTTAACTAGTCATCACTATAGACTGGTTCAACTAGTAATCACTACAGACTGATTTAACTAGTCATCACTATAGACTGGTTCAACTAGTAATCACTACAGACTGGTTCAACTAGTAATCACTACAGACTGGTTTGACTAGTATTCATTACAGACTGCTTTGACAAGCTACAGACTGTTCAACTAGTCATCCCTTCAGACTGGTTCAAACACTAGTCATCCCTACACAGGGTTCCTACACCTTTAAACAAAATTCCCTGACTCCCCACCCCTCTTTTTCCTGACCTATTGCTGAAGGCACAGCACCATGAGTGCCGCAGAAGCGAAGTCTTTCTAGGGAGGTCCAGGGGCATTCCCTCCTCCACCACAAAATAGGAAGTCATTTGATGGCCTCTAGTGCATTTCCTGGTGAAAACTGACTTAAAATTCAAGCTAGAAAAACATAATTTTTTCAAGGATAAAAAATTTTTTCCTGACTTTTCCTGACTCACATTTAAATTCCCTTACATTCCATAACCTAAAAATGTACTTATAAAAAATTCCCTGACCTGTAGGAACCCTGCTACAGACTTTTTCAGTCAATAAAACTACAAACTGGTTCAACTAGTTATCCCTACAGACTGATTCAACTAGTTATCCCTACAAACTAGTTCAACTAGTCATCCCTACAGACTGGCTCAACTAGTCATCTGTACTGACTGGTTCAACTAGTCATCCCTACATACTGGCTCAACTAGTCATCCCTACTGACTGGTTCAACCGTCATCTCTACTGACTGGTTCAATCAGTTATCAATACAGACTGATTCAGATTTATCCCAATAGACATTCAACTAGTTATCCCTAAAAACTGGTTCAACTAGTCATCCCTTAAGACCGGCTCTACTAGTCATCCCTACAGACTGGCTCAACCATTAATACCCAAAAACTGGTTCAAATAGTGTTCACTACAAACTAGTTCAACTAGTCATCCCTACAGACTGGTTCAACTAGTCATCTCAACAGACTGGTTCAACCAGTAATCACTACAGACTGGTTCAACTAGTAATCACTACAGACTGGTTCAACCAGTAATCACTACAGACTGGTTCAACCAGTTATCCCTACAAATGGCTAAACTAGTCATCCCTACAGACTTGTTCAACCAGTAATCACTTTAGACTGGTTCGACAAGTCATCTAAGAGGCTGGATCAACTAGTTATCCCTACAAACTGGTTCAACAAGTCATCCCTACAGACATGTTCAACTAGTTATCCCTACAGACTGGTTTAACTACTTATCCCTACAAATGGCTCAACTAGTCATCCCTATAGTATAGACTAGTTCTACCAGTTATTACTACAGACTGGTTCAACAAGTTACCCATACAAACTGGTTCAACCAGTAATAACTACAGACTGGTTCAACTAGTCATCACTACAGACTGCTTCAACTAGTCATCTCTTAAGATTGATTCAACAAGTAATCCCTACAAAATGGCTCAACTAGTCATCCCTACAGACTGTTTCAACCAGTCATCCCTACAGACTGGTTCAACTAGTAATCCCTACAGACTGGTTCAACTACTTATCCCTACAAATGGCTCAACTGGTCATCCCTGTAGACTAGTTCTACCATTCATTCCTACAGACTGGTTCAACAAGTCATCCATACAAACTTGTTCAACCAGTAATACCTACATACTGGTTCAACTAGCAATCACTACAGACTGTTTCAATTAGTCATCACTACAGATTGCTTCAACTAGTCATCTCTTAAGATTGATTCAACCAGTAATCCCTACAAAATGGCTCAACTAGTCATCCCTACAGAATGGTTCAACTAGTTATCCCTACAGAATGGTTCAACTAGTTACAGACTGTTTCAACAAGTCATCCCTACAGAATGGTTCAACTAGTTATCCCTACAGACTGGTTCAACTAGTCATCCCTATGGACTGGTCTGTCTAGCCATCACTACTGACTGATTCATTTAGTTTTTATTACACAAGCATTAATCTAATTATACTACAATTTTAATGAAAATTAACTTGAAGGGTTGACTTGACAATATGAAATCATTTAGAGACTGAACATATAAATGTATGATGTATAAAAGAAATAGTTACAAAAAATGAGAAACCTTCCTATAAAACTTCATTAGATTTTTAGGCCATACTTAAAATAATGTTGGTCTACTGTAACGCGACTCAAGATTTTTTACTGTGGATTGGTAGGAAATTTTTTTTTTTTTTTTTTGAAAACTGTAAAACATGCATTTATAATATAAGCAATCAGAACATAACAGAAGCCTGGTAAAAACAACAAGTCCCAGAATGACAATTTTATATAGATAAGCAAAAAATATTGATATATCGACGAATCAAATAATTTGGTATTTCTATAAAATGCATTCAAAATATATAGATTAATTATCATTTTAATTAAGTGTTTTAATGTGTATTTTACAATCTGAAGATTAACGCTTTTAATACTGCAACATCAAGGCTGCATAGTGACGTTATACACTGTAGCAGTTTACAATACTGCAACATCACAGCTGCATAGTGACGTTATACACTGTAGCAGTTTACAATACTGCAACATCACAGCTGCATAGTGACGTTATACACTGTAGCAGTTTACAATACCGCAACATCACAGCTGCATAGTGACGTTATACACTGTAGCAGTTTATAATACTGCAACATCACAGCTGCATAGTGACGTTATACACTGTAGCAGTTTACATTTTCTGCAGTCTGCTCACTGTAGTATATTTTCATCATGATGTTGTTTTGCTGTGCAGTCTGATTTTTAATTTATGGGTGTGGAATTAATAAATTTGTGAGAGAAATTTTAAGAATACGATCTTATTTTAATAATGTACAAATAGAACTTTTGAATGAAAAACTTGAATAAATCAACACATTCTAAATACATGTAGAGATTTTATTGAATACACAATTTTCCTTTGCATTTCATATAAAAAATTTCATGTATACTCATCATGAAAAAGGAGACGAAAATATGCTAACTCACTTGTGACTTGATAAAGTAACCAAATTGTAAGTTGGACCAACATTTTCAGCTGTAAATGTTTTAAATTTAACGCTTTGATTTAAATCATTTGTCGACACGTTTTGCGAAGGAGGTTTCTGCATTGAAATAGCCTGTAAAATCATCATCTCTGTTAACATCTTATTCAGAATCGATGTCTAACTCGGATTCTGTTTCCGTAGAAATAGGGTTTACATGTTGTTCATGTGCAGAATTATCATTGAAATCAGATATTAAAAGTCATTTTTAGAGTCGGAATCAGAGTTGAAAATATCTAAAACATCTTGGTGGAATCTCAGATGCATAAGCAGCAGCCATTTTTCAACGACTTTCATTCACCGATTTCAAAATAATAGCACTTTTTTATTCATTGTAACTTGCTTACTGATTATCATATTGAATCAATTTGTGATCAAAATGTATTGAGTATCATAAAGAATCAATTTGTATATTGATACTTCCATAAAACCATATCAATTCAACTTGCATATTGATACATCAATATTATCATATCGAATCAATTTATATATTGATACATAGATATCGATTCTATCAATGACAGTCATAATGTCCAGTCGGATATTGTCCTCTGCTGATGAAGCAATATACCATATACCTATAACCCAGAAATGCTCGCACAGATGAGGTTGATTATTCAGTAATTATCTCAGCTGTACATAACAATAACACTACCATCTGATCTCAACACTAAGGCAAATAATTTCTCTTCATCTTACCTAAAGACTTTTCAACACCATCTTGTAGGTATGGATCATAAAATATAACATTGAAACCAAATGCTTTAGCACGTAGAGCGACTGCAGACCCAACTCGACCTGAAATTATACATGTTGTTTTAAATGATATATGCAGAGCTAACATTCAATTAAGGTAAATCTTGCTTACAATGAATTTGAAGAGACCTTGTTATTCCAATTTGTTATACGAACAGCTTGTTATATAGTTATGGCAAAGTGGCAGAATGGTAACAACGCAATTCATTCAGAAATAATTTCACTCTAAATTAAGGCTACACGGGAACTTTCCACGGAAGTCAAAAGAAAACATAAATTGTTTTTTGTTACTTTTTATGTACAAATAATGGGAAGGGCGGGTACACAATTTAGAACTTGTAAAAAGGGGTAATGTGTTGCAAATTCAGGCAGGGCGCCAAAACCCTCCAAATAAAGCACTGTATGATAAGGATATATTCTCACCTAATCCTACAATGCCTAGTGTGTCACCTCTAATACGAGCCGAGCCCTGAGCTGCCTCGCGTAATTGTTCTGGTCCGTTTATTTTCTTGCCCTCTCGCACCATGTTAGCTAACCAGTATGTTCGTCTATACAAGTTAAGTATCAAGCATATTGTGGAGTCGGCTACCTCTTCTACACCATAGCCTGGCACATTACATACAGCAATACCTGTAAAACAGACCAATCAGAATGACACTGATACAGGAGAAAATCCCCTCCCCAAAAATAGTATAAAAGGTACATATACAGTTGCACTGATACAAAAGACCCCCTCCCCCCCGTGATATTGTTTGCCTTTAACTATACCTGAAATTAGGTTGTTGTCTCTAGAGAAAGTTTCCCAATTTGTACCAAAACAAGAAGTCCATGGGGCACATCGCTCACCTGAACTGTGTTGGTATTTTACAAATATGGGAATCTCAAATTTACAAATTATTTAAACACTCCTTAAGAGTGGAGGGGACTTAAAAACGAATGAATATGACAAAACTGGGAAAGATATAAAAAAAATGTCAAAAATTAGTTTTCCAATGTTATTCCAAAAACAGGAAATTGAATTATGCATCCTTAAAAATCACTCAGATGCAATTAGTTTTTCAATCCATGCGGCAGTTCTGGAGAAGATGTTTAAAGAGGGGTACCCCCAATGCCTCTTTTGCCCGACTCTGGATCCACCTCTGGGTCGATCTGGCCGAAATTAACAAACTTGGTAGAGGACCTTAAGTATTTACATCCTATAAAGATTCATCAAAATCCCTTCAGCAGTTTTGAAGAAGAAGTAGAGAATGTGGAAAATTACCCCCACCCCTTAATTTGTTGAGGTCTTAAAAAAAATTCAAAAAATTAAATTTCAGCAAAATCCTTTCAGGAAAGCATTTATCTACCAAACCACAGGTGATACACATAAAATACATGCATCAAAATGAATGACGAGAGAAAATCAAAGAAATCATACAAAAATGAATGAAAATTACAGTCTAAAAAGATGTCGAAAAAGGCATCAAAAATTAATTTTCCAATTTCAACGAAATTAACAAACTTGAATCATACATCTATGTTGATCACTTTTTCAATTCATGCAGCAATTCTAGAGAAGACGATTTTTAAAGAGGGGTACCCCCTGGGGCCTCTTTTGCCCCACCCTGGATACACCCCTGAGCCGATCAGGTTGAAATATAGAAACTTGGTAGAGGACCTTGAGTACGTACTTCCTATTAAGTTTCATCAAAATCCCTATAGCAGTTTTGGAAAAGAAGTCAAAAATGTGGAAAATTACCCCATCTCCTCATTTTTGCAGTCTTAAAAAATTCAAAAAACTAAATTTCAGCAAAATTCTTTCAGGAAAGCATTTATCTACCAAACCACAGATAAAACACATAAAATAAATGCATCATAATGAATAATAGGGGAGAATATCAAAGATTGTTTGTTTATTGTTGTTTAACATCCCACTCAAGAATATTTCACTCATATGGGAGACGTCACCAAATGCAGGTGAAGGGCTTAAAATTATGGCCTATGCTCGGAACTTATAACCATTGAGCAGTGAGGGTTCTTTAACATGCCGACACCTACTGTGACACAGGACCTCCAGTTTTGACTGTCTCATCCGAAAGACAGGAAACCAACCTGTCGCCAGTGGGAGAGAATATCAAAGTAATCATACAAAATGAATGAAAATTACAGTCTAAAAAGACATAAAAAATGTGTCAAAAATTAATTTTCCCACATCAACGAAATTACCAAACTTGAATCATACATCTATGTAGATCACTAAGATACAGTTGGTTTTTCAATTCATGCAGCAGTTCTGGAGGAGAAGATTTTTAAAGAGGGGTACCCCCTGGGGCCTCTTTTGTCCCACCCTGGATCCACCCCTGAGCCAATCAGTAGAGGACCTTGAGTACCTGCTTCCTATAAAGTTTCATCAAAATCCCTTCTGCGATTTTGGAGGAGAAGTTGACATTTTAACTGATCGTTCTGTTCCGAGACTAATCATTTTGATATATGTGTACGACTGACTCTTAAAGACCCTTTTCAGTATCATTGGCCTTTAACTCACCTAACTCTCCTGCAGACTTAACGTCTACATTGTCATAACCACTGCCTATCCGTACTATCACCCGTAAACTTTTGAATTTTTCCAAGTCTTCTTTGGCCAATGTTATTGTATGCCACATAAGGGCACCGACTGCTTCATTTAATACCTACAAAATCACAAATTAAGTCATGAATGATACATTCAGAATATATCACACTCAAATCATTTTCAGTCATATGGTGGTGGCCATTTTTTAGTGTTGGGAGGAGAGAACTCAGTTATCATATACCCATGAAGAGACCATCGGTCTTCCACATGTAAAATTACAAACTTTCTCCAAAAATCAGCTTAGGTTCAAGTGGGACTCAAACCCAAGCTGACTAGAGATGATAGACTTCCTGGTGTAAAGTGTGACACTCTAACCACTCAGCCATAGATAACCTCTCCACCCCACCTCCCCCTGTATCATGGTATCCTTGTTGCTATTTTACATTATAAAACTTGTTCAAGTATTTGACCCAGTTGTTTGTTTTATCTTTGCTTTACATCCCATCTTCAATTTTTTTAATACATGCTGACCCTGCCTTGACACAGAACCTTGGTGTAAGTCTCATCAGAAAGGCCTGTGACTCTCACTTTGTATGCCAAGCACTTGACAAAGGAACAGTGACTGCCATTTTTAAAGTCTTTGGTATGACCTGGTACTGGGAATCGAACCCCGGAACTGCCACTTTTGAGTTGAATGCTCTATGATTAGACCACCGTAAGCGGTCTGTACTAGTAGAAACTACAACCAGGAAGCAGATTAACAATTATGCCTTACAGCATTCTGCTGTTTTTATTTCAGTGAGTTAAAACTCCTTAGAATACAGAATTTTATTTTGAATTTGAGCTGCGAAAATTGTGGTTAAAGCTGTGCTAGGAAGATAAAAAGTTTTTGAACTTTGAATAAAAAAAATGTGTTGAAAAAAATGTTTTGAAACATTCCCATTTCATCTCCTCACACAGTAGACATATTTGTAATTCTTTCACCAGAAAACAAGTCCCACAACAGGTATAAAAGGCGGATAAGTTATATTGGTTGCCATTGTATATCTCTACTCACAACGTGAAACATGCGAAGTCCCAGAGGCTGAATAAAACTCAATGCAATTTTCATAATAATAAAATCAAATCTTACTTTTTCATGAATTTCCTGTGTAGACTGTGCATCACAAAACGCTACTGTAGCAACATCCTTCAAAATTGGCATTTCAATGGAACAGTCCCTTCCATCAAGCAAGGCAATCAGGGGCCGAGGATGCATGGGTCCATTTGGAATAGGTCCTCGAATGGACACTTGAAAATTTAAGAAAAGTCAACATCAAGATTATGTATATCAACAGAAAAAAATCAAAGGACTGAAAGTCCTGAAAGGCAAGTCCTTTGTCAAATCTGAATTGGTGAATTTATAAAAGAATATATATTTGTACATACATGCAGTTACTGTTTAATCGGGAAATATACATCTTTGATCTACTAAAATCAAAAATTAGTAAAGGCTATCATATACCATGGTACATCTTTAAACCAAAACATTTATTTGAAATATAAGAAATTAGTGGATGCTTATTTTTGATTATGCATCAGTAGAAATTTATACATTTTATGATACATGTATGTTTACATTGTCATTACAAAACAGCAGACATACCGAGTCAGACTTAGATTTACATGTACAATTATTGGACATATATATTTCTCACTTATGTTATTTTCTTCTATGTTTTTGCAATAATTTTTAAATGCTGGTAAAATCCAGAATTTTACAAATTTGTACAAATATATGGTAGATCTAGAACAATTTCATATTTGTAAATTATATATGCATTTTTAAATTATCGTGTTTATTTACAGAATAATTTTGTAAATTCTGTAATTATTCTTTCAAGTCTAATGAAATATGTCAAAATTTACCTGCAGTAATTTTATCCTCCATAGAATAATTATTTTCTCAAAATAAACAAAAGAATATCTAGATTTCAAAATGATTAAAAGAATTAATTCAATTTCCTTCAAGTAAATATTTGAAATATTGCTTAAATAAGTGGTTTCTGTGTGCATTTAAAAATTGTTGCTTTTATATAAAACAAAGAAGAAAATAACATAAGCGACAAATATTTATGTCCCATGGTTGTAGATCTATCACGACTTTCAACAGCTTTAAAAATGTTGCATTATTCAGTTCCCTTTACTCCCCAATTTTTTAACAGTAACGTTTTTTAAAACATTCAACAACCTTAAAATTACATTGTAATTTGGTGTGTAAAAACGGAGTAATAAATGTAAATCGATGTCCCAAATACCAATTGGGTTAAAAAATTTAAACATCGGGCCGAACTGATTTAAAGTCGAAACACCCGTCGTAACGATGATCATTGTAAACACATCAACTAAAACCACATGGCTAGACTTTAAAATTCTATTACTGGCATGAATCAAGCAATCGAAAGCTGCATTCATGCAATCGCAAGCTGCAATGATGTCTGTACTATCCGACCCGAACCACGATCAAGTAAACTGGTCTTTTATTCTCTCACGAATAAACAGAATTTACAGCACACCAGGAGAGCATCTTACTTGATGTCAGACATGATCGGTTTAAACTTGAGTTTATTATTACTTCCTCGAGTAAGCTTGAAAACTAAAATAATGTATCAGTCAAGTAAAAAAAATTCATGTTGTACGAATAAAAAGAAAACCATGATCAATTCCAGTTTCTAAATAATGTGAATTAAAATGGGTATCAATGTCTAAATCGGCAAAGCTGAACTGAGGGAATTCCCCTTTTCAACAAGTGTCCTATGTCGCGTGACAACGAAAATTCATCACAGCATTTTCGACTGTTTTTGTTGTTGAATTTTAGTTTTAGTGAGTTTTCAGATTAAAAGAAACGATGTCCTAGTTCAGGAATTATAACGAGAGAGTATGCGAATGAAACAAGATTCAAATTAGACACAAAGAAGTATTTTAATGGCTGAATCTCAGGTAACTACTTTCTACAGCATAAGTAGTAGTTTGGCAAATCCTATGGCACATTGATTTTTTAACGGTGTTGCTGACGATGCTTAATTGAGTACAGGGAAAAACCCTAGGAGTTCTGAACCTTTTATAGTAATAAGGCCTTGCCTTAAAAATCAGGAATATACGTCAGCAAAAATATATTTACATTTTTTTTTTTAATGTTTTTCAGAATCATTTTCTCCGCAATACAATTCCTACCAAAAACCGCAGATTCTAGTGTATTGGTTGGGTCACTCATTTATCACCAATGTGACCAGCGTTAAATCCTTGGAGTGGATGGAGAGTATGTAAGATGGTAAAGCAAGGCAGGCTGGACAAGTGGGTTTCTGGGTACTACCTTTTACTTCCCACAATAAGAACCCCATGACTTCATACCACTTATATCAAACCCAATGAGAGACATTAATATCAGTTGATTTAACAAGTTTGTGAACAGTTTCTTAAATAAATAATGTTTATATCTATCAATAGAATCAAACCAAACCTAAATCTGTAAAACAAGTGAGAGTGCTCAAGGCTATTGAATTCTACAGTGCAAATCAGATTTTTAATATAAATAGATCGCGTCAAAACAAAAAGTCATAAGCTGGATCGTGGCGTCTAAATATGACATCAGATCGTGGCCCCTACAAATCATGTAAATACTGAAGCTCCACTCATTTTTAATGCTTTTTTTTTAAATGAAAGCAGTAGTCTCTCAAGACAGGAGGTTTTTAATAGCAGTGGTGTCTCAAGACAGAGGCTCCCATTGCTAATCAGAAAAATGGTTTGAGTATATCAAACTTTCAGTACCATATTAAAGGTGTTTATTTTTTTTATAGGAAAATGATAAATTTGTCTCAATGTTTTAATATGAATGATTTTTTTTATACACCTTCTTATCCTCCACTGCATCCAGAAATTTTACAAACAATTAATTTTTCACCCTTTAATTATTTCTCCCCCCCCCTTTTATGAAAGAAATCATATTACACCCCACCCCGTCTTATATTCGCTTTAAATCACCATTGTCACATGGATGTCACAAATGTCCAAGCTTCAATTAATCAGGTTATCAATTTTGCTTTCATTTTAAATTTGCCTTCTTATCTAAGGGCGAAAATTAAATGGCAGCAAAAATTTCCAGGTATACAGTATGCAGTCAAAATTAAAAAAAAATAAAATGATCTGGAGTATTAACTGAATTTAGAGACAAGACCTCAGTGATTTTTCCTTTCCATGTTCACAAATGCCCCAGCCTTCTCTACTGGGGATAATTCATTACATCATCATCAAGATAGATTCCCCCCCCCTTGAAAAAATGGGTAAAAATATACCGAAATTGCATTTAAGGAGGAGAGGATAAGGTCCCGGTCCATTAGTTCTACTTCATCAGGGATCGCTATGGCAATTTTCAGTGTAATTGTGCGCCACACTTCACACAATTGTTGTAAAATAAATTACAACCATATTTCCATGTCTTTATTTGCCACTAACCAGTTTTCAAGTTATCGCAGACACAGCCAACAAACCTGTGTCATGAGATTTTAGATAGTGTGTTAATGTCTTGATTTTGAACTTTGACTGCACCATGACAATGGAGGTGATTTTGTATGATGTGGGGCTACCCCCACTGAGACAATTACTACACAACACTTACTGGTTGGTGCGTCTAGCCGAGGTCTTTTGAGCAGTTTCTGGTTGTCCATGTGATGATGGAAACAAAATGGTGGAGGTCAAACTCCACAGTTAGTTGTTGTGTCACCAATTACTTTAATTATCAGTAAAGCAACAATCTGAAAAACGAAACAAATTGTCCATTACATGATATTCAGTGTAAACAAGCTGAGAATTTTAAATTATTAAAACTTTCTGAGAAATTTTCACCACAATCAAGGTTTCATGAAATATCCTTTTCAAATAACTATGTATCTGAAGACAAGCATGAGCATGTGTACTAGTTTTACATACATAAATTTGTAATAATTTCTCAAGTTTTAACTCTAAAAGACACAAAAGTCAAGGAAGATGGCAACTTCCTATATATACAAGATGTGTTTGTGACAAAAGGGAGCTCTTGGCCTTAAGTGACATATCAAAACAAGATTCATTTGTCCTGTACCAGTCATACTGATTAGTTAGACCATGGGTGCCAATGAAAATACAGTGGTCTCCCTATTTGTGACCACTCCCACAAGCGACCACCACCCTTAAGCCACCGAATTTTCAAAACATAAGCCTTTTTAATGACAAATTACCTCTTATAAGAGACCACTCCCATAACGCGAGTGTTTTTTTAAAAAGTATAACATTAAATACAAAACTAAATTAATCGCAAGCTCTACCGCGAAACACAAATGTGAGCGACCAATTTTTTTTATTTCTAAACTCGAATAATTCTAGCCCGCATCATTTCCGATTTTCTTCATCCTACTTGGTTAATGCAGTGAACAAAATATAACGACTGAATGATTCGGGTTACTTTTTTAAAGTACGAAAACATAAAATACAAAACTCAATTACATGCTAGCTCTACCAGGTAACCAATGTTTTTACTGTACCAGTGGCGGATTCATATTGGGCCAAGGGGACATGTTCCCCACGGCAGTACCCTCGATTAAAAAAATAATAGGCCATTCCCTACAAATACGCATTTTATGATCTGCCTGAAATCTATCGTAACATAAGCTGCCCGATATCGTTAGTTCTTTGTCTGTCATATCAACACTTGGTGAAGTCTTCGGAGTTTGAAATCTGATGGAAGGATAATTAGGAATTAATTATCATCGTGGATGTTGATTTGGGTAACACAAAACACAGCATGATTTTATAAGTATGTTTAATAAGCCGTGACAATCAGCAGTTTACCTATTGTATACACATCAGCGTCGGAGGCCTTAGGCCTAGGACTACGTACAGGTGTGTACTGTTTCAAAACAACGTACAGGTGTGAAATAAACTTGAGTTTATTATGTTTTTAGTGTTTGGAGAACATTTTAAATCAAATTATTATGTGAGAACAAGTTTGTGTGAGAAGGACAATGGTGAACATATTTTAAATCATTGGTGATATGATGCTAATACCCGGACTTGACTTTTGCACAAGAAAGAACCAAATTAACATGGAGAGGTAATATCAATGAATAAAAATTGTCTGAAAATTGTATTACAAGATGTCGTTTATCATTGACAAGTTATTGGTAGACATCCTCCCAGGAAAGACCACCTCCATTATGAGACCACATGCTTATTTCATTTAGGGTGGTCTTATAAGGGGAGGACCACTGTAGTTCAAGTCAACTAATTTGATTATAGCAAACAAAGAAAAAAACATGTTTTGACTAGTAAGTTTGATTAAGCAAAAGGACTAGTTGGCCAGAAAAAAATTCAGTCTCACTGAAAAACACATGAAATACTCAAGACCCATCTCTCATGGCTCAAGAGTTAATTTCAATTTTTTTAAAAGCATTGTCTCACAAAAGACTATACCAGGGCCCAGCACATAACACTTGAGAATTTACTCAAGTTTGAAATATTCTCAACTTGGCTTGCTCAGCCAATCAGATTTCACACATAACATAACATCCCCTCCCCTGTCTGACTTTTAGTACCATACCCCAAAAAAAATACTAGGCCCAACTACCTGGCATTTGAGAAAATTTGACAAAAATCAAACTCCTGTGGACATGCACATCTCCATTATGTGTGCAAACAACATACAAATTATTAAAGCTGTATCTAGAAACTGTAGGAGGATAGGCAGACAAACCATGATCTCTTTATGCAGCTAGTACCAAAAAAAATGATCTCCAATGAAGTCCAAATACCTGGCATTTTGGGAATATTTGAAAAAAATAAAAATCCTGTGGACATACCCTCCTCCATTATGTGTATAAACATCCTACAAAATATAAAAGCTACGGACAGGGGTAAATTAATATGCCCCTCTACATTTTGTCAAAGGGCATAGAAATTATCAAAGGTTTAATGATTCCTGATTCAATTACAGGTCTACCACAGTAAAGTGACACATTCGGGTTCTGTCAAACCCCAAAAAAGTTATGGTCTATTTTCCAAAAATATGTTACACAGATAGAATGTATAAGCCTTGCACAGATTTCTTGCATTACTGAAGCTCTAGCATTTTTGTGTTGACCAGAAGCCTATAAACCCCGTTATGATATAATCAGACTTGTTGTGTTTATAGACATGTGCCAATTTACCTTGGTAAACCTATTCTCTGCATAAATTTATATTTGCTCATTCTAAAATTTTCCAAATTGTCCAAATTAAATTTGCATGTGAAATCTGCAACAGATTCTGGACCTCAGAAAATGCAATAAATAAAATACCTGCATCATTTACTTACCAAAAATAATTTTTCAGTGCTAGAATTTGTTTCCTCCTGTTGACCATTAGATAATCAAGGATTTTTACATACAGTCATAGGAATCCAAAGTCATGGTGATCATTTATATACCACATCTGTTGTTTTCAGTTGAGACATAAAAGACCCTGAAAATGTAAAACAAACATGTATGTTTAAGCTTCTTTAGTAAGGCAATGTATAATGATAAAGCTAAATGTCTTTAGTACAGATAATGTACAATGTCAAAGCTAAGCTTCTATAGTACAATGTACATTATCAAAGCTAAGCTTCTAAAGTACAATGTATGATGTCAAACCTAAGCTTCTATAGTACAATGTAGAATGTCAAAGCTAAGCTTCTTTAGTATAGACAATGTACAATGTCAAAGCTGAGCTTTTATAGTACAATGTCAAAGTTAAGCTTCTTTAGTATAGACAATGTACAATGTCAAAGCTGAGCTTCTATAGTACAATGTACAATGTCAAAGTTAAGCTTCTATAGTACAGTGTACATTGTCAAAGCTAAGCTTCTATAGTACAATGTACGATGTCAAAGCTAAGCTTCTTTAGTACAGACAATGTACAATGTCAAAGCTGAGCTTCTATAGTACAATGTACAATGTCAAAGTTAAGCTTCTTTAGTATAGACAATGTACAATGTCAAAGCTAAGCTTCTTTAGTACAGATAATGTACAATGTCAAAGTTAAGCTTCTATAGTACAATGTACAATGTCAAAGTTAAGCTTCTTTAGTATAGACAATGTACAATGTCAAAGCTAAGCTTCTTTAGTACAGACAATGTACAATGTCAAAGCTGAGCTTCTATAGTACAATGTACAATGTCAAAGCTAAGCTTCTTTAGTATAGACAGTGTACAATGTCAAAGTTAAGCTTCTATAGTACAATGTACAATGTCAAAGCTGAGCTTCTATAGTACAATGTACAATGTCAAAGCTAAGCTTCTTTAGTATAGACAATGTACAATGTCAAAGTTAAGCTTCTATAGTACAGACAATGTACAATGTCAAAGCTAAGCTTCTATAGTACAGATAATGTACAATGTCAAAGCTAAGCTTCTATAGTACAATGTACATTGTCAAAGCTAAGCTTCTGTAGTACAATGTACGATGTCAAAGCTAAGCTTCTTTAGTATAGACTGTACAATGTCAAAGCTAAGCTTCTTTAGTACAGACAATGTAAAATGTCAAAATTAAGCTTCTATAGTGCAATGTACAATGTGAAAGCTAAGCTACTTCAGTACAGACAATGTACAATGTCAAAGCTGAGCTTTTATAGTAAAATGTACAATGTCAAAGCTAAGCTTCTTAAGTACAGACAATGAACAATGTCAAAATTAAGCTTCTATAGTGCAATGTACAATGTGAAAGTTAAGCTACTTCAGTACAGACAATGTACAATGTCAAAGCTGTGCTTTTATAGTAAAATGTACAATGTCAAAGCTAAGTTTCTATAGTACAGACAATGAACAATGTCAAAGTTAAGCTTCTATAGTACAGACAATGTACAATGTCAAAGCTAAGCTTCTATAGTACAGATAATGTACAATGTCAAAGCTGGGCTTCTATAGTACAGATAATGTACAATGTCAAAGCTAAGCTTCTATAGTACAATGTACAATGTCAAAGCTAAGCTTCTATAGTACAGACAATGTACAATGTCAAAGCTAAGCTTCTATAGTACAGATAATGTACAATGTCAAAGCTGGGCTTCTATAGTACAATGTCAAAGCTAAGCTTCTATAGTACAGACAATGTACAATGTCAAAGCTAAGCTTCTATAGTACAGACAATGTACAATGTCAAAGCTGGGCTTCTATAGTACAATGTCAAAGCTAAGCTTCTATAGTACAGCGATGTACAATGTCAAAGCTAAGCTTCTATAGTACAATGTACAATGTCAAAGCTAAGCTTCTATAGTACAGACAATGTACAATGTCAAAGCTAAGCTTCTATAGTACAGACAATGTACAATGTCAAAGCTAAGCTTCTATAGTACAGACAATGTACAATGTCAAAACTAAGCTTCTATCGTACAGACAATGTCAAAGCTATGCTTCTATAGTACAGACAATGTCAAAGCTAAGCTTCTATCGTACAGACAATGTCAAAGCTAAGCTTCTATCGTACAGACAATGTCAAAGCTAAGCTTCTATCTTACAGACAATGTCAAAGCTAAGCTTCTATAAAACAGACTATGTACAAAGTTAAAGCTAATCTTCTAAAAAGGCAATTGTATATTATTATATGACTTATGGACTTTCTGTCCAGTGATTGGTTGTAACTGTGACAATTTGTATTGATAAATCCAAATATTAATCGTAGAAGCACTACTTTCATTTATTGGACAGTCCAGAGGGTGGTGGATTGTTATGTCGCCCTCTCATGTTTCCATTCTTTCCGGATTTGTATAAGTGTACCATATAACTGGATGAATCAAATGCATAAATCAATGAAAAACTGACTCTCATTCAACTATCACTTTTAGTCATTCATGAAAATAACCCCTTAAGTTTTTGAAAATTGTTCAGTGCAAGAGTTAAACATTACATTTGAATTGATATTGTTATTCTTTAAAAATTTTTCATTGCAGACATTTTGAAATATCGGTAAAAAAATTACAGGTCAACCGGACCAGTGATTAAAGGAATTTCACTTGTCAAAGAAATTTTTTTACTGGTCTGTTTATATATACACAAATGAAATGAAATGGAAAATTACTGGTCATTTGGACCAGTTATCATTCAGATAGATTTCATCAGACTTTTGTCAAAGGACTACATGTATATATAATAGAGATGTCTATATACCCACCAATGAAATGAAAATTAAGTATTTCTTGTAAAGTATATGGTTGTATACATTATGAAGTTTAAGATTTGCACTTTACATACACACAGAAAACAAGTTTCCTTGTCAGGAAAATGTCTTAAAACTGACACTAAAATATGTATATTTTCAATATTTTATCTATTTCATTTTATTTTTTAGCCTTTGGGGGTAAAATGAAGTATGAGCACAGTCTTGGGACTAGAAAGATATTCCACACCCTGTTGTATATGTTCATTAACTATTTTGTGTACAAAGGAAAATTTTGTCCAAAGCTGCATTTGATACAATCAAACAACTTTTCATATGAACAACATATCCATTGATTACGTCGTTGCTAAGGAGATTCTACTTAAGGTTGTTTTGACGGTCTACGGATGGCGTTCATTTATTTTCATCGTGGACCATACATAACAGAATCAAACTCTACTTGACAAACCAGGAAACCCCACGGCTGTTGCATGGGCCAGAAATAGCTACTGTAGGTAGTTTCTTCTCTGTTTATTGCTGGTTTCATATGACTGTGGCAATCACATTCTTAATACCAACTGGAAAATACTGAATACTGTAAGCAAAGTGCTAAAATACTTTAGTTTTTCTTTCATTCTTTGAATTCTCTATAGATAGATCTACTTGACAACATTTTATTTTAACATAACCTTGTGTATTTCTCTAATTTACATTAAAAATAAATTAAAAAACGTCCCAGGAAAGTTATCATTTTAAAACACCGATTCTGTCACTGTACCATGCACTTTAACTATATAAACACTGCCTCACCGTGTAACTGATTGCCAATAGTTGGAAGGTCAAGTTGAGCCTCTGATTTGATACAGGCAAGTCTGTTCAACTTACAACCAGTGAAAGATACTATGAGATGACCATTTAGTTTTGATAGATAATTGTTATATAATATATCAAATCTTAAATGTCTTTGTATATTTTATTTTACTTTTAATAGATAATTGTTATATAATATATCAAATCTTAAATGTCTTTGTATATTTTATTTTAATAATGTTCTAGTGCATACATGTACAAATAATCACGAAATGATACATAAAATAGATCAAGTAGCATGAGACTCTGCGAGACGTGGGGCGCAGCCTAACACAACGTGACAGAATTATTCATCAGCGCTACCATGGTGCTATCTGAAATTTCTGGGGAGAACACTGACATATACAGACAGATTCCAGAATATATGCATACATTTTATCTATACTCTGTCATGAACCTCTGTGAAAACTTGTTGAAATTTCACAAATAACCTCTCTCTTCTCCTGTCTGTCTCAAACATTTATGAAATATTTAATGTGTCCTCATTTACAATTATTTTCATAATAATTTCTACAGAAAATGACGGACTGCACAATGAATCGGTACTTACATGCAAGAGAACAATATATCGTTTCCCAACTCGATGCCAGAAAAATGTCCAATGAAATAAAATAATTTCTCTACCTACCTACACATAGGTAAAAGGGTGGAGTTGGTAAACAGCAAACAGAGAGTATTTTATGTCTGGCCTTATATATAGTTTATGTACATGTATATAAGTATTAAGGTATAATTGTGACTTAGTCTTTCAGACCTTTTTCTATATGGTTTCTACTTTCCATGGTTTGGGCCCATTCCCTATGCAAAATATGTATGCTTTTTTCCCCAGTTTGATAACAAAAATTCCAAATTTGGAGTACAAACCGCAACAGCAACGAAAAACAACGCCATGGGCAGCATATCCTCTCAAAAAAGGGAAAGTGGCATATTTTTGTTAGATTGTTGCATGCAATACTGTGATGTTAATAAAGGGGAAGCAAAATTTGTTACTATTCTATGTGAATTGGAGTAGGTTTGTAAAATGGTAGAACCATGGAAAACAAAAAATAAACAATTTTGGAGAAAAGTAGCACTTTAGTCTTCTATTGTGCCTGACCTTGATCTGGGACCCTATGGCCTTGAACAACATGTGAACAAACCAATCTTTAATTACATTGAGTATATTACTATATAAGGTACAGATATTAGATGTATACATAGATATATAGGTATAGACAGTATACATGTACCAAAAATGAGCTTCCTTCCATCATGCAATAATGAGAAAGCATTAAGAAAATATATCAAATTCAACGGGGTTCTTTGTACCTTGCAGAGGAACTTGTATACCAAAAATCAGCCCCGTAGCATCATGCAATCTGAAAGTATGATCCAGAAACAAAATGCAAAGACACAGATGGACATTCCGCATGACAGCTATATCCCCCCCCCACGCCCAAAAGGGGGGGGGGGAGGGGGGGAGGATGGATAATAATTTAACTCTGATAACTTCAGACGAAAGAAAGAAAAATTCCATTACATATTATATAGTTTCATATAAATTCTAAAATACCTGGTTTCCTTGATTTTACAAAAATACATACATGATCATTACATGTACAGTCACAATGCATTTGCTGACATTCATTGTCAGCCAGTGGTAATTTTGATTAAGAAGTTATAATTGAGGCTTCTACAGAGAATTAGATACTGTTTGTGTACCCAAGGCTTATGCTGCTGTGAGGTGAAGGAATGAGGAATTTAGAAAAATAGGCTATAGCTATTTTTAAACACACACTTGTATACACACACTACACATTTTTTTTTTACACTTAATCTAAATTCATATATATATATGTGTGTGTGTGTGTGTGTGTGTATTTTGAGGATCATCTTGAGTTAAGAATACACTTACATTCATTTTTAACTTTATTCAAATGTGGATTTACTTGAGCATGAAATGTAGGTCAATTTTAGCATCTCTACTATGCACAGCCTCTATAAATTCTTCCTGACAAAGAGTATTAAATGAGTAGCATATAAACATATAAACTATACTGTCTTCTATTACATGTGTGTGTATATATACATATATATATATATATATATATATATATATATATATATATATATATATATATATATATATATATATATATATAAATATATATATATATATATATATATTATATATATATATATATATATATATATATATATATATATATATATATATATATATATATATATAAATGAAATGACAAATTCTTTTCAAGCCTCCATTTTAGAGTTTAGACCAACACATTGTACGTGCATAAACTGAAGATTTATGTAAAAATACAAACATAAATGTATGTATAATGCATGAGCATGCTGTAAAATGATAACTAATGTTGCACAATTTATTAGAGGTACAAAAAATATAAGATGTGTATCTTTCCCAAGTGATCTTGTATAATATACATGCATTATTGATTAGTACAACAACACAGTTGTTCTGTTATAGTGTACATCTCATTTAAGTGTTAGATCCAGGAAATGTGTCACGACATCCAATAACAGAATTATTTTAATGGAAGTTCAATCACCAGTCAGCTTTAGTCTTGACTTATAGGAGCACTGCTAGATACATTCATATTGTTGATTACAAATTGAGATAATAACAGTGTATAGAACTAGTGAAAGTATGTGCACGTTGTATGACAATGTATAGTATAATAGTAGCAACATGCTCATACCTAGTATGCAATACATGTCTTTAGGCAGTATCCCATCATCATTTCGCTCTCTAGATCTAGAGAGATACAGGTCTACATGGACATGATATAACCCAACACCTTACTTAATAAAGAAATATACAATACATGTTTTACTAGATGGTATCCCTCATCATATTAACTCAATAGAGATATATATATATATATATATATATATATATATATATATATATATATATATATATATATATATATATATATAAAATGTATTTAGCCAGTACACAGTAGTCCCAAAATCTTACTCAATACAGACTAGCTACACGTGTATACAGAAAATTAATAGATCGGCATTTAGTTCAGCAGTATTACCCAACATCCATCTCACCTGACAGATACATGCAGTAACTGAGTAAGATGGTATCGATACTCAAAATTTTACTAGTCAAATACATGTAGTGACACACATAAAGTAATGTGAAATCTCCAATGCTTTACTGACAAGAGAAATACATGCAGTAAATGACTATAAATCTTACTCATTAGAGATACATTGCAATAAGGTGGTATCCTCAACATCTTACTCACTAGAGATACATTGCAATAAGGTATGTATCCCCAACATCTTTGCAATAATATTGTAAGGTGTATCCCCAACATCTTACTCACTAGACATATTGCATAATTGCAATCTTACTCATTAGGATACATACAATAAGGTGTATCCCCAACATCTTACTCACTAGACATACATATTGCAATAAGGTGGTATCCCCAACATCTTACTCACTCACATTGCAATAGGTGACTCACTACATACATATTGCAATAAGGTGGTATCCCCAACATCTTACCCAACATCAATAAGGTGGTATACATCACTCACTAGACATACATATTGCAATAAGGTGGTATCCCCAACATCTTACTCATTAGGGATACATACAATAAGGTGGTATCCCCAACATCTTACTCACTAGACATACATATTGCAATAAGGTGGTATCCCCAACATCTTACTCATTAGACATACATTGCAATAAGGTGGTATCCCCAACATCTTACTCACTAGACATACATATTGCAATAAGGTGGTATCCCCAACATCTTACTCACTAGACATACATATTGCAATAAGGTGGTATCCCCAACATCTTACTCACTAGACATACATATTGCAATAAGGTGGTATCCCCAACATCTTACTCATTAGGGTATACAACATCTTACTCACAATCAAGCAATGTGGTATCCCCAACATCTTACTCATTAGGGATACATACATATTGCAATAAGGTGGTATCCCCAACATCTTATTCACTAGACATACATATTGCAATAAGGTGGTATCCCCAACATCTTACTCACTAGACATACATATTGCAATAAGGTGGTATCCCCAACATCTTATTCACTAGACATACATATTGCAATAAGGTGGTATCCCCAACATCTTACTCACTAGACATTCATATTGCAATAAGGTGGTATCGCCAACATCCCCAACATCATACTCAACTAGGTGGTATCCCCAACATCTTATATTGACATACATATTGCAAATAAGGTGGTATCCCCAACATCTTACTCACTAGACATACATATTGCAATAAGGTGGTATCCCCAACATCTTACTCACTAGACATACATATTGCAATAAGGTGGTATCCCCAACATCTTACTCACTAGACATTCATATTGCAATAAGGTGGTATCCCCAACATCTTACTCACTAGACATACATATTGCAATAAGGTGGTATCCCCAACATCTTACTCACTAGACATACATATTGCAATAAGGTGGTATCGCCAACATCTTACTCACTAGACATACATATTGCAATAAGGTGGTATCCCCAACATCTTACTCACTAGACATACATATTGCAATAAGGTGGTATCCCCAACATCTTACTCATTAGGGATACATACAATAAGGTGGTATCCCCAACATCTTATTCACTCAGCCTATGCCAAAAACATCGGTCCTGACTACCAAAAATCCGTTTGGACCAATGTTATTCTTCCAATTTCCGGACCACATGACCGATACTGTTTTGAGTAAAAGTTTTCCTTGATTATGCACTCATAAACTTTTTTTTAACGCCAAGTCATTACTTGTTCATAACAAAGCTCTAAATCATTTGCAGATGCGACCATTTTTTCAGATTTTGGCGAGTATTTACTTGCAAATCAATTGCATATCTGGACTAGTTTCTACCAAACCAGAAATCGAAAGTTTTCCATTTTCACTCTGAAATTACATCACCGAAATCATAGTCAGCTATGCCCTTTACAACAATGCATTTGACTATTCAGTTTCGATAAATTAGAGCATCTGACTCACATTGATTACTGTCAAAAAAGCACGTTGTGTGCTGTCACATTGTACAACTTTCAACTTGAAACTTTGTAAACAGAACAAGGTGACATTTTCTTTAAATCATTGTCGATTTCAAGATAACAATCTGCCTCATCATTGGACTCTAGCTTGAGTTTGAAAGATCTTGGTTAAAGAAATACTCGTGTGGAGTTGTGGCTAGTGCTCGAAGAGAAGACATATGTTTGCTTTGTAAATTCTGTCAAAATGCAGACTATTTATACGTGGTATCGGCCGTTAATAATTCAAAAAATAGAAATTCAAGTTGCCATAACAATATGAAAAATGTGGGCTTATAAACACTCCTGGCCTGAGCGAAAAAATAAGGAAAAAACATCATTTATAAGTAGCCCGACTGGTCGGGTTAAAAATATCACTTCAAATAGACTGAAGATCTATTATTAAAAAAAAATTGTTGTGGAAAACCATTTTGTTCTTTTTGTAATTTATTTACCGATAGTGGGACATTTATTTACATTACCGGTGATTGTGATAATAGATATGTCGCTGATATTACGTGCCTTATAGACTTACTTTCATTTCGTCAATTTTGTAGCCATATAATGTAATACACCCTCTGTTGAGAGATTGGTATCTAAAATAACCGGAATAATAGTAATATTACCAGGATGACACAAAAAGCCACTGAATTGACACATCAGATTATGTTTTCGTCATTTTTAGATTATTTATATACAGCGAAGAAGAATAAACTATTTCAATGTGAGAAGGGAAATGGTGTTCTAGGAATTTTGCTACAAATTGTACAAGTAGTTACGTCGGGTTCAATATCACACTGGTACTGATATGGCTTAAATATGAAAAGCTAGATCGGTAAATACGAGGATAATATAGATATGGTGTAACCGAGGTCAGGTCTAGTGATGTTAAGGTCAGGTCTAGTAAAATTTTCTGGTACTGGTCGGACTGGTCTAGTTCTTTTTGAAGTTAATGTTGAGCCCTGATATATAAAAACCTCTGGCTAGCTAGTAAAACTACTGGTTCACATGAAAAGTGATTTTCTTATTGTTGTAGAGCACTGCATGTCAAAGTGACTGTGTCTGCATGATCAGGATTCCATCAAGGCTGTGTAATAATTGTGGTTTATTGATTAACCATATAAATTTTTTTCGGACTGATAATAATCGGTTCGGACCTGTGTGGAACCCAACAACACAGGTCCAAATGACCTGTGGAAGCCAAAAGAATTTGGCGTAGACTGCTCACTATAGATACATGCAATAAGGTGGTATCCCCAACATCTTACCCAATAGAGATACATGCAATAAGGTGGTAACCCCAACATCTTACTCACTAGAGAAACACTGCAATACTTCTTACTCACTATATATATATATATATATATATATATATATATATATGTATGTATGTATGTATGTATGTATATGCAGTAACTAAGGTGAAATCACAAACATTATGGTGGAATCCCCATCATCTTACTAGAGAGATACATGAAATAAGGTGGAATCCCAAACATCTTACTAAAATTTTTAGTAAAAAAGAGATAGATATACATGCAGTATGGTGGTATCCCCAACATTTTACTCACTAGATACATGTACACTGCAGTACATCTTACTCACTAGATACATCTACACTGCAGTACATCTTACTCACTAGAAAGATACACCTTCAGCATTGTGCATTTCATCAAAATATTTCCCTACTTTGCTTTTTGAACAGACAACTTTCGTTTTCGAAGATCAACAACCGCGGTGGAAATCAACAAATTAAAAGTTAATTTATTGAATGCATGTACTTATCCCAACTTGTTTTGACACCATCCCAAACTCGATATTTTATGAATTGCATCCAATGGTCCCAATATAAAATCAAATACACATATTTATCGATATATTCACAATATTGGTACACCCCTACATGTATAAGCCACCTATCCAAGTTCCATAAGTCAATCAAATCTTTCAAATTATCATCAGGGACAGGGATCAATAACTCAGTCTCTGTTTATCAATTAATATCATTAGATCATACAGAGGTGTGATTATTATGGGATGTGTGCTGGAGGGGTAATTACATAACGATGACTGATTGTTGCCAGGTACTTGTACATATAGTGTAACAGATAGATTATAAGTCTGTATATTTAATCATATATATATATATATATATACATAGCCGCATGTTGTAATTGTGTGCACTCTACAAATTATGTCATTTCCGAAAACGAAGCATCATCCCAGCTTATAATAAAGTTAAGATTTTGTGTATTCAAGGGTCAGAAAAAGTAAATCCTTTTGAAATCATATGAAAGTAAGCATTTTTATGCTAAAATCAATAACATTAAGCCAATGCCCCTAATTCCCACAATATATATTATCACTTGATGCCAACAGAGGGACACGTCGACAAGATGTATTCCAACCACTGTCAATCACAATAAAAAAAAACTCTTAACCTATGATTAGTCCTTCGTAAAGCAAAAAGATTGTCTAAACAATGCTTAACACACAAACATGATGAAAAAATAGAGATAGGGAAAGACCTGTAGTTGAGCATGCCCACAATTACAACAAGATGGTGAACACTCACTGAACACAGGGGTGAGTCTATTTTCGATCTTTCTACAGTTTATTGATTACTGAATAAAATGTCCTGTTATTGTTACTGTTTTGCATGATGATTGATGTATTATGTCAATATTTTGAATCAATTCAAAATGTTTATTTATAGCGACTGCTTGACAAAATTCATCTTAGGTGCTCACAATTACAACAAACCATCGTACATACATATATATCTACAATAATAAATTAAATGTTTTTATATATAAAGACCACCTGGTCACAAAGACTGTTTTTTTTTGCTGTCCCACATAATACCATTTGTGTATCAATCAACCTCTATACATGTAGAGACCACCTCCCTATATATAAAGACCAGTTTTCTTGTGTCAGTTTTTTCCCCCAATGTTTTGACAATGGGGCTGGTTCCCTTGGAGTAGAAATCTACTAGCTTGTGTTGAAGATAACTCCTATGGGCAAGTAGGCAAACACTATCCCTAATGTATGACACTATTTGTCACCAAAATTCCCATTCATAAAGTTGTATATCAGAAGGAAATACCAAAAACTATACCAGTTAGTAAAATTATGGATTTATCCTTATAATTCATTATGATTTCTGCATTTATTTACAGTGTATTGATCTGCATTATTTTTCACTTGTTCAAGTGGCTGAAGTCAGAACATTTACCCCTTCGATGACAAATTATTTGCTCTATAAATTGTCAATAGACTTCAGGTTATGCATAGCCTGCATTAACTGAATCTTGTCAGCGCTCTACAATGCGACCAAATCACTCGCAAATGCGACCATTTTTTAGATTTTGGCGAGTGTTTATCCTCATTCAGTCGCCACATTGCGACCAGTTTTCCCCCCGAACCGGAAATCAAAAGTTTGTCCGTTCTCACTGTGAAATTACATGATCGAAATCATGGTCTGTTATGCGCTTTACAACAACAAATTTGGTTATTCAGTTTCGATAAACTAGAGCATCTAACTCACGTGGATTACTGTATAAAAAACACGTTGTATTGCTCTCATGTTTTCGACTTGAAATTTTCCTAACAGCACACGATGACAATTTCTTCTCTCTGTCGATTTCAACAGAAGCATCATTAGACACTACTAAATTTAAACGATCTTGGTTAAAGGAATACTGGAACAAAGTTATGGCTAGTGTTCGACTAGTGGGGCAACACAATAAAACGGCCGCGACAGAATCCCCAAAGGGATTAACCACAGTCGGAACTGGGAATTTTATCTGTAAATTAAAATCGAGAGTCGGACAAACACCTATAAATTAAAGACCTTCATAGTGTTTTGTCTGACGATCAAGTCATGGGTGTTGGACTCTAGATTTTAACTTACAGGCAAAATTTCAATTCTAGTGGGCAGTCTCTGTTTTGTAAACTCTGTCGAAAAGAAACTGGCGCTAAATATGTAAAAACAAAGTTTAAGGTTGCCTCGATATTAGAGCAACAAATATGAAAAATATAGGCATATAAACACTACTGGATTGATAAAAAATGCACAAAGGTCAACATGCAGTTAATAACCTTGTTTTAAATGGATTGAAACAATAAAATGTTACATAAACTTAGAAAATTAATATTTTATTTCATTTCTATATTTTCATCCAGTGGATTTTTTTTAATAACACATGAACACACACACACATATATATATATATATTTATTGGCGAGTCAAAGTTCCTGGCTGGCTAGTAAAATTTCTGGTTCACTGGCCAAATGAAGAGTGAATTATTTTAGTGTTGTAGAGCCCTGCTTGTGCTTTTCTAGGATGCAAATGTCTCCTATAGATGTAAATTTGAAACTTAAAATGTTTATTGTCATTTCTCATGGCAAACTTATAAATTCATTTTCAATTAACTCATTCATCCCTAAAGATGAGACTGGCTAATGTCAGTGATCTTTGGAAGGGTCCACTGTTTTTTTCTGGGATATAAGGTAATACTTCAGGGCTTGTCTCAGCAAATAAAAAAGTCCATCATACCTAGAACATAATTATTTACTTGCTAAAAAAATGCTAACACCAAATGCATTGGCAGCAACACACTTACAAACATATACAATTAAACATGTAACATGTATTTAAATTACATTTTCACAAATTGATGAATAATGTCTTTGTTAAAAGTTTTGCTATTGGTTCTGTGCAAATAAGCTTCAAATTGCGGCATAAACTTAATTGACTAATATTAGTATATTCAGATAAATGCCAAGTGAATAAAAAAAATAAGATAAATCCAATATGTAAATTTACCATTATTTTTGTTTATGCCAATCTGATATCACATGAAAGTGATCTCTAACTTTTTAGAACTCAGTCAATCACAGAACTTTAATATTGATTTCCTTTGTATCATAAAGCTAATTCAGTAATTGTATCACCATACAAGATCTTTTCTTTACTTTTATAAAAACAAAATTTTACTGATATTTTAATAAGTGTCTATTGTTTCAAATCTACATCGCCTCATGACTCACAACAATGCAAACACTGTCTATGACAGCATGTACGTGTCGGGAAGTACTTCATAAACTATGTCGGTGTAATGGACACCACAGCTTCGCTGGGGGTCATTTGCATAAATTGCACTGTAAGACCATTTTGTCCCAATTCGATCAATTTAAAAAAGGATTTTCCTACACTATGCATAATACTGTAATCGCTAAGTATGATATCAGTTTGGAAATCGAAACAATGGCAATTCATATCAAGATTTTTAAACGAACAATTAACTCTAATATAACATGATAAACGTTTTATTATGGAAAAGAATGTGCATATTTCCCTTCGAAATCAACACGGTGCATGCGGAGTGAAAAACAATGTGACCTAAATCGTGTTCCTTTCACATATAAGCAACATCAAGAATATATTTAACGTTTACAACATAGCTGTCACCAACTCGGACTTAATTTTGCGTGAAAATCGAAAAAGGAATAACCTTCTTTAAAATACAAAAGAAGAGAAAAAGAATATTTTCTCACCTTATTTCAAACATTCGAGAGACAAAGACCGCACAAGTGTTCCGGTACAATATTTTAGAGAATAAACAAACATGTAAGTGATCCAAAATTAGTAAAATGAAACAAGCAAACTGAAAGCCTAATTATCTAACAACAAGCATGTCACGCTTAATTTTATATTCTTACCGCTAAATATAAATGGAAAGGGCTTTCCTGAGCGTAATGCTCTCACTCGCCTCACAAGAAAACCCGTAGACAGAATTAAGTCTCGTTTAGTCTCGTTTGTGCGAGATGTAGTTTTTCGTATAAATCGATGATTCTTTTCGTTATATTATAGAAATCAACATATTATGATATGTCATATTGTGTTATTCTGAAATAAAATATAGATTATATAATATTTTACACATATATATTTCAAATCAACTTTTGTATTTTACGCTGGCTCGGACGTACTCGAAACTACAAATAGTTTTATCTTTAAACATTTCGGAGTATCACAATACCCTTAAATGTTGTTTTTGGCGCCTACATTTTTAACTGGTTAATATAGAATTGCTTCGAGACCACAAACATTCCTTTCCTAGTGCTGACAGCTATCTATTGCGAAAAAAACTAACCATTTCTCCGATGAATATAAATTCTATGCAGTCTTCCATTTAGCAGTAGGCATATATACATATGTAGGCCCTATGTGTCCGAATTTAGTGTGCATTGAAATATTGTGTGAAGAGTGAAAGACGCTAATTCATGAGGTGATTGATGTGAGGACCTGATTTTCAATTTTTTCAGCCAATCTATTCTCGACGCCTCTATCCCGGCATTTTAGTGCAATTGCCCCCCCCCCCCCTGCATTTATATTAGTGCTACATGACTGGCAAATCTAGCTAGAGGGTGTATGGGCTTACAACCCATTGGTGGATTTAGGAGAGGCTTGCAACCCCTTTGAAAAATTCAAAACGGTCCAGTCACCTCACCTCTGAAGGCACGCAACTTCGGCGCTAGCATTTCTTAATCAGTCAAAATTCTCACCCCTTATTTCAAAAACACCTAGATCCGCTCGATGTCTGGATTCTAGTGTATGGGGCTTTGTGCCCACTGCCCAGGTTTGTAAAATTGAACATTTTCTGTGGAACATACCTTGAAAAACATGGGAAACCATGATTTTGTGCCTGGGAGCTAGAAAATGCACAAGTCTAATTTTCAATTTAGGTATTTTTAAAATGTATCTCGGGGGCATTCACCCGAATCCCTTGCCGTCGATGAGTTTCTCCTCATTTTTGGAGCTTTATTCTATCTATCAATGGAATACTTTTGAGGGATAAACTGTATATCATGCCCAATTCAGCGTTTGAAATGTATAAAAAGGCATCTTGGGACTTGTGAAATTAACGAAGAAATCCGGGGATCATAACCCCAGATACCCCTAGAATAAAAGTTCTACTTATAAACTACGGAAATGTACCGTGGGAGCATAAACCTAAACCCCTAACACTCAGATGAAATGTTTACTGAGTTTTCCTTCGTTTTCGGAGTTAATCAATCTATCGATGAAATATTCTTTAAACTTCGGGATGTCATAATTCAATGTCTGGAAGCTAAGAATACCCTTTCATATCTTGTAAAGAAAAAATAATAATAATAATTTTAAAAATCATGGGGAAGTATACCCCCGGAATATACCCATCCCCCAGCTTAGCGTTAAAAGATAAATAATAATTTTGTCTTTTATATGGACAATATTTGCTGAATCAAGCACGTAGACTAATTCATGTTGCCACTGGACATGTCTGAATATAGAGTTTGAGCACATTTGTATTTAGTAAACTGGTGACTTGAGGTCCTGATCCCCATGCAAAATATTGCCTCACAATTGTAGACCTAAAATTGGAAATATTTGCACTGGTTAGGGGTTGATTAGCATCTGTCCCCTAAAATTGGCAACAATGTGTAAAAACAATTAATTTTTATATGTACTTTTCGGTATATAAAAATTAATTATGCATTAAGTGGGAAATTAATAACAAATATTAAAAACAATTAAAACATTATGCCTCCCCCATAATTTGAAATTCACGAATGCCTTAGGTGAGATATGTGTTGTATAACAGTTTTAAATATTATCCTTTACTAATTTAAGATTTTTAACCCTTTCACCCCTGAGTATCTGTGTGGCATGCTCTTTTCTGATGTTTAAGTCCAGTGTATTGTGATCTGTGGGTTGAAACGGTTAATGAATACATGTATGGCACGCAATTTTAACCAAAACCCTATGGGATAACAGACCGTATCTCTGAATATCACCATGTATACAGGGTTACGGGCTGGAGGTATCTATGGGATACTGATTTGTAACCCTGAATAGCTCCTGATATTCAGAGTTACTACTACTTGGTTTATACATAGCCGAGGTTTCAATGAAATACTTCGCTCCTCCTCTTCTCCCCCTGCCCCCCTGTCCCCCCCTGCCTGCCCCTTCCTCTCCTTCTGAGGTCCCCTCCTCTCTCCTCCTCCTGCTCTTTGTGTTATATCCCCTCCCCTACTGCCCCACTTCTCCCTCTTCTGCTCTCCCTACTCCCTCTCCCCCCCTCCTGCTCCCCCCCTTCCCCCCCCCCCTGCCCACCCTGCTTGCTGCTCCCCCCCCTCCCCTCTCTCTGCTCCTGCCTCTGACCTCTCCTCTCCTCTCCCCTCCTCCCTCTTCTCCCCTCCCCTCCCTCCCCCCCTGCCCTCTTCCTCCCCTCTGACCCCTCTCTTGCCCCCTCCCCTGCCTGTACTCCCTGGCTCTGTCTGCCCTCTGCACCTGACTGCTACCTGCCCCTCCCTTCCCCCTTCTTCCTCCTGACTCCTCTCACCCCCCTCTCCTCCCCCGCCCCTGCTTCCTGCTCCTGCCCTCCCCTTGTCCTCTCTTGCCTTCTCTTCCTCGCCCCTTCTCTCTCCCTCTCTTCTCTTGCTGCTCCCCTCTTCTGCCCCTTTCCTCCTTTCCTTGCCCCTGCTCCTCTCCTCTTGCCCTCTCCTTCTCTCCCCTGCCCCGTGGCCCTCTCCCCTTCTCCCCCTTCCCCTCTCCTTTCCCCCTCCTCCCCCCCCTCCCTCTGCTCCCTGCTGCCCTTCTCCTACCCCTGATCCTGCCCCCCCCCCCCCACCTCACCTCCTTCTTCCCTCCCTCCTCCCTCCTCTTTCCATCTGCACCTCCCCTCCCTCCTCTGCCTCTTCTCTTCCCCCTGCCCTCACCCTCCCCTCTGCTCCCCTCCTGGCTCCTCCTGCCCTCCCCTGCCTCCCTCTCTGTCTGCCCCTGGCCTCCACTCACCTGTCCCTCCCACTGTTTCCCTCTCCTCTTGCCTCTGCCCTTTGCCATCCCTTCCTGCTTACCCCCTCTCTGCTGCTCCTGCCCCCCCTCCCTCCACCTTCTTTTGACCTCCCCTTCCCTTCCTTGGCTCCTACCTCCTGCCCCCCCCCTCCCCCTGCCCTCCCCCCCCTTCCTTGCCACTCCTGCCTCTCCCCCTCCCCTTCCTTGCCACCCCCTCCCCCCTCTCCCCCCCTGGCTGCCTCCCCCCCTTTTCCTGCTCCTCCCCCCCCTGCCCTGTCTCCCCCCCTGGTTCCTCTTATCTCCCTGGCCTCCTCTTTTTTTCCCCCCCCTACCCTCTCTTCTGCCCTCTCCTCTCTCTCCTGCTGCCCTTCTCTCTGCCTTCCCTCCCTCTCTCCTCGCCCTTCCTCCCCTTGCCTCTGCTTCTGTCCCTTCCCCTCCCTCCCCTGGGCCTATCTCCCCCCTGCCCCTACCTCCTGACCCTCCTCCTGCTGCTCCCTGCTCTTGCCCCTGCTGGTCCTTTCTGCGCCTAGCCCCTCTGTTTCCTCCTCTCCTCCCCATCCCTATCCTCCCTGTCCTTCCCTGGCCTGCTCATCTTCCATGCTCTCCCCTGTTTCCCCCCCTGCTTCCCTCTCCTCCCCCATACCCTCCTCTGCTCCTCTCTTCTGTCCCCTGACCACCCTGGCCCTCCCCCCCTGGCTGCCCCCTCTTTTCCCTACCTGCATCTGCTCCCCTCCCTCCTTCCTCCCCCTGCGCCTCCTCTCCCTCGCCCTTGCCTCCTCCCCCCTCCTGACCTCTGTCCCCCCCTCCCCTCCTTCCCCTGTCTCTGCCCCACTTCCTGTCCCCCTGCCTGTTTTCCCTGTCCTCTCCCTCCCCCTCCTTCTCCCTGCCTCCCCCTGCCCTTTCCCCCCCTCTCCCTCCTCTCCTACCTGCCTTCCCTCTCTCCTCTCCCTGGCTCCTCTCCCCTTGTCCCCTCTCCTCCCTGGCCCCCCCCCCTCCCCTCTCCTGCTTCCCCCTTCCTCCCCTCTACTCTAGCCTGTGCCTGCTGCTCCCTCTGCCCGCCCCCTCCTTCTCCCTCCCTCCCTCTCTTCCCTCTGCCTTGTCCTCTCCTCACTGCCCTGGCATCCTCCCTCCTCCCCCTCTGCTCTCTTGTCTGCCCTGCTTCTCCTGTCTTCCCCTGCTCCCCCCTCTACCTCCCTCCTTGCTCTGCCATTCCCTCATCCTGCCCTCTCTCCTCTGCCTCCTCTTCCTGGCTCCGCCCCCTTGCTCTGCCCTTTTTCCTCTTGCCTGCTTCCCTCCCCCTTCCTTTCTCCCTGCTTCCTGCTGCCCTTTCTTCTCTCTCCTCTGTTCCTCCTCCCTCCCATCTCTCTCTCCCTGCTCCCTCCTGTCCCTTGCCTCCTCTAGCTACTGCTGCTCTCTACCTTCTTCCCTCCCTCCTGCCCCTCCTCCCTTCCTACCCTCCCTGAACCCTTCTTTTCTCTCCTGCCCCTTTCTCACCCCTCCCTTCTCCCATCTGCCCCTCTGCCTCTGTCTCCCCTCCCCCCTCTTGCTGTCCTCACACTTGTTCTGCTCTGCTCCCCTCTGCTGCCCTCTTTGCTCTCCCCCCCCCTTCCTCTCTCCTATCCTCCCTGTCTTTCCATCCTCTCCCCCTCTGCCCTCCTGCTCCCCTCCCCACCTATGCCCTGGTCCCATCCCTTTGCCCCCCCCCTGACTCCCTTCTGCCTTCTGCCTGCTTCTCCCCTGCCTGCCCCCTTCTGCTCCCTCTCTTCCCCCTCCCACTCTCCCTCTCCCTACTTCCCCCCCCCCCTCCTGCCTCTGCCTGCCTTGTGCTTCCCCTCCCCCTTCTTCCCTTCCCTCCCCTTGCCTGTCTTCCCCTTCTCCCTCCCCCTCTCCCTCCTGCTCTGTACCCTTCTCTGCTCCTCTTGCCTCTCCCCTCCCCCCCTCTTTGCCCCCTGTCTCCTCTCCTCTCTGACTTCCTGCTTTGCTCTCTTTGCCCCCCTCCCTCCTCTGCCCCCTGTGACCTCCCCCTCTACCCCTGCCTCCTACCTGCCCTCCTGCTGCACCATCTGCCCCCCCTTTCCCTCTCCCTCCTCTCCTTCTCCCCCCTCTTGAGCCCTTCCTAGCCTGCTCTTGCCCCACTCCCTGCCTCCTCTGTCCCTCCTGCTCTCTGCATTCCTTGCCCCTGCTCCCCCCCCATCCCCCCTCCCCCTTGGCTGTCCTTCTGCCTTCTGCCTCTGCTCTGGCTCCTGCTTTCACCCCCCCCCTTGTGCTGCTCCCTCCTTTGCCTCTCCTTGGCCCCATCTCCCCCCTTCTCCTGCCTTCACCTGCCCTGTCCCCTGTCCTCCCTCCCTCCTCTCTGTCCCTCTGCCTCTTTCCCTGCCTTCTGCCCTGCCTTCCCTGGCCCCTCTGCACCTCCCCCCTCCTTGCTGTCCTGCCCCTACCCCCATCTCTCCTGCCTTGCCCTCCCTCCTGTACTTCTTCCCCCACACTCTCTGCCTGCCTTTCTCTCCCATGCTCCCTTCTCCTCCCCCTCCTCTCTTCCTGCTGCCGCCTACCCCCTCTCCTCCCTGTCTCCTCACCTGCTCTCTCCCTCCCTTCTCCTTCTGTCCCCCCTGACCTCTGCCTGCTCCCCCCCTCTCTGCCTCTCTCTCCCCCTGCTCCCCCCTGCCACTGGCCTGCTCCCTGCTCTCCTCCCTGCTGGCCTCTCTGCTGCCTTCCCCCCCCTTTCTGCCGCCCTGCTTGCTGGCTCTCTGCCTCTGCCTCCCTGCCCTCATCCCCTCTCCTCCTCCTCTGCTGCCCCCCCTCCCTCTCCCCATCCCTCTCCCTTCTCCTCGTCCCCTCCTCCCTTCTCCTGCCCCCCCTACCTCTCTCTGCCTCTGCTCCCTTTTGCCCTTCCCTCCTCCCTGCTTGCTTCCTTCCCTGTTCTCTCCCCCTCTCCTCCTCCCCTCTCTGTCTTCCTCTGCCCTCTTCCATGCCCCACCCCTGCCCCCTCCTTCCCTGCCCTTCCTCTGCGTCCTGCCCCCTTGCTGCCTCCCTCTCCTCTCTCCCTGCTTCTCCTCTCTTTGGCTCCTTGCTCCTCTGCCCCCTTGTCCCCCCCCCTCCCTCCCTGTTCCCCCTTGCCCCTTTCCTCTGTTGCTCTCCCTGTCCTCCCCCCCTCTGCTTCTCCCCTCCTGGACCCTGCTGCCCCCTCCTCTCCCCCCCCCTCTTCTGCTTCTGCTGCCTTCCTGCCTCCTTCCCCCTGCCTGCTTCTGCTCTTCTTCCTTCTCTCCCCCTCCTTGCCTTCCCCCTGCCCCTCCTGCACTTCCCTCTTCCTCTGACCTGCTTCTTGGCCTTGCTTCTCACTCTCTGCCTCCCTCTCTTCCCCCACCTCTGCCTCTCCTTCCTCTGTCCTGTCCTCTCCCCCCCCCCCTCCCCCCTCTGCTCTGCCCCTGGCTCCCCTCTCCCCCCTCCCTGCCCTGCCCTCCCCCCTTCCTCTGACCCCCCCTCTCTCTCTCTCCTCTCTGCTCCTTCTGCTTCTTCCCCCTTACTCTCCTCTCCCTTCTCTCCCCTCCCCTGACTGCTCATGCCCCCCCTGCCCTGCCTATCCTCCCCCCTCCCTCCTCCTCTGCCCCCCCCCCTCCCTTGTCTCTGCTGCACCTCCTTCCTGCCTGTCTTGGCTGCCCTCCTGTTCGCCTGATCCCCTTCCTCTTCTCCCCTCTCCCCACCTCCTCTGTCCTCCTGCCTCTCCCCTGCTCTCCCCTTCCTTCCATTGTCCTCCCCTCTTCCCTCCTGCCCCTCTTTCCCCTTTCCCTTTCTTGCCCTCTTCTTCTGACCCTCCCCTGCCATGCCTGCCCCCCCCCCCTTGCATTCCTCCCCCCCCCCTCTCCCCCCCCTCTCTTACTCTTCTCTCTCCCTCCTTCTCTCACCCTTCCCCCCTTCCTTCTGCCTCCTCCCCCTCTGCTCCCTGTCTTCCCACTGTCTGCTCCCTTCTGTCCCTCCTCTTGCCCCTGCCTGCCTCCCCCCCCCCCCCCCCCTCCCCTTGCCTTCTGCTTGCTCTCTCTCCCTACTCCCCCTTTTCTGCCCCTTCCTCCCTCCCCTCACCCCTGTTCTGCCCCCCTTTTCTCTTCTTTCCCTGCCTCTTCCTCCCCAATTCCTCCCTGCTTCCTGCTTTACCTCTGCCCTGTCCCTCTCTCTCCTCTGCTTCTTCCTGCCCCTGCTACCCTTCTCTCTCCTCTCTGCTTCTGCTGTGCCCTCCCCTTCTGCTGCCTATGCACTCCTGCCCCCCCCTGCTGCCCCCCTTCTGCCCCTTCTGCTTGCTCTGCTCCCCCCTCTCTCTCTCCTCCTCCTGCCTTCCACTCCCTCCTGGCCCCTACCTTCGCTCCTCCCTCCCCCTTCCTCCTTCTCCTCTGCCTGTCCCTCCACCCTTCCCCCCTCCTGCCCTCTCCTCCCTCCCCTCTGCTCCTGACTTTTCCCCTTGCTGCCTGCCTCCCCCCTCTACCCACTGCCCTCCTCACCTCCTGCCTTCCCCCCTCCCCCTCCTCCTCTATTGTCTGCCTTCTGTTATCCCCCTCTCCTCCCCCCCCTGCTGCTCCTTCCCTGCCCCCCTCCCCTCCCTGCTGCCCTCCTTGCCCCTGCCCTCTCCTGGTGCTACCTGCCCCCTCCTCCCTGGCCTTCTGCTGCCCTACTTGCCCTCCTTTGCTTCCCCCCTGTTACCCCTTTACTCCCTCCTCTCCCTGACCCTGCCATGGCTGCCCTGTGACCAATCCTGCCTCCCTTCCTCCTCACCCTCCCCCTGCCCCTGCCCTCACTGACCCCCTCCTCCCCCCTCTCTCGCCTCTTGCCCCTCCCTGCCCCTCCTCCCCTACTCTCCTTCCCCCTGCCCCTTCTCCCCCCTCTCCTACCCCCCCCTCTCATTGTCATCTCCTCCTCCCCTACCTGCTGCTTGCTTCCTTGCTGCTCCCTCCCCCCTTCCCCTCCCTGCCTCTCCCTGCCTCTCCCCTTCTCCCTGCTGCTGTCCTGCCCTCCTTCCTCCTATGCCCCTCCCCTCTACCTGCCCTCTGCCTATGCTCCTCCTCCCCTTCTCTTCCCCTCCATGCTCCACTCCTCCCCTCCTTCTGCCCTGTTCTCTCTGCTCTCTCCTCCCCCCCCCCTGCTCCCTTCCCTGCCTGCCCTAGCTCCTCCCTGCCTGCCCCCCTCCTCCTTCCTTACTTTCTGCTGCCTCCCCTTCCCCTACCCTCTGTCTCTGCTGCCCCTCTGCTGCCTGCTCTGCCCTCTTCCCCTGCTTCCTGCCTCCTTGAGCCCCTCCCTCTTCTCCCCCTCCCCTGCTTCTCCTTCTGCCTCCTTGTCCCCCTGCTCCTGTCCTGTTCTTGCTCCCCCCCATCTCCTCACCTCCTCCTGCTGCTTTTTCCTCTGCCTTCTTCTCACCCCTGCCTGTGGCCCTGTCCTGACCCCTCCTTGCCCCCTCCTCCCCCTCCCTGCCCCCCTCCCCCTTCCTTCTCCCTGCCTCCCCCCTCTCCCTCTTGCTGTCTCCCCCCTGGCCCTCTCCCTCCCCTCTCTCCCTCGCTGTCCTGCTTCCTCCCTCCCCTCCCTCCCTCTGCCTTTCGCTTCCCCCTGCCCACTGTGCTTGCCCCCTGCCCTCCTTCCTCATGCCCCCCTCTCCTTACCCTCCTCTCTCCCTCCCCTCTGCACTTC
The DNA here is from genome assembly GCA_030159075.1 of Atrina japonica. Taxonomy (NCBI): domain Eukaryota; kingdom Metazoa; phylum Mollusca; class Bivalvia; order Pterioida; family Pinnidae; genus Atrina; species Atrina japonica. The sequence goes on along the minus strand of BROG01000315.1, from coordinate 554,993 downwards.
TGCACCTCTTGCTCTGTCCTCTGCCCTGACCCTCTCCTCTCACCTGTCCCCTGCCCTCCTGTACCCCCTGGTCCCTCCCCTGCCTCCCATCTCCCCATCCCTCTGTTCCTCCCTCCCTCTCGCCCTCCTCATCTGCTCTCTGCCTGTCCTGCTCCTCTTCCTGTCTGTTCACCCTCCCCCCCCTGGACCTCTCCTCTCCCTCCCTTGCTTGCTCCCCCTTCCCCCTCTGGCTCCCTCCTACTGCCACTCTTTTCCCTGCCTTCTCTTCCCTGCCTTCTTCTTCCCCCCTCCTCCTGCACCCTCCCTCTCTTTGCTCCCCTGCCCCTCTCCTCCCTCTGCCCTCCTGTCCTCCACCCCTCCCTCTCTGCCCTGCTGCTGCCCTTCCCCCTCTCATCCCCCCTCTATTTCCCCCTCCCCTCCTCCTCCCCCCCTCCTCTCTCTGCCTGCCTCCCCCTTCCTCTTGCTCTCTGTGCCCCCCCCTCCCTCCCTGCCTTCTGCCTGCCTCCCCCCCCTCCTCCCCTCTCCTGCTCCCCCTTGCTTTCCTTCCTGCCCTTCCCTATCCCCCCCTGTTTCTCTCCCTCTCTCTCCCTCTGCTCCTGCCCTCTGGTCGTCCTGAAACTCCCTGCTCTAGCTGACCTCCCCACTCCCCTGCTCTCTGTGCTATTTGCCTCCCTTCCCTCCTCCCTCTCTGTCTCCCCCTCTCCCCTTTCTGCCTCCTGTTCCTCCCTTTTTCCCATCCTGCCCCCTCCCCTCACTGCCCTTTTCTCTCCCCTCCTCCCCCTCCCTCCTCTCCCCTCCCCTCCCTCTCTCCTCTCTTCCCCCTCTCTCCCCTCCCCCCTGCTGCCTCCCTCTGCCCTCCCCTCCCCTTCTCCCTGTCCTCCCCCCCTCTTCCTCCCTCTCCCTCTCTCTCCCCTCGCCCTCTGCCCCTCACTTGGCCATCCTCCCCTTCTCCCTTGTCTTGCCCCTGCCTGCCCTCCCTCTCCTCCCCCTCTGCACCTTTCCCTCTCCCCTTTGCCCTCCCCCCCCCTCTTTCCCCCTCCCCCTGCTCCCCTTTCCCTTCCTCTTGATACTGCTGCTTCTCTCTCCTCCCTCCTCCCTCTCCCTCCCCCCTGGCTCTGCCCCTCTCCCCTCCCTTTTCCCCTGCCTCTCCTCCCCTTGCCCCCTCTCTCCCCTGCCCCTGGCCTTGTGCCCCTGCCCCTCTCTTGCGTGCTGCCACCTCCTCCCCCCCCCTGTCCCCCCCCATCTGCCCCCCTGCTTCCTCCTCCCTGCCTCCTCCCTCCTCTGCCTGCCCTGCTCCTCCTCCCTGTCCTACTCCCCTGCATTCCTCCCTTCCCTTCTCTCTGCCCCCCTCCCTCTTCCTCTCCTCCCTTCCCCCTCCTCGCCCCCTGGGGCCTCCCCTCCATCCCCTACTCTGTTGCTGTTGCCACCTTTCTCTCTCCCTCTTCCTTGTCTGCCCCCCTTCCATGCTGCTTCTGGCTGCTGATCCACATGCAAAATGATTGCCTCACAATTGTAGAACCTAAATTGAAATATTTGCACTGGTTAGGGGCTTGTATTAGCATCAGTCCCTATATAAATTGGCAACAATGTGTTAAAAATACAATTAATTTTTTATATGTACTTTTCGGTTATAATAAAAATTAATTATGCTTAAGTGGGAAATAATAACAAATATTAAAACAATAAAACATTATGCCTCCCCATAATTTGAAAAATTCCACGGAATGCCTTAGGTGAGTAATGTGTTGTTATATCAGTTTTAAATATTATCTTTACTAATTAAGATTTTTCTAACCCTTTACCCCTGTGTATCTGTGTGGCATGCTCTTTTCTGATGTTTAAGTCCAAGTGTATTGTGATCTGTGGGTTGAAACGGTTATGAATACAGTATGGGCACGCAATTTTAACCAAACCCGTATGGATAACAGTCGTATTCTGAATATCACCATGTCTAACAGGGTTCGGGCTGGAGGGTATCTATGGCGAACTATTTAGAACCCTGAATAGCTCCTGATATTCAGAGTTACTACTACTTGGTTTATACATAGCCGAGGTTTCAATGAAATACTTCGCTCTAACCCTGTATACCGGAAGGTATTCTGAGATACAGGGTTAATGGTGCGCCGTATTAACCAAAGCCTTAGCATTCCCATTGCAGTTCATTTATAGCCGAAAAGCCACTCAAAACAGCTGTTACATTCTGATATTCAGAGATACAGAATCTTCCCTCAGCCAATTACAGCAGCGGAATCATTTAGCAATGAAAATGTGGAGTCCTACAATTATACAGGCAGTGTGTATTAAATAAATTAACTTTAACATTTAATAGAATAGTTTTCAAATTTATGACATCATGTAAAATATCATTAAAAATACAGTTACTGATTATGTTTACTTGGACTTCTTTCACGTTCCACACTGTCTGGAGGATTTCCTTAAATGCCTAGTATCACATTGATAGACCGATTAACTCTTAGAACGAAGCCGGGAAACTCAGCAGACATAAAGCGAATGGTATTGGGTTCGGGAGTATTCCTTTATTCATTTTTGGAATTTTACCAGAGACAACAGCTAGTGGGTCCAAGGTCGTATGCTCCTTTGGATTTTTTTTATTTTACAATGTCACCAGTGTCCATTTAGTAGCTTTCAACCACAATATAAGTATCTATTTATCCTTTCAAAAGTATCACACCCATAGATTGAATTACCCCCGAACCCGCCCACTCCCAATAATATTAGGGATAGGCTACTCCCCCCTAAAAAATGAAATTCCAAGTGGACAGGAGAAACCGGATGCAAGGGGTTCGAAAGTAATTTTACCCTCGAAATGCATGTTAGACTTATCTCATTTGGAAATTCAAAGAGGCACTTTCTTGCTTCTACACTCGAAATAGCATGTTTCAGGAGTAGGAGTCGGGTATGCTCCCCCGAAATTTTTCAACTATATAACCCCAGAAAATCCATTTCTTATCTGCTAGACATTAAATTGGGACCTTTTAATATCTCAAACTCATTCAATTAACTGACACACTTGATTTTCACACGCAAATCAAACTTTTAGCAATGCGTGTTTTTTTTTTTTATTATTTATAACAGTTTTGAGAGGTCATTTTCTGACACTAAAACTTACACTGGATACCACCACCAATTTAATTCCATGTTAAAATCAGATTACAAAAGTCACCAAAAATCTCAAGTTTAAATGTTGCAACTCCAGTATCCCAGCTAGATCCTCCAATGATATGTAACTCAGTGTTATCCATTAACCTCCTTTTGAAAAAATACACCTCATAACACACTGGTTAGACTTAACAAGATATAACACCCGATTAAGTCCCCTTATGCTTATCGATCGAGTCATGTACAGTTTTATGATCCAGTCACAACTGATCAACGCACGAGCACATCTTTTAAAGCAGACAGAAGATGGCTGACGTGAAGTCTCTGGAACATCCGACCTTAAAAGTAAACACATTTTATATCACCGTCTGCACAAAAATGTAATTCAGTATTTGTCGAAGTCAGAAATATTTTAGGAATTACTTAAAAGGTGTGTTGTCTTAACAGTAGGTAGAAACATGATAAGAGAAATAAATAGATATACCTACGTATACTATAGGCCTACTTTAGTACAAAATTTAATTCTTTTCTTCTGATTTTTTAACACAGTACGTACTGTAAATCTACAGTAAATTAGGAGGCATACTTTTAGTCCGATTCATCAGACCCCGGTGACAATGATATTTCGGACAAGTCTACATCATTTTCATGTTCACGGTGATCTTTTCCTGATTTAGGTCTAACACACACGTATCGTTGTGTGACCTGTTTCGGACAATGTAAGCATGAAAATGTGTTTTGAAAATAAACTACGTCTAATTCAGCACGTTATCTAATTCTGCACTCTATGCTCAATTAAATCCCTTTGGGGATTTTGTCGTGTTCGTTTATTTTGAAAAAAAAACAACTGTTTCAATGCCTCAATTTCTAGATAAACGGCCACTCGGCCCAGATCTGGATGCAGAAACTCAACAACCTGTATCAATTCAACATGGCTAATTTATTAACACAGTCGAGGTCATAGGTCACAGACAGATCATAATAAACAAAGAACCGGAATTGGACAGCCTAAATAATAGAACTGGATTTACAATATTATATAGCAATGTTACAACAACTAACTAAATCGTCTAGTTCGGCACGTCATCTTATTCTGCACTCTATGCTCAATTTAATCCTTGTGGGGATTTTGTCGTGTTTTTTTTTTTATCATATTGTTATCATATAATCCCTTATCAAGCCTTCATGGAATTAAGTGGGAAAGTTTGCCAGTTTTCTTGCGGAAGGTCTTTGGTCTTTACCCGGGTAACTGGGGTTTTTCCTCCACCAATAAAAACTGGACGCCATCATATGACTGAAAGATTGTTGAGTATAGCGTAAAACAAATCAAAAGTCAAGCCTTCATAGCTTTGTTCGGGAAGATCTGGGCTTTGGTGACCGACTCTCTTCAAGAGAAATTTAAATAATAAATACCTGGGTGACAGTCAATTAGTGGGTCATCTTTTGTTTTGAGACATATTTTTCTTTGAATCCAAAAAAAAATTTGTTTAAAATCCCAAATAAAAACTGAAATATCACATGTTTATTCTGAGAGATACATACTTTTTGCCTGGGTTTGAATGGCGGACTTGTTTACATCACGTGACCATCTCAACTGCCAATGAGGCCATAGTCTGTTCTAAGGTTGCTTTTCATAAGCCTGTTAAAAGCAAAGTTAATATTATCAAACTTATGAAGAGCAATCATAGAACAAGCTATAGCCTCTGACGTAAACTAGTCCGCTATTCAAACTCGGGCAAAAAGTATGTGTGTTAGAATAAACATGTGATATTTCAATTTCTATTAGGGATTTTACACAAAAAAATGTTTGGATTCAAAGAAAAATATGTCTAGAAACAATAGATGACCTACTGATTTACTGCCATCCAGGTATTTATTATTTAAAATTCTCTTCAAGCGAGCTGGTCACCGAAGCCCAGATTTTCCTGAATAAAACTATGATGGCGTTACAAGGGGTTCTGGCGGGGCAATATGGATAAAATGGCCGCAACAGAATCCCCAAAGGGATTATGCTCAATTCACTGTGTATATTACTCCAAGAATATTAGAGCTCATCTTACTTTAGATATGCCGAAGTGCTAGCTCTAATTTCCCAAGGATCAAATCCTGTGAGCAAGTTTTGCTGAGGGCAGAACTGAATATATGTCAAAAATCATATAAACCAACAAACAATGTTTATAATTACTAACTAACTTACTTTTTGGTAATTAATTGAACCATCCATGAACAAATTATTGTGTTACACCTCTTATTTAGTATTAAAATTGTATATGGCAACCCTGTTTAGTGTAAATTACGAATTCAAAATAAAACGGAAAGTACGGTGGCAAATCCCAAATGTTTTAGTGTAAAATTTCCTGCTTAAATCAAAACATTAAATCGTCAAAACACTCACGAATATAATACTTATCCCAGATCATGGCAGATGCAACTAGTGTAGAGGTGTAGTTGGTTTTATTTGTATATCGTTCCACTTCTTCCAATGGGTAAATCCGATTTTAGATGAAGTGACCCGAGAGTTCATATTCCAGGATGTATGAATGAAGTCTTGACAAATGCTAATTATGCATGTTGTTAGGATTACCTTACGGATTTGGGTAGTGGAAACGTGTTTATTTACTACATACAGGGTTCGAAAAATTTGTATAAAAGCACTCGCCCTTTAGGCGAGTGATTACATAACTTCCACTCGCCCAAACTCATTTTGCACTCGCCCAAGTATGAAAACGTAGTATTTCAAAGAAAATGTGTTAAGAGCATAAAAAAATCTTTTTTTTTTAAAGTTAGTTTTATATGACTTAACAGATATGATACTCTTCATTTGACAAATTGTCTTTTTTTTCCATGATGGAAAATGGTGAAAATCTTAATCCTTTTGTATGCTCTCATTTTTAGTTTTTTAGAATCAAATTCTTGACTGAAATTTTGGTTGCCTGTGGTTACCCACAATCTAATTTTATCTAATTTGTTTTTTTAAAGTTATTGTTATTTTAATAAAAATTTATATACATACTATTGGCTGAAGATGCATTTGCATCTAAATAAATGAAATGCAATTCTTATTACTTATAATCTATTATTATTATTACATTGTATTGTTACTACTAGTATTCGGCCCGTGTTATCCCATTTACGGATTTTCCGCACCCCCCATTTCAGCATCAGTCGGAGAAAAAAGGACTTCGTGCGTATAATCCGCGTTGACTTTTTTCCTACGGCCGTATGGCCGAAAATCGTCGCAAGATTGATTATTATTGTGTATAAACGATCGGAAATATTTTCAAAATTCGCAGCCCTTTTGGAAGAAATAGATAAATATTTATTATAGATATATATATTCGTGATATTAGATAAGCAAATTAATGATTGAAATAAATAACAAAAGAATTATCAAAACATCAGTCGAAGTCTTTGTAAAATTTACATTCCGTTAATTACAGCGCAATCATTTGCTTTTGCTGACGTGGTAGCCTATATATTTAATTAAAGTATGAAAACAACATTTGGAATAGATATTATATTTGCGGAAAGACATAAAATGTTTGTAACAATTTTAATTAGCACTTGTACACAAGCGATCTATATATCCAGAATACGCGTGTATAGCGTTTTTATTGAAACAAAGGGATATATATATACAGATCCAAGTATACTGTTGTCTGTTACACGCATCATTGATTATGATGGAGACATATACTACAAACATTTTACCAAATTGTTTATTTTCTTTTTTATTTTCAAATTTAAAATTAACTCATCGTACTTACCTGTATAATTGGCATGGACAAATGTACGGTAGTTGTACGAAATGTGTAAAAATAACATTCCTCCACAGAACAAAAACACCCAGAAAACATTGTTTTTATTTATTAATGTATAGTCATGTCTCAAAACAAACAACGCAAAAACTACATAATATGATATAAATGGGAAAATACGAAACTACAAGATACTACATATTTGCTCTTCCATTTAGCCCCCTCATTTAAGTTACACAATGGCTGTTCGCTCGTGTTCACCAGCGTGAAATAATTATTAGAATTCTTGTTGAGATTGTTTTATTTTTCAATAATAACAAAATCTGATGAAGATAAGCAACAATACTATTTTGTTTCCTCGCCAAACATCGCAACTAGGCTAGCCTTGCACAAGCACTTTTATGCAATCCACCGATCACAACACCCTCGGATTGCATTACACAAGTGCCTGTGTAGTCTAGCCTATTTGTAAACTGAAACACACAAAAAATAAAAGACAACAAGATTCATTTTATTTATTCACCGTCACTGTAGACATAAATGATGATATACATTGACTCGTACATCGTTATTACGAAATAAACTTTGTCAGGCTTACCACCCACATTCGAATCTCATGCAGTAGTTTCCTATAATCCTAAGATTCTGTAGTACTGTATTATCCGCACCCCCCTGCCTGAGACAAATTTTAGAGTGAAAAGAGTGCGGATTATACACGGCCGAATACGGTATGTGTTTAACTAAATCAATATAAATTACAAAAGTAAGTTTTCACTATTGTTAGATGAAAACAAGAGCTATCCATTTCTATATTTTCATTAAAACTTTTATTTATAGTATTGAGTAACTATTTTTACTTTTATCATTCACTTACATTCAGATTTTACAACTTCCATTCAAATTATAGTGGTATGATTATTTTACCAAACCCTGAAATTCAGGTCCGTTCGGAATAGGAAGAATTTACACACTTACAACTTCCACTTCCTCAACAAACTGCAAGTATCAGCTGTCAACACACAATGTGTTCTGTGACATTTTTGGCCATGAGGTAAAGACTTACATGTTAAATTGTCAATAAAATAATTATTTAAATTAATTGTTTATTGTAATGTATTTTGAACTGAAAATAGAAGGAAATGGACCAGTTTCGAAATTTAAAAGGGAAAACAGATTTTCAGTAGGGCGTCAGCACTCGCCACATGGGCGAGTTCATTATGGATATTTACTCGCCCGAAACGATTTTTTACTCGCCAATGCAAATGGGCGAGTGGATTTTTCGAACCCTGACATATATATATCTATGTAGACAACAGGGGTGGGCCTGTCATATTTACTTGAAAACATTTTTAACAACTTGCCCAGTCGGGCAAGTGCTATATTGATATAGTGCTTGTCTGCCATGATTATATGGTTGCCCGCAAAGAAAAAAATATTTGAGTCAATTTTGTGTTTTATTAATTTATTGTTATTTTAATAAATATATCCAATGTAAATTGTCTCTGAATGATATACATTGTATTTGCAAGTAAATTAATTGTAAATGCATTCTGTATTGTCATTATCATTTATTTTAATCATTATTTTTACTATTTTATAATGTAACTACTGTGTGTTTAAATTGATGCAAATTACAAAAGTTTTCATTTTTTAAAACAATATCTATCCATTTTAAGTATCTCATAAAAACTTTTATTCACAACAACTTATTATCATTCACCTACATTTAATTAAGATTTTATAACTTTTATACAATCTATAGTATTACATGTACATGTATCATCATTTTAACACATCCTGAAATTCAGTTCTGTTCGGTATCACTTCTTTTATTACACAAGCCCAGCTTCCATTTCCTCCATAAACTGCAAGCAACAACAGTCAACACACGATGTGTTCTGTGACATTTTTGGAAACGAGGTAATGACAAACGTATTTACTTGTCAATAAAATAATTATTTTAATTTCTAACTGGTTTTTAGCAATCCATTTAAACAACAAATAGAATGAAATGGATCACTTTCAAAACTTAAGCTTTTTGAAATGTCGAATGCAGAATGGTTGTACTTCTACTTTCATTCTGATAAAAGCGGACATTTGAACTTAACATGTCAGAATTTTAGCTTCATCAGATTGGGGAATTTTAAGGACCAAAATTGGGGAAAAAACAGATACTATTTCGGACTGGAAATGACTGAATAATGGCCCCAAAAAGTGGCAAAAAATTCCTGAAATCAATTTGCCAACGTACGTAAAACAATTCGCTCAATCTTAAATTCAGTTGCCTCGGGCAAACGGGCATCCGTTAATTTCCACCCCTGGACAAGATAAGCAACATTGTTTAAATTTTGAGTTCTGATTGCTTTATTTTTTCACCTTTAAATGACAAGAATATCTTTTACCTACGTTGAAAGCAGAATTGATTGACGTCCTTGCAATAAGTTTTACAATTTTTTTTAGGATGCAGTGAGGTTGCTAGCATCAAGAGAAATGATACCAGTTATCGAACGTTTATACATAACGTCGTTACGGTTTTTCTATTTTTTTAATTATGCATAAATCAGTTAAAATCTTTGAAAACTTGTTTTTTGATATCACAGCAATTCTGTGTACATGTTCTTATGTCATCAGTTTTGGTGACCAGATGTTTTTAGCTCACATGAGCCGAAGGCTCAAGTGAGCTATTGTGATCATTCCTCGTCTGTCGTCCGGCGTCTGTCTGTAAACTTTTCATATTTTCGACTTCTTCTCTGAAACCACTGAAGGGATTTTAATGAAACTTGACAGGAAGCAAGTACTCAAGGTTGTTGACCAAGTTTGTAGTTTTCAGCTAGATTGGCCTAGGGGTGGATCCAGGGTAGGACAGAATAGGTTCAGAAAGGTATCCCTCTTTAACAATTTTCTCCAGAACTGCTACATGAATTGAAAAACAGATTGTTTCTGAGTGATCTACATGGATGTATGATTCAAGTTTATGTTTTTCATAAAAGAAATGGAATATTAATTTTTGACGTGTTTTTGAGGTCTTTTCAGACTTTGTCATTTTCATTAAATTTTGCAAGATTTCCTCAATTATCTTCCCTTGCATTCACTTTGATGCATTAATTTAATGTGTGGCGAAGAAATGTATTTGTGCAAGAATTTTGCAGAAATTTAATATTTAATTTCTAGAATTTTTTGTGATATTTTTAAGACTGCAAAATAGAAATGGGGGGGGGGGGGTGCATTTTTCACACTCTGAGCTGAAGGCTCAAGTGAGCTATTGTGATCACTCCCTTTCCATCGTCTGTCATTAAACTTTTCATATTTTCGACTTCTTCTCTGAAACCACTAAAGGGATATTTTGATGAAACTTGAAAGAAAGCAAGTACTATAGGTCCTTGACCAAGTTTGTAGTTTTCAGTCAGATTGGCCCAGGGTGATCTAGGGTGGGGCAGAATAGATCCAAAAAGGTACCCATCTTTAAAAATCTTCTTTAAAAATATACTGCTGCATGAATTGAAAAACGGATTGTTTCTAAGTGATCTACATGGATGTATGATTCAAGTTTATATTTTTCATAAAAATAGGAATACTAATTTTTGGCGCACTTTTTAGGTCTTTTCAGATTTTGTCATTTTCATTAAATTTTGCATGAATTCCTCAATTATCTCTCCCCCCCTGCATTCATTTTTATGCATTAATTATTTAATTTAATGTGTTTTACTTGTTATTACAGCGCTCTACAATGCGACCAAATCACTCGCAAATGTGACTATTTTTTAAGTTTTGGAGAGTGTTTATTCTAATTCAGTTTAGTTTTTCCTGAGCCAGAAATCAAAAGTTTGTCTGTTTTCACTGTGAAATTGCATTATCAAAATCATGATGTTATGTGCCTTACAACAACCAATTTGGCTATTCAGTTTTGATCAACTAGAGTGTCTAACTCACTTTGATTACTGTACAAAAACAACTTGTATACTGTCATTCAGGGGCTGAAAATTTTCTTTCAGTTGCTTGGGTCCAGGACTTTTTTGTTAAATTTTGCCTGGGTCCAGTCCTCTAACATATGGGTCCAATTACAATAGATCCAAGTCAGACTTTTGATATAATTAATCAGTACATACAACTATTATCAAAGGTGGGAACACAAAATTATATACCAAAAAACTGCCACAAAATCATATTAGATAATGACGATTGAACTTTACAAAGGGAATAAAGTTTAGAAAGAAACTGAATGAATAGGTATTCACCGATTCAGACTTAGGTCCTCGGACCCACAAAGCAGGAAAATGACAGGGTCTGAAAGTAAAATATGTAGGTCCCGGACCTCGGACTTAAGGAATTTTCAGCCCCTGCTGTCATGTTTTCGACTTGAAACTTTACAAACAGAACAAAATGACATTTTCTTTTCAGTGTCTATTACAACAGAAGCATCTACCTCTTCATTGGACACTAGCAAGTTTAAACAATCTTGGTTACAGGAATACTGGAACCGAATTATGGCTAGTGTTTGATGAGGAGGGTGGGCAGGCAGACCACAGCCGGAATTATTTTTGTCTGTAAATTAAAATTGAGAGTCAAACACCCGGTTCTTGGACAAACACCTATAAAGAACTTTACTTTATAGGTGTTTGTCTGACAATTGAATGTTTGACTCTAAATTTTAACTTACGAATAAAATTTCCAGTTCTTGTGGGCAGACACTGTGTTATGTAAATTCTGTCGAAAAGAAACTGACATTAAAAATTCAAAAACAGGACAAGTTTGCCTCAATATTAGAGCAACAAATATGAAAAATGTAAAAAGAAATCACTCCAGGATTTATTAAAAAATGTGCAAAAAGTAAACTGTTGATAACCTTGTTTTAAATGGATTGAAACAATAAAAAGTCATGTCAACTTAAAAAAAAAAAAAAAATGTGTTTTATTTCATTTCATTCAATGGAATTCTTTTTGAGTTAAACATTAACATTTAACATTTTAACAAAGAACACACACACACACACACACACACACACACACACATATATATATATTGGTGAGTAAAAGTTCCTGGCTGGCTAATAAAATTTTTGGTTCACTGGCCAAATGAAGAGTGAATTTTTTAGTGTTGTAGAGCCCTGAATTAGGTGAAGAAATGTTTTTGTGCAAGAATTTTGCATAAATTTAATTGTTAGAATTTTTTAAGACTGCAGAAAAAGAGGGGGAGGTACATGTTTTACACTATTAGCTTTTGTTTCAAAACTACGGAAGGGTTTTTGATGAAACTTTGCAGGTGGCAAGTGCTCAAAGTCATTTACCAAGTTTGTAGTTTTTAACCAGATTGGCCCAGGGGTGGATCCAGGGTGGGGCAAATAGGTCCCAAAAGGTACCCTACTTTAAAAATCTTCTTCTCCAGAACTACTGCATGAATTGAAAAACGGATTGTTTCTGATTGAACTACATGGATGTATGATTCAAGTTTGTATTTTTCATGAAAATCTAAATATTAATTTTTGGCGTGTTTTTTAGGTCTTTTCAGACTTTGTCATTTTCATTAATTTTTGCATGATTTCCTCAATTAGCTCCCCTTGTATTCACTTTGATGCATTAATTTAACGTGTTTTACTTGTAATTAGGTGAAAAAATGTTTTTGTGCAAGAATTTTGCAGAAATTTAATTTCTAGAATTTTTTATTAATTTTTTAAGACTGCAAAAAAAGAGGGGGGGGGGGTGTTAGGTTGCATTTTTCACACTATCAGATTTTGTTTCAAAACTGACAAAGGAATTCTGACGAAACTTTGCAGGGAGCAAGTACTAAAAGTCATTCACCACATTTATTGTTGTCAGCCAGATTGGCCAAGGGGAGGATCCAGGGTGGGGCAGAATAAGTCCCAAAATGTATCCCTCTTTAAAAATGTTTTTCTGAAGAACCACTGCATGAATTGAAAAACAGATTATTTTTTAGTGATCTACATGGATGTATGATTAAAGTTTGTATTTTTGAGAGAAATCGGAATATTAATTTTTGATGCGTTTTTGAGGTCTTTGCAAACTTTTTCATTTTCATTAATTTTTACATGATTTCCTCAATTATCTCCCTTTGCATTCCATTTGATGCATTAATTTAATGTGTTTTACTTGTAATTAGGTGAAGAAATGTTTTTGTGCAAGAATTTTGCAGAAATTTAATTTGTAGAATTTTTTTATGAATTTCTTAAGACTGCCAAATATAAGGGGGTGGGTGGGAGGGTTGCATTTTTCACTATTTCAGCTTTTGTTTCAAAAGTACTGAAGGAATTTTGACGAAACGTGACAGGATAGGTCCTTTACCAAGTTTAGTTTTCAGTCAGATTGGCCCAGGGGTGAGTCCAGGGTGGGGCAGAATAGGTTCCAAAAGGTAACCTCTTTGAAAATCCTCTTCTTCAGAACCACTACATGAATTAAAAAACAGATAAAGGGTTACAGGGTATGTGATAAAGGGCACATGCTGGCTCCTGTATCATAGATGAAAAAAGCTTGTATTTTGTAGTAAGTATATGATTAACAAAATTTCTTTGATCAGTGAAATTCCTTTATTCACTGGTGTGGTTGACCAGTAATTGTTTGTCTGGTATATACCGATATATATATATATATATATATATATACACAGTGGAATCTGGTTATGTTGAAATCGGATGAGTGGAAATTCCGGATATGACAAAAATGACTTTGAGATAACAATGAATGATATATACATTGTATATTCATATACATGCCTCTTTCAATGATTCTGATTTTTTTTCTTTTTTAGGTCCCTTATGAGTTACTAAATAAAAAATTTCGATCTGCTCAGAAAAGTATTGACAGAGAAGTATCACATGTACAACAGACGGCGGCGGATGTTGATAAATGTTTACAACAGAAAAAGCCAGTGTTAGGAGATGTCTCTAGAGCAATCGACAACATGGTGGAAAAACTTTATATTTTAAAGCGAAAGGTTCTTTTACTAACTTTTTAAGTAAAATAATAATCGGAATGGGAGGGGAGTTTGTTGTTTGGTGGTGACTGCTGTTATGAAACCAGCTCTAGGACAAACTGTTATCACCTTCATGTATTCCATGAGAAATAGCTCAGCATTTATAATATACTTAATAATGGTTGTATGGGTAGGGGACATGTATTGATTCACCTCAGATTAGTCGCAGATTGATTTTTTAGCTTGCCGGGACAAATTGTCTGGAGAGCTAATAAATTGTACCATACCCCTATGTCATTAATGGACAAATGCCTTCAACCTTGGCTGTATATCTTATGAACTACATAAGATAAAAATTTGATTTTTCACTTGTACATTTACCGGTATATTCCTAGTGGTGAGAGGTATCAAATGATACATGTACTTTGACTTTTGACCTAATGAATAATGACCTTGGACTATGAATTTTACCTGCTGTTTAAAAACTTAACCAGAGCTGTATCTATGAAAATACTAAGAAATTTTGACTGTGCAATCCTTATGGTCTGCTCATTCTCTGCAATGGGTGCACATATTGAAATAAAATTTGGCATACAGATACATCATGAGAATATCTAGGTCAAGTTTTTATTTGGTTACCATCAAACAATTTTTGACAGAGTTTTGCCCCTTGAAATTTGAAAATTTCCAATGATTCACAAATTCCCTTTATGGGGGAGGGGGCATAACTTTTACAAACAGCTCTTGTTTTTATTTCATTTAGTAAAAGAAAAATGAACCTTTTCAGGACATTTTGGATTGTTCTCTTTATGATGTAAGAAGAGTTCTGATTGGCTGTTTCCTCTCAGTCACAATACAAACTTGCATACAAGTGCTTGGTAATGACTTACATGGAAGCAAAACTTACGCTATGAAACAAGTTTTTCATGCAAAAACGTCATTTATGTTAAAAGTCACTATTTCCATGCAAAAAGTATAATTGTTATATCGTGTTAAAAGTGACTTTTAACATGAAAGTTTTCATCCCGTTTCTAACCCAAACGTCCTTTCATACTTTATACACATGTAGTGTGTGTGTGTGTGTGTGTGTGTGTGTGTGTGTGTGTGTGTGTAACTTTGCTCAAAATACCTATTGTGATATATATTCTTTTTAGACAATACTTTAACAACACTATCAAGTGTCAATTGATTCTGCCAAAAGGTGGATAATTTGATAACCTATTTGCTTCAAAGTGCTACATAATGCTACTTTAAATCAGGGCTCAGCATTAACTTTAAAAAGAACTAGACCAGTCGAACCAGTACCAGAAAATTTTACTAGACCTGACCTCAACATCACTAGACCTGACCTCGGTTACATCATATCTATCAATGTCTCTCTTCCAGAGTTTCATATCCTATTGAATTAAGGTACGCTATATCAAGAGATTTTAAGGGTATAATGAAAACACTATATTTGAATTTTTAATAATTGGTCAAATATAGCTCAGATATTAATTTCATAAATTGCCCAACAAACTCGATGACGAGCAGAGGACTTGTGCATATCTATGTCTCATTTTTAGCTATTGCTGCACCATTAAATGCTTTTTACTGCTTTAACTGATTTTGTAAATAACATAAAAAACAAATAAGTACAGAAAAAAATTAATGAATTATTTCATGATTGAAATAATTCCATATAATCTCTAGAGTACTCAAGCCTACTAACTCTAATAAGTAGGACTAAAATACAAGTATATTTTGTTACAGTATAAAACATACATGTAATTTCTGAGTGGTGCAAGTAAATTATCCTCAATTTGTACACTGTATTCATGCTGATTGTTCCACTGATTTATAATTTTATCAAGAACAAAATAAAACCTGAATAGACAGTTGAATGCTTTGACAATTTATTTATACAAGTCAAGAAACAAGTATGTATATAAGTTTGAAATTTTCTTTTAGGCCTAATTATTGTAAAATAAATTCTGATTTCTATTCTGCCCTTTGATATCTTTAATACACCCTCATCTCTAGTTATGCCTCCACTACTATAAAGAAGCCGTCGTCAGTCACTCAGTGTAAACAGATATCGATAGTTATCGTAAGTTGATCTGCTTTATTAGAGATATCGTGACTCAATTCAAACAAAACTATCAAAAAAGAAACGTACCATTCTATATGTCCGGTTGAATTAAAATATGCCTAGGCTAGGCTAGGCTAGTGAAGATGCATGCACTTGTGATTTTATGAACGCTGCTTTTAGCTTTTCTTTCAATCTGAATTTTTGCGGGTCCATAGAATTTCCCTAATGACGCCAATTACCGAAATGATGGGACATGTAACTGATTTGAAGCTTCTTTCTATCGTAATGATAATTAACTCTTAAATGTTAATGATATAGGTATTACATTAAATGAAAAGATATTTTGACGGTATTGTCCTTGTATTTACCGATCTAGCGTTTCATATTTAAGCCATATCAGTACTAGTGTGATATTGAACCCGACGTAACTACTCGTACAATTTGTAGCAAAATTCCAAGAACACTGTTTCCCTTCTCACATTGAAATAGCTTATTCTTAGCTGTATATAAATAGTCTTAAAATGATGAAAACATAATCTGATGTGTCATTCCAGTGGATTTATGTGTCATCCCGGTAATATTACTATTATTCCGGTATTTTATATACCAATCTCTCACCAGAGGGCGTATAACATGATATGGCGACAAAATTGACGAAATGAAAGTAAGTCTACATGGCACGTAATATCAGCGACATATCTATTATCGCAAATATCTATTATCGCAATCACAGGTAATGTAAATTAATGTCCCACTATCGGTAAATGAATAACAAAAAGAACAAAATGGTTTTCCACAACATTTTTTAAATGATAGATCTTCAGTCTATTTGAAGTGATATTTTTAACCCGACCAGTCTGGATACTTTGACACAAATTAACTAGACCGGACCAATCTTTTACTAGTCAGGGTCGGTTGGACGTGCCTTAGTGTTGAGCCCTGCAAATACAAGACCAGTGGATCAGTAGTACACAAATATATGTACATGTTACTTTCAAAATTCCAAATTTGATACTGTAGGCAGATGAAAGCATCAACGAAGAGCTGGAGGCTGCAAGAGTCATAAAGCGAAGAGTTGACCATCTGAAAGAAGCAGAGAACCTGCAACCCCATACTAGACCCCTTTGGCAAAAGAAAAGGTTAGACCGAATGCTTGTGGAATATTTCCTGAGATCGGGATTTTATAACACTGCCATTAAACTTGCACAACACTCAGAAATACAGGTAAATATGATATAATACTCAGTAAATATGTTGTAATACTCGGTTACATTTAACATGCCACCAGGAAAAAGTGTGGCATATAAGTTTGGTCTTTGTATGTGTTTATTTTATTTCAGGATATACTGTAATGTGCTTTGAGAGATCACCATTGTAGCCACTGAAATGTGTGGTCTTTGAAGACAGATGGTCTCTCCCAATAGAGATTTTATTTATATACTGAGATATTTAACTGAATGGTTTTCAAAATGTTGTCACAAAAGACAGGTGGTCTTTAACCCTTTCGCTGCTGCAACACACATATCATATCATATCATATCACTTGTGGTATAATCATTTGTAAATTTGATGATATGGTCCCAAAAATCTCATTAAAACCGTGATTCAATACATTGTATACAGTTACTGCCAGCTGCAGTGTCATGACTGCACTGAATTACTGAAGGCTTGATAGAAACTTTATTTACAATGTAATGAATGTATGTAAAGACAAAGCAATAATGAACAATTAACAATTTATTTTAATTGGTTTTGAAGAAAAAGAACTTGTGATATAAATTAAAAAATAAAGGTCGGCCGGCGGGGGTTATAAAAAGTTTGGATTTTCTGTCTGTCCTTAAGTCTGTCTCGTTTACATATAAAGTGTAATATTTCAAGTTTGGATTATGATACAGTCACTAAACTTGGACTGTAAGTTCATTTAAGGGTTGCTCATACTTCACTAACATGACATCACCCTGGGGTGGGGTCAGAATGTAGGACATTGAAATATTTAAAGTTTTGATTGTGATATAGTAACCAAACTTGGACTGTAAGTTCCTCTAAGGGTAGCTTACACTTCACAGACATCACATGCCATTGGGGGTATGCTTTGCTGACATCACATGCACCTGGGGATGGGGTCATTTTATTTGCTAGCAGGTGTAAAATAAGCACTCGCCCAGTCACATTTGCTACCATTTTATGCCTGGGTGATTAAAATTTGCACCGCTGATCGCCCAGATGGTGAGTACGACCATATCCGTAAATGTCCGTTTTTCTCTTCTCTTTCCATCTAGTCCACTTCAATTTTGTTATGTAAATCTGGGTCTGTGAGCTGTTTAAATGCTTTCTGATTCACAACGTAAATAACTTAATATACAAATGATACCACATGTGTACATGTTGACAAGGTGGTCAACTTTCGAGAAAGTTTCGTGATTTCTTTGAATCCTAGTTAGGTCGGCACATGGTGAAATTGGCACTTAATTCATGCACACTGACACCTAATGATTTCAGCACTTGTTTCTTTTATAACTGCATTTTCGGCAGTTGCTTGCAAATTATTTTGATATCGGCACTCGGGCCTAATCAATAGGTATTTTCACCCATTATCTGGTAGGATCTCATAATTATGGCCTTAATTATGCAACCGTTAGCCCCTCTTTGAATCCTTGATCCTTTCGAACGACTTCTTGGTCAAACAATATTTTGATAGCAAATAGCATGTTTAAATTAAAACAGATAATTTGGAGATGTATTTTTTTTTCGTTTCAACAGTGATGTGAATTTGTGACATAATTATCAGGAAAGCATATTATACACATAATTTAATTTTGAAAATGAATCTTCTCTTCTGAGATAAACATTTTTTAATACTATTTCCTTGATAGATATTTCCAAGTGTTGAAATAAAATTTCCAGGTGCCTATTTAACTATATTAAGTGCTGATTTACATATTTCCAAAGTGGGGGTGGGATTTGACTTGTAACCATTCCCTGGACTCGAAAGTCTTTGTCATGTGGTATATGTTACATTGCTGAAAACCCCAGCAAGAAACCAGCCATAGAATACTCAAAAGTGTACCAATAAAATTAAAAAGAACCACTCCTCGCAAAATGGGCGGGAAATTGTCAATGCTTGGTACATGTAAGAAACATATTCATGATTGCATGCAACATGATAAAAGCTATATAGAAAGAGAAATTGAGTTTGAATTAAATTGAGAAATTTGGTATACAGTTAAATTTGTATATAAAGACCGCTCAGGGAAAATTACAAAAACGGTCTTTATAGACAGGTGGTCTTTATATAAAGGGTCACATGAGATATGAAATCCTTTGTATCGGAGATGACTTTATTATTTCCAACTACATATTTCTTCCATGGTTAGATATTTCATTTAGTAATTAAATGTATATTGTATTTATTTACTAAAGGGATTTTCCTAACTCCAGGGTCTGGAAAATTGGAAAATATTCATTTTTTTTAAAAATTCCAAATTGGGAATTTTTGCATCTTTTTGGGAAAATACAAGCCATTTTTGCATTGGGAAGGGTCTTGTAACCATACCAAAAATAGTCATAGAAAATCCCTGTACCTAATACATGCATAACATGTAAATAATGAAAAAAAAAATAACAATGAAATAATTCAATGTTTTAAATAATTTTAAATAATTTATGATGTAATTGAATTATACATGTACATCGAGGATACGGCAGATTATTAAAACTGAAACAAATATCTAAAATGTGCTCAAAGTCGGTGGTCTGTGTTGTTAAGTCACACGAGTCAGAAGTGTAAGAATGTACAGAAAGATGTAGATAGTTGAATTTTATTTAATTATCATTTTATTAGACGTAATCCAATGCTACGAGCGCCGACGATTTTACTCTTTGGATTGAGATGTTGACTTGCTGATCAAGTGATGTTCGATTAGTTACAGCATTCCAGAATACGAGAAAACAAATCATCAATCATTCAGTGATGATATTTAAATGCTCCTGTTTGTAAAAACACCTTGTCACAAAGTGTGTCCTTTCTGAATTTTTTTCTTTTTTTTTTTGTCTGTATTTCGCTGATTAAGTAATCATCACCGGAAACTTTGTTCATAAATTGATGATCGAAAAAAAAACCTCAATCAGTCAGCGATGATTGTTAGTTCCTGGTTGTAAAAACACCCTGTCATAAAGCATGCCCTAGTGCCTAATTACTACCCGGGACGTTAATTGACACCTCCAGGTGTGTTGTGACTGTCAAAGCATTGTGTACTGCGCCATGTTGTTGATTAAGTCTCGAATTGTCCCGCGAGAATCATCTACGAGTTATCTCCCTTCCAAGAGTAGTCAGTGCATAAGCAGTCACTATACGCAAGTAGGACAACCACAGGTGGACAAAATACAGCGGTCGCCGGTCGCGTAAGGCAGGTGGTCGCTATATAGGGGGCAAATATACAGTAATTCTCAAGGGGCAGTCCAAATACGGTCGTTATGGCAGGAAGTCGTTATATGAGGGGGGTCGCTAAGGCAAGTTTGATTGTATTAATTTTTTTTTGTACGAAAGCATCTGAAGAAATAGCTAGGCCCCTGGATTTCAACCTGGGCCCCTAGATATTTTGTTCTAGGGGCCCGGCTGGCCCCTGGATACTGGAGCCAATTTTACTCCCTGGCTAGCATAGAAATTTGTTGGGATCATGGGCATTTGTGTTTCACAAACACATCTTGTTTTCTATATATTTTCCAAATTTCATCTTTTGTAACTGGCATCCATTCATTATCATTTTTATTGCATATTTTCATATCACTTGTGGTATAATCATTTGTAAATTTGATGATATGGTCCCAATAATTCTCATGAAACACTGATTTAATAATAATACTTCATTATCTATAAATGTGAGGGAATAGTCCAATCTGTTATATTTGCCGAGATATTCGTGAAAAAACAAGTTGTCAGTTTAATTCATTACCCGGGATTGCAAAATGAAAACAAAATTTGTAGGGGACTTGTCATTTTATTCGAGGTTAGTAAATAATGAAACATTGGTATTTGAATGAACATAAAAAAGTTTAAAGTTATTTTCTTCATCAATATCAATGTAAAAATTCCCGTGATATACTCTAAGTAATCCTCCACGTACCGCACTGCCATTATGGCAAAGTGTCATTGAGAGAGTCAGTCAAATCACCTCATTTCAGTTCATAATTTCCTTCGGAAATACCACAGATTTTGATTGTAATCAGCCATGTTTTTTGTAACAGGATATCACGTTGTAGTCTCATATACTATCATTCTGATTCCCTTTGAAAATGAAACTAAAAGCGGGTGGCTTTGGGCGCTATAGCATCAGACATCTTAGCGGATGGTTTTAGGCACTACAGTTATGAGAGTAATGGTTTTTAGTGGGCCGTTTTGGGCGTTGCAGTAGTGAAAGGGTTATAGAGAATGGTCCAACGACTGAAGTATTTGACAACTCTTATATGATCAAATAATACCTGATGTTGAATATCTGTCTTCACTTACTCATTCAAAAAGCGTTAGATGTAGATGTAGCAGATAAAAATATTTATGAATAATCAAGATCTAACTTGCGATAATGTGTGAATATGCCTTAAGAGTTCGGGTCGTGCTGATAAAAGGGTAGTAGGTTTTGTCTTTTAAGGACAGTTAACTTGTGACTTTGAACTTACAACTTCTTGATAAAAAGGGCTCCAACCCTTTCAATTGAAGTAGATAGCTTACTGATTTCTATCAACACATAAAGTTCAGCTATTATCTTTTTTGCTGGCTACTTTTACAAAAAAGGGGTGTGTGGGTAATTTACACAAAATATGCGATGAAGATTTTTTTCAGGAAAATTACCCCACACATACCAGTCCTTCCATTGTGCTAAGAATTATTGTTCAATACAGGACAGCTGACAGTAAATTATGACATCAAGTAAATAAAACCCACGTGAAAATAGCATAATTAACAACATGCAGAAATATCCACATTTACAGCAATTGAAGTATATATAAGCTGGCTTGGCTCAGTCGGAAGCGCACTCGACTCTTAATTGTGATGTCGAGATTTTGAGTCCAGTCGGTGGCAGGTTGGATTCCTGTCCTTCGGATGAGACAGTAAAATCTGAGGTCCCGTGTCACAGTAGGTGTTGGCACATTATAGAACCCTCACTGCTCATTGGCTTTAAGTGCTGACCATACGTCAAACTTTGAAGCCCTTTACCTGCATTGGTGACTGAGGTTCCATGTCACAGTAGGTGTTGGCACGTTATAGAACCCTCACTGCTCATTGGCCGTAAGTGCCGAGCATACGCGAAACTTTGAAGCCCTTCACCTGCATTGGTGACGTCTCCATATGCGTGAAAGATTTTTGAGTGGGATGTTAAACAGCAATACAACCAACCAACAAAGCAATATGTACATGTACATGACATTCATAAGACTATAGTGGTTTAGGGCGTGGTAAATATGTTTTCTGTCATAAAATGCGAAAATAACCATGGACAAAATTTTCCAGGTACATGTATGTTTATACATTTTTTCATGAAATTTAAACTTGATATGTTTAGTGATATGCTCCATTGTATAGATGTGGATAGAAAATTTTGTATAAAGAATCAGGAAATGTCCTGTTCTACAAATATTTTGTTTCACACTTATGTACCGTATATGTTTTGAAGCTTTTTGAAATTAATTCAGTTGACCTCTTTTTGCAGGATTTAACAAACATAGATTTATTTCTGACATCCAAAGAAGTGGAGGAGTCCTTACAGAGAAAAGAAACAAGTCCCTGTCTTTCATGGTGTTATGATAATAAGTCAAAACTTCGAAAAATGAAGGTAACTACATTGGCAACTAAAAGGGGCAATCAAACCCGAATTCGAAAATGACTTGTTTTAATTTGTACCTGTATGGTATTGGTCCTGTGACTAGTTCACTTGAGAGTTAAACACATAGGCCTACATGTAAATACATACATAGATACTTTTTTCAATTTCCCCAATTTTTTTTCTTATCATTTTATTCAAGTTTCTTCTTTATTACATTACATACATCATTTTCACTCAATAGTGATATGACAATGTCAAAAGGAATAAGGAAGGAAAAGTTAACTGCAGACAGAAAAAGTAGGAGAGGACAGAAAGAAAAAATGAAAGTGAGAAATTGAATTTGTATCGGAGAAATTGATCACTTTCATCCACTAATGAAAGCAAAAAACAAAACAAAACAGAAGATCTTTGGTATGACCAGGCCTCGACACCATAAAACTTGAGAATTTACTCAAGTGTGAGAATATTATCAACTTGGCCTGCTCAGCCAATCAGATTTCAGGATTCCCCAAATTTGAGTAAATTTTAGACTAAAGTAATTCTTAGAATTTATGGTGCCAGGCCCTGATACTAAGAATAGAACCTGGGAACTTCCTCTTGCAAATTGAATGCTCTACCACCTGAGCATTGCTATCAGTCAGTTAAGTAAGTTTCATATCTGTATAAAATCTTTGCTTGATAAATTGTAAAATGATTGAATCTTGACTCTTATTTCTTTTATTTTTCCCAGAGCACACTAGAATTTAGATTAAGGCAACAAGAATTTATAGAACTTGTCAGAAATGATAAAAGACTTGAGGCTGTTCGGTGAGTACAAGATATTAAAGTTATTGAATATGTTTAGTTAACTGATCAATCCCTGAGAAACAATGAATTCTTCTATAAATCAATTACTTACAGTATCTGAAATGTGTCTTTAGGTGTGAATGAGTTCATTTTTTATGAGATGTGATTCAACCTTTTTATGTTTTAATCATTTTTTTGTTATCTTGAATTCTGTATGTCTCTATTTTACATGATTATTGCAGGCATGCAAGAAAGTATTTTGTTAATCTGGTAGATGATCAATTAGCAGAGATACAGAAAGTGATGGGATTGTTGGCATTTCCTGGTAATACAATTGTAGCACCTTACAAGGTAAAATATCCTTTGCTGAATCTTTTCTCTGTCAGTATAAGCTGTCTTGATCCAGAGCTGTAAGTGAATCACTGTATACCTAGAGATTTTTACTCCTGTTTGATTTTCACAATTTTTGCCCTGAGAAGAGAGGGCAATTTTTAATGTAGATGAAACTTTCAAGCTAAAGAATTGAAGCATGGACATTTATGAAATTCATGTAACTATGGTGATTTAGGATGAATTTAAGACTGGGTGAGTATGGACCACATCTCAGTGGCAGTTTGGGTTGTCTCTTAAGACAGGTTCCACTGTATAGCATTAAGGTGCAGAAAATAAATAAATAAGATGTACCAAAAAAAACCATGAATTCCAAAAGTAACAATTTGTTTCTTTCTTCCATGGGCTTGACTCACTATCAATGTGCAGTGGAACCTGTCTTGAGAGACCGCCCCATCGGTGACTCAGAAGCGATCTCTTAAGACAGGTGGTCCCTTAAAAGAGGTTTTATTTAAAGGATTATTTAACTGAGTGGTTCTCAGAATGTGGTCAAACAGGACAGGTGGTCTCTCAAAACAGGTTTCACTTCTACCTCCATTAACTCATTGACCCCTGAGAAACATTGGACTCTTCCATTAATCAATGACTTCCAAATGTGTCTTTAGGGGTGAATGGATTAAGGCAGTTGGTTGATCTAAACAAAATTACCAAATTTCTGGGTTTAGTTCATTGATCCCGTGAATTTTTAGAGAAGGACAGATTCCATTGTAACACGATGATTTGACATTATTTTTTGTTTTTTTCTTGTTTTTCAGGAGTTATATGATGACAAAAGATGGCATGAATTAGTGCAGCAATTCAGATTTGAGAATTTCAAATTGCATCAGCTTAATCATTCATCCTTGTTTACCATTACACTTCAAGCTGGTCTTTCTGCTCTCAAGACTCCGTATCCTTTTATTATAATATGATTGTTCATATGCTTAATCTGAAAATTCAGACACTTATTCAAGGTTTGCACAGACCTCAAAAAGTGCTTGGATATAGAGTAAGTCCTTGAAAAGTGATTAAAAACAAAAATACTCATGAAAACTGCTCATTTAATCAGAGTGCTTGAATTCTACTTTTTGCATATTCATTCATCACTGAAGAAAGAAAAATTAGCTCGATCATGCAGAATGCTTGATTTATTTCCTCAGAGATCTTGAAAACTACTTCTTGCATATTTATTTATCACTAAAGAAAGACTTAAACAAAGAAAAATTAGCTCGATCTTACAGACACTTCATCTAGTATAATAAAATTAGAGTAAAGCATTTTTGTGATGCTTTACTGCTGGGTCTGCTGTAATTCTAAGTAGTATTTTGAGGACTGCCATTGAAATGTAAAAGGACTTTGCTGTCAGTGTTTCTTTTTTACTTTGTTTTGGCTTGCAAGGTCTTGATAGCTTACCGGTAAATGTATCGATTAAAGTGATTGTAAAACACTATGAAAAGTCTTGGAAAAGTGCATAGAAAATTATTTTCATTGGCTGTATGAACCATGTTATAATTGTTTTTGCTAAGTATGATTGACTGTTTATGTGCCACATTTGGCTAGAGTTACGGGACTTTGAAAGCATCAAAATAACAAATTTTGGCAATTCCATCAAATAACTTTAGTTTTTTCCCATCCGATTTTGTATGTTGTTTTAAATCTACAAGATCTGGTATGAGTTTCATAATGGTCAAAGCGAGTCAATTTTTGCTGGAGTTGTAGGATATCGATATTGTCAAAACAGAAAATGTTTGTTTTTTTCCCCAATAGACTTCAATAAAACGACAATTTCATATTGACATGAGTATTTAATTTATGTTGGACTTCCGGTAACGGATAATATTTCTAAAGAATTATAATTGTTCAGTCAAAATTTTAGTAGACCCAGATTAATAGTCTTGACATAAGAGTGACATTTTTAGAATTTTACAAGCTTCACCGATCGATATCAAAAGCTTGTTTTTAATTTGTTTTTCTAGTCAGCACAAAAAATATTAGGGCTGTCGTGGAAAACCAAAATACCATTGTATTGCAATGCATTGCTCCACAATATGGATACTGAAATACAGCAGTGTACCAGTGTATTGCCAAAAATTTCTAGTTAACATTTCCTCTTCTTTAAATGAAATTTCTGGAAAATAAAACTCAACTTCCAGTTCAGTTCTGTTTTCATAAAAATACATGTATACTCTAAGTACTTCACTAGAGTTCTAAACAAATGATTTTAAAAGAATTCTACATGTTTTAGTCCACCTTAAAATTGTTTTATTTCTGCTGATGGCAATATATTACAAAACCAAAAGGTATCGCAATGCATAAGAAAAATATTGCAATGTATTGTGGTACGCTCCTTCCATATCGTGGCAGCCCTAAAAAATATGCTCCAATCTTACAACAATTTATTCTTAACTCATGATCAGACACTGCTACAAACAAGAGGGTGAAGGCAGGAACACAGACTGTCCAGTGTGCAGTCAGAATCTCAATGAACTAGGCAGACTTCTTCCATATGCTCATTGTGCCAATTCCAAGCTTATTTGCTCCATTTCTGGTTTGCCACTGAATGAAAATAATCCACCCATGGTCTTACCAAATGGCCACGTGTATGGATTGAATGTAAGTTGCTCATTTATTCACAGTTTACTTTCAAAGGTATCAGAAAGATAAATAAATTGGTGGTTAATATTTTATTATGATAAAAAAATGTGGGGGTATTGATTTTGGAATGTCTTTTCATCCATCTGTCTTTTTGCAACATTTTCATTTTCATCAAATATCGTATTTTCCGGATTATATGTCGCACCTTTATACAAACCACAGTGCCAATTTTTATCGATTATTTAGAATTTGGTAATGTATAAAGGGTACCGGTATTTAAACCGCACATGAACGATGTTTAGTGACTGCGTGTAGTGAATATGTGTCTAATAACATGTTCAAAGTACTATCGCGGCAACTATCTGACCGAGAATTCTTCCGTTTCGATATGTAGAATTTACTGGAAAATTGTTTAAAACAATTTACAACTTCGAAAATTGGATGCATCAAAATAATAAACATCTTAATGATGTGAAACTGAATTCGGTAATTGATCGTTGAAGTTGTATGTAAATTGTCGATATAAAGTCCCTTTATATGCTTATGCAATACGAAGGTTACATACTGCTCCTTTTAAGTATTAATTAATCCAATTATCAAACAATCCCTGTCAATGGTTTTGCACACGCTGGTCGGTTATCATTCTATTGAGTATTGTTTATAAATAAATTCCGCCTTGCTTATTTTGTGTCACTAAAAATTTAACGCTTCAATGTGGTAGTTTGTTATTTTATATCACACAGAATCTATAAGCATGATAATGTTAACCATTCTCTCTAATGTTGTAGAAAGTGAAATGTACATCTAAAATTTTCTGCTCAGGTACAATGCTGTCTCTGACAGTAAGGTCATTCCAAATTTTTATATGTTTAACGTACACCCTTAAATAAAAAACCTATTCCTCTATCAGGGAAAACAAGACTTTTTAGGAAAACAAAAGCAAATTAATGCTCATTTAAGTATTTGCCTGATATGTTATAAAAGAAATAATATACTTGCACAAAGCATATCTTTAGCATATATTTACTTGAAAATAAAATGTGAAATATAATCTAATAGCTTTCACATTGATGAAAACATGTTCATATTTAATTAATTCATAAAGAGCTATGTTCTATTCCCCCCCCCCCACCCCCCACCCCCCAGATGTTGGAGTTTTTATTATGTTTATAATCTCCTACACAATCTCCTCAGACGCTAAGACAGAGAAAAAATTGGAATGGCCCAACTGTTCCAGACTCACCTTTTTTTAGCCCACCATCAACAGATGGTGGGCTATCCATATGGACCTGTAGTTTGTCCATCATCCGTCCGTCCCGAACAATTCTTGTTACAGCTATTTCTCAGAAAGGACTGAAGGGATCTCCATGAAATTTTACATGAAGGTTCCCATTGAGGTCTAGTTGTGCATATTATATTTGCAAAGAGATTGGAATCCAACATGGTTGACAGGGGGCCAGCTTAGATTTTTACCAAAGGAAGTTTATTACTGCTATTTCTCAGAAAGTACTGAAGGGATCTACTTGAATTTGATATGAAGGTTCCCCTTGAGGTCTAGTTGTGCATATTACATTTTCAGAGAGATTGGAATCCAACATTGCCGATAGGCGGCCATCTTTGATTTTGAGCAAATGAAGTTTGTTACTCCTATTTCTCAGAAAGTACGGAAGGAATCTCCTTGAAATTTGATATGGAGGTTCTCCTTGAGGTTTAGTTGTGCATATTACATTTTCAGAGAGATCGGAATCCAACATGGCCAACAGGCGTCCATCTTGGATTTTGATCAAAGGAAGTTTGTTACTCCTATTTCTCAGAAAGTACGGAAGGAATCTCCTTGAAATTTGACATGAAGGTGTCCCCTTGAGGCTTAGTTGTGCATGTTACATTTTCAGAGAGATCGGAATCCAGCATTACTGACAGGCGGTCAATTTGGGTTTTGACCATAGGAAGTTTGTTATTGCTATTTCTCAAAAAGAACTGAAGGGATTTCTTTGAAATTGGACATAAAAATTTCCCTTGAGGTTTAGTTGTGCATATGATATTTTCAGAGAAATTGGATTCCAATATGGCTGATAGGTGGCCATCTTGGATTTTGACAACAGAAGTATGTATTTCTCAGAATGTACTGAAGGAATCTTTTCAAAATTGACTACCCCTGAGGTCTAAATGTATGTATAACATTTTCAGAGAGATAAAAATCGAAGATGGACACTTGTCGGCCATGTTGAATTCCATTCTCTATTAAAATGTAATATGTTCAGTTCAAGTTCAGTTTCGCTATAATCTTGGGGAAAAAAGTATTCCACAGAAATATGGATTTAAGTTCAAATTCTATGTTGAGACACAAAATAAGAGAAAAGAACAGTCTGTCATAGGTCAGATATAGAACATTCCATGAGAACATTCCATGGTGGGCGCCAAGATCCTTCTGGGATCTCTTGTTTTATTTAATACATCCATCTCCAAAATTATTAAAGCTAGGGAAAAAACCGGCTTGCAAAAATCTACCAAAAGTTTATTTTGGTGGAAACTGTCGGGTCGACCCTCATGTGAGTTTTTTCCCCTTTTTTGTTGATTTTTCATGTTTTTGGATGTTTTTGACATTATCTTGAAAAGAATGATACCTAGAATAAAAGTGAAAGAACAGTCTATGCTAATAACGTCGGTCCTGACTGACAAAAATCCGTTCAAACCGATGTTCTCCTCCCAATAGCTAGACAGCATGACCAATGCCATTTTGAGTAATAATTTTCCTTGATTATGCACTCGGAATTTTTTTTTAAGTCATTACTTGTTCATAATAAAGCTCTAAATCACTTGCAGATGCGACCATTTTTAGGTTTTGGCGAGTGTTTACTTTACTTTCTATGATCCAGAAATCGAAAGTTTTCCGTTTTCACTCTGAAATTACATCCCCCAAATCATGGTCAGCCATGCCCTTTACAACAACGCATTTGTCTATTCAGTTTCAATAAATTAGAGCATCTGACTCACATTGTTTAATGTCAAAAAAGCACATTGTTTGAACAAGGTGACGTTTTCTTTAAATCAATGTCGATTTCAAGGTAACAATCTGCCTCTTCAATAGACAATAGCTTGAGTTTGAAATATATTGGTTAAAGAAATACTCATGCTGAGTCGTGGCTAGTGCTCAAAGAGGAGACAGACGCTTGCTTTGTAAAATCTGTTGAAATGCAGACTATTTATACGTCGTATCGGCCGTTAAAAATTCATAAAATAGAAATTTAAGTTTGCCATAACATTATGAAAAATGTGGGCTTATAAACACTCCTGGCCTGAGCGAAAAAAAAACCGGAATAAACATTGTTTATAACGGTTTGACTATAAAGTCAAGTCAGTTTTAAATAAATGTTTTCTTTCATATCATCATGGGATAATGTTCTCAACACACACACACACGCACACACACCTATATATATATATATATATATATATATATATATATATATATATATATATAAATAAATCCCTGGCTAGATAGTAAAACTACTGGTTCACATGAAAAGTTATTTTCTTATTGTTGTAGAGCTCTGCATGTCAAAGCGACTGTGTCTGCATGATTAGGATTCCATCAAGGCTGTGTAATAATTGTGGTTTTTCGATTAACCTTAAAAAAAATTTCTGGACTGACAATATTCGGTTTGGACCTGTGTGGAACCCAAAAACACAGGTATATGAGCTATTTCCTCTTTTTTTGTGGATTTTTCATGTTTTTTGACATTATCTTGAAAAGTATAATAGCTAGAATAAAAATGAAATAAGCAAAAATGTTCAGCACACAAAGATCTACAAAAAAGCAATCCCCAACAGGCCATTGGAAAATTGTCATGTTTTGGATTTTGTCACTTGAAAAGTATAATCGATATAGAGAAAGTGAAAGAATGGGCCAAAAAATTGTCATTTCCCCTTTTTTGTGGATTTTTCATGGGTTTTAATGTTTTTTGACATTATCTTGAAAAGTATCATAGCTAGAGTAAAAGTGAAAGAAGCAAAATTGTTCAGCATGCAAAGATCTACAAAAAAGCAATAGGCCCAAAATCATCAGGTTGATCTTTATTGGAATTATTTTCCAATTGAGTAGATTTTTCATGTTTTGGACAGTTTTGTCCTATTATCTTGAAAAGTATAATCGATATAGAGAAAGTGAAAGAAGCAAAAATGCTCAGCATGCAAAGATCCACAAAAAATTCGAATGAACAAAATTGCCGGGTCGACCCTTATGGGAGTTATTTCTTTTTTTTGTAAATTTCTGATGTTTTGGACAGTTTTGTCTTATAATCTTGTAAAGAATAATAGATAGAGAGAAAGTGAAAGAAGAAAAATGTTAAGCATGCAAAGATCTACAAAAAAGTCAAAGGGCCGAAATTTTCAGGCTGCCCCCTTATGGGAGTTATTTTCCCCTTTAAGTGGATTATTATTCATGTTTTGGACTGTTTTTTGACATTATCTTGAAATGTATCAGAGATACAGTAAAAGTGAAAAGCAGAAATGCCCACAGGGGCAGTTATTGTCATGTCAGTGCTTATGGGAGCTAATTATGTTGTTCTCAGGTGACTGTCAAGGCCCATCGGGCTTCTTGTTTTTTTTCTATTTCTCAAAAGTCAGTGTCTGTGAAGCACAGAAAGGGAATACATAAATAATTTCATTGTCATTATTAAAAAAAAACAGTAAATAAAAACAAAGCTTAATGTTATGTATCTATTTAGATACACTATTATAGTATGATAGACAAAAACAATCATCGTACAATGGGTGTACAATAAGTATTCATAATGTTCATAAAAACAACCTTCATTGAGCCTAAGATCCACCGTATCTGTAGACAAGAGACTGTTTGAGAGGTACAGAAAGGGAATATATGAATAATTTAATTGCATAAATAAATTCTATAAAATAAAGAGGAAAATCAGAATTTCAGTAAATACATTATCTGATGATAAACAAGAGATCCCAGAGGGGTCTTGGAGCCCACCATCGAATGTTCTTCATTTGATCTATGACAGTCTGTTCTTTTCTCTTATTTTGTGGTTCAACAATGAATTTGAACTAAAACCTAAATATATGTAAAGTGATTTCTCACAAGATTATATTAATACCAAATATAAATTGCTATAATCGAAGCTAGCTTAACCATACCTGTCAACCTTTAAAATTTAAAATGTTGGTCATGACCTGTATTGAGTAAAATAACAAGAGGCTCAATGGCAAAAGAAACAGAGCCGGCCTGGCTCAGTCGGTAGCGTGCTTGACTCTGGATCATGAGGTCGTGAGTTCGAGTCCCGCCGGCGGCAGTTTGGTTTCCTACCTTTCGGATGAGACAGTAAAAACTGGAGGTCCCATGTTACAGTAGATGTCGGCACGTTAAAGAACCCTCACTGCTCAATGGCCGTAAGTGCGGAGCATAGGCCAAAATTTGAAGCCCTTCACCAGCATTTGGTGACGTCTCCATTTGAGTGAAATATTCTTGAGTGGGACATTCAACAACAATAAATAAACAAACAAACAGCAAAAGAAACAAGAAACATTCTTAAATGTATCCTCAACAAAGCTATTTGTTCCATTTTGAGTGGAAAAATTTGAATTAACATCAGAATATAGAATATATCCATATTATAGTATAACCCAATATACATCCTTTGCTTAAACCTCACTTTTGGACTTTTGGCATTGAATGTTTGCCCAATTGTGGAAGGTTTTATGGGTTATGCCCCCATGCATATGTAACGTTTACGAGCGGGGGTTTAAGGCTATAATGGATTTGATTTGAATCAATGTTAAGAGTCTAAAGGTTCGGGCAATATATATAAACATAAACAAATATATACAAATCAGAACCATACACTGCTTTAACGATAAAATACAACAACAACTATAAACTTTTCTAACAAGAATTGTCATTTAACTATAGTAACTATTATAAGAGTTTCAGGGAATCACAATAAATTACAGTTTAATTACAGAGATTGAACTATTTACAGTGGGTCTCAGAACTTGTATATTAATTTAGGCTACACTGCCAGCTAGTGTGTATTTTCAGCACTAGATTCTGAGACCTAGGACTCCAACACCACTGTGTGACTGTGTCTCGGCCTTATACAAAACTATCCCAAAACTAGAAGACAATAGTCACTGTTTATCTGTGATAAATAGATTACTACTGTCCCGTTCAATTATCTGCTTAAGCTATGTTGTTGGTTCAACTTGCAACTTACACACTGACCCCGAGTGATATTGGTACCTTTATTTATATAAACGGAGGTCAATGCTGATTGGTCAATAATTTGTGAATTCGCCAAAAGTTCAGCATTTGTCGTCGTCCGTCTGGTAACTTTTGCATTTAAACATCATCTTCTCAAGAAGCAGTGGGGCAATTTTAACCAAACTTGGCATATAGCATCCCCATGTGAAGCCACATAAAGTTTGTGAATGAAAACGGGATAGGAACAATAGGGGTCCTAAAAGGGGCCAAAAAGGACTAAAACTTCAAGGAGCTCCTCTATGTCAAATTTCATAAAGATCCCTTCCGTATTTTCTGAGAAATAGCCATAACAAACTTTATTTTTTAAAATCCAAAATGGCCATCTAGCAGCCATTTTGTGATCCGACCCACTTGAAAATGTACACTGCAAAACTAGACCTCAAGGAGAATCTATGTGTCAAATTTTATAAACATCCCACATAAAGATCCCTTCAGTACTTTCTGAAAAATAGCGATAACAAACTTTAATTGTCAAAATCAAAGATGGCCGTCTGGCAGCTATTTTGTAATCTGATCTGCCTGACAATGTACACTGCAAAACTAGACCTCAAGGAGAATCTATGTGTCAATTTTTTTATAAAAATCCCATCAGTACTTTCAGAGAAATAGCGATAACAAACTTTAATTGTCAAAATCCAAGATGGCCACCTGGCAGCCTTTTTGTGATCCGACCCACCTGAAAATGTACACTGCACAACTAGACCTCAAGGGGAAGCTATATGTCAAATTTCATAAAGATCCCTTCAGTACTTTCTGAAAAATAGCGATAACAAACTTTAATTGTCAAAATCAAAGATGGCCGTCTGGCAGCTATTTTGTAATCTGATCTGCCTGAAAATGTACACTGCAAAACTAGACCTCAGGAGAACCTGTATGAAAAATTTCATAATGATCCTTTCAGTACTTTCTGAGAAATAGTGATAACAAACTTTTAATTTTTAAAATTCAAAATGGCCAGTTGGCAGCCATTTTGTGATCCAACCCAACTGAAAATGTACACTGCAAAACTACACCTCAAGGAGAACTTATATGTCAAATTTTATAAAGATATTTTTAGTACTTTCTGAGAAATAGCGATAACAAGAATTGTTTAAGGACGGATGACTAACGACGGACCACGGACGGAGAGTGATAAGAAAAGCCCACAATCTGTTGATGGTGGGCTAAAAATAAGCATATACATTGAACAATAGGGGTATAAAAGGTTTTTAATATGTGCATTATAAAAACTCCCATTGTGCCTCATTGCTAGCAAGTTTTTAATTTTGAAAAAAAAAAACTTGATATTCTGCAAATCTTGTTTCAATGGGTTGCCATGTAACTTTGGATCAAGTGATTGGTTGATACATCAAAAGCAAAAATAGGCAGTTTGCTTCAAATACTTTACGTATTTGCGAATGATATACATTGTATATGACCTGAAGAAATAACATGTATTTTTTCACAATTGCGTTGTTTATTAGACATCAACAAGTTGCAAGATAAATGACGCAAATCAAAAGTGGAATCAGATTTTTTAACTTCATGAACGAAATTCGGAATTCTTGAATTTGGAAACGTATAAACCGCACCTTTATATAAACCGTATGACTCAAGGAGTTGAAAAAAAGTTGCAGTTTATATTCCGAAAAATACGGTAACTTGAATTTATTTCTTTAAATTTTAACCCATTTGGTATGTTGCAACTTTGAACATTGTATGTACTAATGAGATACATAACTGTCAAGCTGTGTCATCATCGGTCAGTATCTGCTGGAGTTATGGACTTTAAAAGAATCACAATAGCAAAAATGAGCATTTTCATAAAATGATTTGAGTTTTTCCAGTGGATTTCAACAAAATTTTATGTTGCTTTATATCTTTGAGGTATCAGATGAGTTCTATGATGGCAAACATTTGTCAATGCCTGCTAGAGTTATTGAACTTTGATAGCATCAAAATAGGAAACTATGGCATGATGGCTTGATTATGAACATAATTCAACAGTGCATTATTTGCCAGAATTATAGGACCTTACAATCTTCATGTATGGCTTACTTCTCGGGGCATACTGTAGATATCATTTCATTTTGTGAAGAATTTATTTCGACTCTGAGAGCCTCCTTGGCCGAGTGGTTAGAGCATCGCACTTTGAACTTTGAAGTTTTTGAGAAATACGCCAGTTTACTTGCTAAAGGCCGATGGTCTTCTCTTCTCCACCATTGAAAACTGGCAGCCACCATATAACTGAAAAATTGTTGATTGTATCTTAAAACAATATTTTTTAGTGGTGGAGGACAGATTTGAATCCGCACTGACCAAGAGTGAGAGACTTCATGGTTCAAAATGCGATGCTCTGACCACTCAGTCACAGAGCCCCATCATTTAAATGACATCTGGTTCGCAATAATATGAACTAAGGCATTGCCTTGAAGCTAGCACAGCTTTGTCATTGTAACATCGTAATGTAACATTTAATGCATCGGGTTAGGAAACCCACATTTATATTGATGCAGACAGCATTTGCATCCAATGTATGTACAGTTCTTTTTCTACCCCCTTAGCATGCAAACACACTATATTACTCAGTGCAAAGGAAAATGAATCCTGTCTGGGAAAAAATTCGAAACCACTGGTTTGACGGGCAAGTGCTTGACAAAAAGTACTTATCCAAAATGAAAAACTATTCATGCAAAGTTTTCAGTTTATGTGCACATACTTAAAACAGTTTCTTGTTCTAGCTACCACTGCAGTATCTGTTTTAATTGTCTGCAAAAACTGAAAATAATATATGTACTTTACATCTTTTTTCCAATTTTGACTTCTTACTTTTGAAATTCTGTTTAATAATTCTTTACATTACTTGCACTTTTTATATTATAGACCCCAGATCAAGGCCATTTTTGTAATTCACACAAACTTACAAAAGGCAATGATTTGTTTGGTAATGATATGTGGTATGAAATAAAAATGATAATTCTTTTCCTTGCTGATTCACTAAATTTGGGTTTTTTTTTTTTTTGGGGGGGGCAGTAATTTGCCAAATGCTCTGACATATGTTTCTCACTCCCTTGAACATTTAATATTCTTACATCCCTGCAGTTTACTTCTCTCCAATCTACATATCTCTTTCTCAATCTGATTTCCTCTTATATCTCACTCTTTTCAATCATTTCTCTTTAAGTCATTTTCCTCTCTCTTTGTTTTAAAATTGTTTGATTGCTAGCCTAATGCAGTAGGAATTGGCCTGACTCGCCCTGAGGCTGAGGCAGAAGCTAAGGTATTTCGTATGCTCGAACTTGCTATTTCAGTTTTTATATAACTGATAATGCTCTGTCTTTGCTTTATCAGATGCACTGGCTTTTGTTTTATTTTTATTTCTGTCAAGATATTTATTTCTTTCTATCACCTCTGTACCAG
Source organism: Atrina japonica (assembly GCA_030159075.1). Classification (NCBI taxonomy): domain Eukaryota; kingdom Metazoa; phylum Mollusca; class Bivalvia; order Pterioida; family Pinnidae; genus Atrina; species Atrina japonica. The sequence goes on along the minus strand of BROG01000315.1, from coordinate 518,873 downwards.
CTTTGCTATTTGAGCCTTTGAAAAAATTCTGTTGCTTCAACTCTCTAGTCTGCCATTTTGTTACTGATGTAAATAAGGTAGTCCCAGATGTTATTTTTCAGATTGTATCTAGATAAACCGTAACCAGACAGGTGTTCATTTTGGGTTATCTTATAACTTAACTATGTAACATTAATGGATACAGTGTACAGCAAAAACCATCTACAGATTTTAATTTTTTTTTTTTTTTTAAATACTCATCGGTCAGATAAGTGCGATTCTGAAACCACTTTCCAAATCTGAATTTCACTGTCACAAACGAGTGGATGAGCGGTTTTCCTGAGTCCTGCCTGTGAACATTAACTCATTCACCCCTAATGACACATTTGGTCTAAGTCAACGACTTTACAGATGAGTCCTTTGTTTTTCAGGGGTGAGAGGGTTAATAGCCATCTCATAGCACTATTCTATAGCATATCCTTTGTATATATTAATTTTGTTTATTGACATTTTGTAGTCACTGGTGGATATAGCAAGAGTGAACGATGGTCAGGTCGTTTGTCCAAGGACCAAGGATAAATTCTTGTTAGATGATGCTGCTAAAGTGTTTGTCATGTGATCACCAGGATTGAACAAGTCATCCCAATTTCTGATAGTACATTGAAACTCGTTCACGTAAAAGATGACAGATAGAATCATGTGAACATGTTTGTTGAACAGATTGAATATATGATAATGTTCTGAACCTAGAAAGGTCATAGGTCAGATGACATATGTTCATGACTGCTAAATCTGAGGATAACGCAGTTTATTAATTTAAAGGGGCATTAACTGTGTTTACCATAGAAAAAATATTTCAATTTTTTCTACTTTTACTACTTGTACTTGATGTACAATTACAAATAAGAGCTTTACACAAACATAAAATATCTTATATTCCTATTTATTTTGTGAAAATAAGGTCGGGTCTAGTGTGGTATACATTTAAAATAGTATGGTTGAATTAATCATTGCAAGTGAATAATTGTCGAACTAGGTTTTTTCAACCAATTTTCACAAAATACATAGAAATTTAGGAATTGTTTATGCCTGTGTATGTAATATATTTCTTTATATTATTGTACATCAATCTAAGTAGTAAAAAAGAAAGAATGTTTTGGAAAAACACAGCTAATGTCCCTTTAATCATCAAAGTCCCATGACTGCCCATTTATGCTCAGTTAAATTGCCAATTTTGTTTTATTACTGATAATGTACTGTACATCATGCCTATGTGAAAATTGCACATTTCATATTACCTGCAAACAAGGGAAAATATAGAATGCATTTCATGGGAACATTTTGATTTTATGTAAGCATGATGTACAGTACATTTCCATTCAAACCTGTCACCCCTAATTATCTATATAGTATGCTCTGTTCTATTGCCTTAGGCCAGTCTATTATGGTCTATAGGGTTGAAAGGGTTAAAGCAAAATTGACTTCCTATAAACTGAGCATAAATTGGCTGTCATGGTGCTGTAAACAAAATACAGTGGAATCTCATTATCTTGAAATTCATGGCATCATTCATATTTTCAATTTTCAATTCACATATTTTCTATTCTTATTGGACAATGAATTGCTTTGTAGGCAAACAAATAACAGGTAATTTTAAGGTAACAGGTGACAATTATATAATATTTCGAAACTTTTGACCAGAAATATAATTCCAAATAAGTGAAATTTCCAGATAAAAACTTTGAGATATCCAGAATAAAAGTAGTATAGATATAGGTGAAAAAAAAAATCAGGACCAGCTGTTCGAATTTGACTTAACTGGAATTTCAAGTCCTCTGATTTTGACATGTCAAAATTTCACTGTATTTTGATAACATATTAAATAACAAAGAGATGAAAGATTGATAAAGAGTATACACGTGTGTGTGTGTGTGTGTGTGTGTGTGTGTTTTATATGAGTAAAGGACTAAATCCGTGCTGCTTTGGTTACTGTTAACCTGAATAGGAATTTATTTTCACAATTCGTTGTTTTATTATGAGAACAAAATATTGATTTATTGGATTATTAACAGAATGTGAAGATCATTCCATGTTGAAATACTTTAAATATATTTAGAGATACTAGAAAATCCAGGATTTGTTTCTATTTAGAGATTATACTGGAAAATCTTGGTTCTTAAATGTATCTAGAGCATTGTAGAGATACTAGAAAATCATGGTTTTTTCGAATGTATCTAGAGATACAGGATTTTAAAAGTATTCATATATACTGAAAGTCCAGGATGTTCAAAAGTATCTAGATATACTAAAAATCCAGTTTTGTTGAGTATCTACTGGTAGATTGACAAAAAATCCAGGTTTTCAAAAGTGTTTAGAGTGACTTGCCTATGGCCAGATTGTGTGTAAAATATTTCCAGTACAGCTTTAACTAATTCCATTGTTTGTTTTTTTTCAGATATAATGTACATGTAATTGTATTCTTTTTCTGTTCTAATTGTCATATTTGTGAGACGCATGGTATACAATTTTGAATTTGAAGTTTTTCAAGTTATATTTCAGATACATAGCTGGTGCTAGTATAATGTTGTTGCAATTTTTATGTTTTAATTAGCCAGAGATCAATAGAATTCCTAGTATGTTAGCCCAAGTCATGTGAAATGGCTGAGCAGGGGTACCCGTCATTTTCATTTGATAAATCATGCATACCTCTGTTCTGTGTCCTGTGGATAGTCAGAAAATTAAACACAAAACATAGGCATTGTTTTCATGTATCACTAAGACAGTTTTACAGTGGAAGAACAAAATATTTCAATTTACAAAATGTATAAAATAATCAGAAGAAATTAAACTTCCCTGTTCATATTTCATCAATATTCTGTGTTAAAATATAGGAATTTGTGCATGTATACAATGTATACCAACCAGACACCAGGTCAGATTCTAAATATTAGCTCCTCCTTCCCATCACTTTTTCAACCAACCAGAGTCACAGGTATTTAACTGTCTGTGACATACTTACATTCTGTGTCATCTTTATTATGATCTGATAAAACTTACTTAGTTTTTGTGTACTATAATTTCTCAGCTATTTGTTTATGTATGAAAATATTAGTGTGTTCCTTTACCATTATATTTCCTGTAGTATAAAATGCAGCCACTACACACACACAGATGGGAATACACATACGAAGGCACACTGGCACATACAAAGACACATTGGCACATACAAAGGCACACTGACACATACAAAGACACTGACACACAAAGGAGCACTGACACATACAAAGATGCACTGACACACAAACAATGGCACACTGACACATACAAAGACATTTACACACAATCAAAGGCACACTGACACTTACAAAGACAATCTTACACACATACAAAGGCACACTGACACATACAAAGACACTGACACACATACAAAGATGCACTGACAAACATACAAAGGCACACTGACACATACAAAGACTTACACACATACAAAGGCACACTGACACACAATGACACTGACACACACATAAAAAGGCACACTGACACATACAAAGACACTGACACACACATACAAAAGCACACTGACACATACAAAGACACTGACACACACATACAAAGGCACACTGACACATACAAATACACTGACAAACACATAGAAAGGCACAGTGACACATACAAAGACATTGAAACACACATACAAAGGCACACTGACACATACAAAGGCACACTGACACTGGCACATACAAAGGCACACCAACACATACATAGACATTTGACATACACACATACAAAGACACACTGACACATACAAAGATAGATACACTGATACACATAAAGGCACACTGACACATGAAAAGGCACACTGGCACATACAAAGGCATGGCACACATGAACAGAGACACTGACACACTCATACAAAGGCACACTGACACATACAAAGGCACACTGACACATACAAAGTCACTGGCACACATACAAAGACACACTGACACATACAAAGACAGTCTGACACACACATACAAAGGCAGACTGGCACATACAAAGATAGATACACTGATACACATAAAGGCACACTGACACATAAAAAGGCACACTGGCACATACAAAGGCATGGCACACATGAACAGAGACACTGACACACTCATACAAAGGCACACTGACACATACAAAGTCACTGGCACACATACAAAGGCACACTGGCACATACAAAGGAATGGCACACATGAACAAAGACACTGACACACACATACAAAGGCACACTGGCACATACAAAGACACACTTACACATACAAAGACACTCTTACACACACATACAAAGGCACACTGTCACACATACAAAGACACACTGGCACATACAAAGACACATTGACACATACAAAGACACACTGACACATACAAAGACACTTACACACACATACAAAGACACTGACACACACAAAGACACTCACACATACAAAGACACTCTTACACACATACAAAGGCACACTGGCACATACAAAGACACACTGGCACATACAAAGACACTCTTACACACACATACAAAGGCACACTGACACATACAAAGACACTGGCACACACATACAAAGGCACACTGGCACATACAAAGACACACTTACACATACAAAGACACTCTTACACATACAAAGACACTGGCACACACATACAAAGACATGCTGACACATACAAAGGCACACTGGCACATACAAAGACACTCTTACACATACAAAGACACTGGCACACATACAAAGACATGCTGACACATACAAAGGCACACATACAAAGGCACTGACACATACAAAGGTGCACTGGCACATACAAAGGCACTCTGGCACACATACAAAGACACTGTCACACATACAAAGCACACGCATACAAGGACACACATACAAAGATGCACACAAACAAATTACACATAAAAAAGACAAAGACATACACTAAAGGCACAGAAAACAAAGGCACACAAAATAACACCAAGTAAAGACCAATCCATACAAATATATGACACAACATTTTAATTTTCATTTCCAAACCTTATGTAGAATGGGGTCAGGTATCTACATTAAAGCGATATGAGCTGTCGTAGGTGAAAAATTTTACATAACCATTTTATTTGATATTCTATCTCATTTATATTCCAAAGAGACCATTTGGTGGTTAGAATAACAAATGCATGTGTAAAATTGCAACAATCTTGTTAAACATAACCCATAATATCAGTTATTTTTGTCTGCCAATCTTTGACCATTGGAAATAAAATTTTGGTAAATACTTGGTAAAACTTCGAGACCAATAAACACGTGCTATTTGCAGTTAATATACATTCTATTCTTATTACCTTTTGCATTTATTTTGGTACATCATCATTTCATACCTAAATCGCGCAAAGTTTGTCTTTTTCGTCGTTTCAAAGCATTCCTTTCTGAAATTGTCCACATGCTGGGTATATCGGGTGATATCGACCCATTTTTAACTCGTCCCATCGCATTCTCGGCTTTATCATTCTTGACACATATGATCATGAACTGCTCAACTCCACTGGACATGGCGACACGATAGTAAAATGTGAGGTACGCATACTTTTCACTGTTATATTGTTTTGATTTTGTCAATGTCAGCATAAAGGGTAACATTAAAGATCAGAAAATTATCTTTTAGTGACCTGATATATTTATTCATATATTCATCCGATTTTCTTCAGGTATTTAAGATAGCATTGAAAACCATATGGAACCGGCCTGGCTCAGTCGGTAGCGCGCTCGACTCTGGATCATGAGGTCGTGAGTTTGAGTCCCGCCGGCGACAGGTTGGTTTCCTGTCTTTCGGATGAGACAGTAAAAACTGGAGGTCCCGTGTCACAGTAGGTGTCGGCACGTTAAAGAACCCTCACTGCTCAATGGCCGTAAGTGCTGAGCATAGGCCAAAATTTGAAGCCCTTCACCGGATTTGGTGACGTCTCCATGTGAGTGAAAAATTCTTGAGTGGGACGTTAAACAACAATAAACATAAACGAAAACCATATATTTTACATAATACATGCACTCTCCAATAAAAATCACGTCCTGCATTTTAAAAAATAAATATAAAACACATAAAAATTGACTGACTTTAACGTAGTCTAAGGGCTTAAAGGACTGCGATATCCTGACCGAATTGCGAAGTACATTTGATATGGTGAAAGAGTTTATCTGTAAGGTCATTGCATATGGAAATACAGCTGGATTTTTTAGGTATGGGAAAACTTTAATCTAATAAAACAAATAACTTTGAAAAGAAGACCTTTTACATCGTTTTATGTGCTTGACAATGTATTTCAACACACATTTTATCATATTCTTGACTATATCTCGGGGGACAAAAATAGTCATTGTGACAGCTAATATCGCTTTAAGGATTTTTGTCACTTGTCCTATCAGACAGTAACTGGTCCAAATCACAAATCCACTTGTCTATAATTTACAAAGAAAAAAATCATAAGATTACAAAAAAAAAAAAAAATTTATCTAAAAGTTAAAAAATTTAAATTATCTACTTTATTATAATTTTATCAAAGTCGACGGCTATCTATGTTTATGCATAGGAAGATAAAACTACCACGATGTTTATCTGAGTAATTCAGGCTTCAATTTTAAATTGTACATTAAATGGATACAAATCAATTTAGTTTTGGTTAAAAATAACAAATTATAAATATTGCTGATTATTTTAACTTGTCCCCTTGGCCAAGTGCTTAGGAAGATTTACTTGTCCAAGCTAATTTTCACCTGGACAAGGACAAGCAGACAAGTGTTAATGTTGATCCCTGGGGGTTCTATGGTACTGCGGTACTTAACATGTTTCCCAATAAAAAATTGAAATAGAAACTAACCTGAATAAAGAAATAATTTAATTTTCACTACGAATCTTTCCTTTTACTTTATATTTTTACATAGATAAAAAAAGTTAAAGCATCTTGCATTAAAGTCTGTCCTTGGCTCTAATGTTGCATCGTAGGGGAGGGATGTTCTCTTTGAGAGGAAAATGTAGTACCCAAATAAGACCTGCATATTCAGCTAGCAACTGCCATACCATCTTACATACTGCCATGTCCAACCTGTTTGATTACGTAAACAAAAAAATTCTTTAACAGATAAGATTCTTTTAAAGTTGTAATGAATTTAAATGATTGTCCATAAATAATCTTGATATTAAATTTTTACAAGTTGGACTTTTTTCTGTGGAACAACAGATGAAGCTAAATAGAACAAAATGAGGTATATTTCTCTCTCTCTCTCTCTCTCTCTCTCTCTCTCTCTCCCTCCCTCCCTCTCTCTCTCTCTCTCTCTCTCTCTCTCTCTCTCTCTCTCTCTCTCTCTCTCTCTCTCTCTCTCTCTCTCTCTCTCTCTCTCTCATATATCAGAGATGAGATTTTCCCTCTAATTGAAGTAATTCACCCTTTTTTCTAAATATTACTGCAATATTAAATCTTTATTTTGCAACTCTGCTGTCCCTGTCACGACCCATAGAATGTCTTCCTCACCTACAGACACACCCAGTACCCTTTTTTATCTCTGTGTTAAGTGGGTTTATACCTGCCCTCCCCACTTAACACATGTATGTATTCGTCATCTGTAGCAATGATCAAGTGTCAGTGTCTGCCCCCCCCAGTAGAGCCGTTATGTACCTCTGTAACTGTCATCATCTGGTCAATATTTCTGACCAGTTGACCATTGCCGTCTACAAACACAAGTCTACCACCCAAACTCTGCCTGTCGTCCTGTACACAGAATGTGTCATGTGAGACAGCGTGTATACCACACTGTGTTATAGATGTAAATAAGTGAGAATTAAGTTCTGAAATCTTCTTACCTCATGCGAAGACTTTATCTTTAGTGTCCTTAGTCATTCTGATACACACAAACATGTCATCTTGTTGTGTTGTAACTAAACCCGTAACACCCTCCACACCACATGTAGATATGTCGGTAAACTTACATACTTCTCTATTTTCGTCATTATACACCTATAAATGAACCACTTTCCTCCTTTTCGCCATTATGAAATCACATCCCTGATATATTCTTCTTTAGATGGAATTAGGAGCATTGTCAAATTTGAGGTATCATTAGGATCATGGAAGGCAATTGTTTTTCTGACATAAAATTTAATTCAAAATATTCTTAATATTCCTGCTATGTTAAATCTTTATTTGGCAACTCTCCAGCCTGTCCCTGTCACGACCCACAGAACATCTTCCTCACCCAGAGACACCCAGTACCCTTTTTGATCCCTGTATGTGATAAGTGGGTTTATACCTGCCCTCCCCACTAAACACATGTATGTACTCGTCATCTGTAGCAATGATCAAATGTCAGTGTCTGCCCCCTGGTAGAGCCGTTATGTACCTCTGTAACTGTCGTCATCTGGTCAATGTGTCTGACCAGTTGACAATTGCTGTCTACAAACACAAGTCTACCACCCAAACTCTGCCTGTCTTCCTGTACACAGAATGTGTCATGTGAGACAGCGTGTATACCACACTGTGTTATAGATGTAAATAAGTGAGAATTAAGTTTTGAAATCTTCTTACCTCATGCGGAGAACATGAGGACTTTATATTTAGTGTCCTTAGTCATTCTGATACACACAAACATGTCATCTTGTTGTATTGTAACTAAACCCATAACACCCTCCACACCACATGTAGATATGTCGGTAAACTTACATACTTCTCTATTTTCGTCATTATACACCTATAAATGAACCATTTTCCTCCTTTTCGCCATTATGAAATCACATCCCTGATATATTCTTCTTTAGATGGAATTAGGAGCATTGTCAAATTTGAGGTATCATTAGGAACATGGAAGGCAATTGTTTTTCTGACATAAAATTTAATTCAAAATATTCTTAATATTCCTGCTATGTAAAATCTTTATTTGGCAACTCTCCAGCCTGTCCCTGTCACGACCCACAGAACATCTTCCTCACCCAGAGACACCCAGTACCCTTTTTGATCCCTGTATGTGATAAGTGGGTTTATACCTGCCCTCCCCACTAAACACATGTATGTACTCGTCATCTGTAGCAATGATCAAGTGTCAGTGTCTGCCCCCTGGTAGAGCCGTTATGTACCTCTGTAACTGTCATCATCTGGTCAATGTGTCTGACCAGTTGACCACTGCTGTCTACGAACACAAGTCTACCACCCAAACTCTGCCTGTCGTCCTGTACACAGAATGTGTCATGTGAGACAGCGTGTATACCACACTGTGTTATAGATGTAAATAAGTGAGAATTAAGTTCTGAAATCTTCTTACCTCATGCGAAGACTTTATCTTTAGTGTCCTTAGTCATTCTGATACACACAAACATGTCATCTTTTTGTGTTGTAACTAAACCCGTAACACCATCCACACCACATGTAGATATGTCGGTAAACTTACGTACTTCTTTATTTTCGCCAATATACACCTATAAATGAACCATTTTCCTCCTTTTCGCCATTATGAAATCACATCCTGATATATTCTTCTTTAGATGGAATTAGGAGCATTGTCAAATTTGAGGTATCATTAGGAACATGGAAGGCAATTGTTTTTTTCTGACATAAAATTTAATTCAAAATATTCTTAATATTCCTGCTATGTTAAATCTTTATTTGGCAACTCTCCAGCCTGTCCCTGTCACGACCCACAGAACATCTTCCTCACCCAGAGACACCCAGTACCTTTTTTTGATCCCTGTATGTGATAAGTGGGTTTATACCTGCCCTCCCCACTAAACACATGTATGTACTCGTCATCTGTAGCAATGATCAAGTGTCAGTGTCTGCCCCCTGGTAGAGCCGTTATGTACCTCTGTAACTGTCGTCATCTGGTCAATGTGTCTGACCAGTTGACCACTGCTGTCTACAAACACAAGTCTACCACCCAAACTCTGCCTGTCGTCCTGTACACAGAATGTGTCATGTGAGACAGCGTGTATACCACACTGTGTTATAGATGTAAATAAGTGAGAATTAAGTTCTGAAATCTTCTTACCTCATGCGAAGACTTTATCTTTAGTGTCCTTAGTCATTCTGATACACGCAAACATGTCATCTTTTTGTGTTGTAACTAAACCCGTAACACCATCCACACCACATGTAGATATGTCGGTAAACTTACGTACTTCTTTATTTTCGCCATTATACACCTATAAATGAACCATTTTCCTCCTTTTCGCCATTATGAAATCACATCCCTGATATATTCTTCTTTAGATGGAATTAGGAGCATTGTCAAATTTGAGGTATCATTAGGAACATGGAAGGCAATTGTTTTTTCTGACATAAAATTTAATTCAAAATATTCTTAATATTCCTGCTATGTTAAATCTTTATTTGGCAACTCTCCAGCCTGTCCCTGTCACGACCCACAGAACATCTTCCTCACCCAGAGACACCCAGTACCCTTTTTGATCCCTGTATGTGATAAGTGGGTTTATACCTGCCCTCCCCACTAAACACATGTATGTACTCGTCATCTGTAGCAATGATCAAGTGTCAGTGTCTGCCCCCTGGTAGAGCCGTTATGTACCTCTGTAACTGTCGTCATCTGGTCAATGTGTCTGACCAGTTGACCACTGCTGTCTACAAACACAAGTCTACCACCCAAACTCTGCCTGTCGTCCTGTACACAGAATGTGTCATGTGAGACAGCGTGTATACAACACTGTGTTATAGATGTAAATAAGTGAGAATTAAGTTCTGAAATCTTCTTACCTCATGCGAAGACTTTATCTTTAGTGTCCTTAGTCATTCTGATACACACAAACATGTCATCTTGTTGTGTTGTAACTAAACCCGTAACACCATCCACACCACATGTAGATATGTCGGTAAACTTACGTACTTCTTTATTTTCGCCATTATACACCTATAAATGAACCATTTTCCTCCTTTTCGCCATTATGAAATCACATCCCTGATATATTCTTCTTTAGATGGAATTAGGAGCATTGTCAAATTTGAGGTATCATTAGGATCATGGAAGGCAATTGTTTTTCTGACATAAAATTTAATTCAAAATATTCTTAATATTCCTGCTATGTAAAATCTTTATTTGGCAACTCTCCAGCCTGTCCCCTGTCACGACCCACAGAACATCTTCCTCACCCAGAGACACCCAGTACCCTTTTTGATCCCTGTATGTGATAAGTGGGTTTATACCTGCCCCCTCCCCACTAAACACATGTATGTACTCGTCATCTGTAGCAATGATCAAGTGTCAGTGTCTGCCCCCTGGTAGAGCCGTTATGTACCTCTGTAACTGTCGTCATCTGGTCAATGTGTCTGACCAGTTGACCACTGCTGTCTACAAACACAAGTCTACCACCCAAACTCTGCCTGTCGTCCTGTACACAGAATGTGTCATGTGAGACAGCGTGTATACCACACTGTGTTATAGATGTAAATAAGTGAGAATTAAGTTCTGAAATCTTCTTACCTCATGCGGAGAACATGAGGACTTTATATTTAGTGTCATTAGTCATTCTGATACACACAAACATGTCATCTTGTTGTGTTGTAACTAAACCCGTAACACCCTCCACACCACATGTAGATATGTCGGTAAACTTACATACTTCTCTATTTTCGTCATTATACACCTATAAATGAACCACTTTCCTCCTTTTCGCCATTATGAAATCACATCCCTGATATATTCTTCTTTAGATGGAATTAGGAGCATTGTCAAATTTGAGGTATCATTAGGAACATGGAAGGCAATTGTTTTTCTGACATAAAATTTAATTCAAAATATTCTTAATATTCCTGCTATGTAAAATCTTTATTTGGCAACTCTCCAGCCTGTCCCCGTCACAACCCACAGAACATCTTCCTCACCCAGAGACACCCAGTACCCTTTTTGATCCCTGTATGTGATAAGTGGGTTTATACCTGCCCTCCCCACTAAACACATGTATGTACTCGTCATCTGTAGCAATGATCAAGTGTCAGTGTCTGCCCCCTGGTAGAGCCGTTATGTACCTCTGTAACTGTCGTCATCTGGTCAATGTGTCTGACCAGTTGACCACTGCTGTCTACAAACACAAGTCTACCACCCAAACTCTGCCTGTCGTCCTGTACACAGAATGTGTCATGTGAGACAGCGTGTATACCACACTGTGTTATAGATGTAAATAAGTGAGAATTAAGTTCTGAAATCTTCTTACCTCATGCGGAGAACATGAGGACTTTATATTTAGTGTCATTAGTCATTCTGATACACACAAACATGTCATCTTGTTGTGTTGTAACTAAACCCGTAACACCCTCCACACCACATGTAGATATGTCGGTAAACTTACATACTTCTCTATTTTCGTCATTATACACCTATAAATGAACCACTTTCCTCCTTTTCGCCATTATGAAATCACATCCCTGATATATTCTTCTTTAGATGGAATTAGGAGCATTGTCAATTTTGAGGTATCATTAGGAACATGGAAGGCAATTGTTTTTTCTGACATAAAATTTAATTCAAAAATATTCTTAATATTCCTGCTATGTAAAATCTTTATTTGGCAACTCTCCAGCCTGTCCCCGTCACAACCCACAGAACATCTTCCTCACCCAGAGACACCCAGTACCCTTTTTGATCCCTGTATGTGATTAGTGGGTTTATATATTTAGTGTCATTAGTCATTCTGATACACATAAACATGTCATCTTGTTGTGTTGTAACTAAACCCGTAACACCCTCCACACCACATGTAGATATGTCGGTAAACTTACATACTTCTTTATTTTCGCCATTATACACCTATAAATGAACCATTTTCCTCCTTTTCGCCATTATGAAATGTCATCCATTATATATACTTCATTTAGATGGAATTAGGAGCATTGTCAAATTTGATGAATAATTAGGAACATGGAAGGCAATGGTTTCTGACATAAAATTTAATTCAAAATTTCTTTAGAACCTATGCAAGTTTTTTGTAATGTATTTCTGTCGAACCTGATACTCTTTCGGAATGGATTAAGTTGATCATTAATGTTCTTAATCGAAGAATTCTTTTGGTGACCCTGGAGCTTGAATTGCCATATTTATTGGATTCCGAAGATGCACAAAAATCCCTATAAACACTGCTTCATTGCGGGGTCATCTAAGTGTTCCACCAAGCCCTTATCTATTTTGCTTACCAAACTTCTAACATATATTAAACAAGGTCTTCAGAAATACTGCATAACGGCCTACTCAAGAAGCGGAGTCAATCAGATGTGGATCATAAAGAATGTTGGAACATTTAAAATCTACAAATTTCAAACATATAACAAGCATCAAGTCTTTTGATTTTTCGACCCTTTACACAACAATCCCTCATCAAAAACTCAAAAACAGATTAACATCTATTATACAAAACTCTTTTGTATACAAAAATGGAAATCGCAGATATAGATATTTGATGTTAGGTCATTAAGAACCTTATTTTGTCAAGGAACACGGTGATTCCAATAACGAGTACACTGAAGACGATATTATCAAGATGCTGTGGTTTTTGTGCGAAAAGTTTTCCAACAGATTGTCGGCATTCCAATAGGTACCAATTGTGCACCTCTCTTGACTGACATATTTTTGTATTCATATGAAGCGGAATTTTTACAGTCTCTGCTCTCCAAAGGAAACAAACAGCATCTCGGTTCAATTTTACTTACAGGTATATCGATGATGTTCTGTCCATAAATAATTCAGAACAACCTCGGCCAGATGTATCCTGTTGAGCTAGATATCAATGAGACGACAGAGAGCAACACATCTGCTTCTTACCTAGATTTACTCCTGTTGATTGGAAAAGACGGTCAACTTCACACATCCCTCTATGACAAACCAGACGATTTCAATTTCCATATCACAAACTCCCATTTTCTAAGTACTAATATTCCATCTTCTCTTGCCTATGGCGTTTTTATTTCACAACTTATACGTTATTCCAAGGCATGCTCTTCCTATGAATGTTTTATTCTGAGAGGTAAACGTCTAGCCAATAAGTTACTTACACAAGGTTACGCTGTTGAACGCTTGGAGTCGTCGTTTAAGTTTTATGGTCGATACGGGGATCTTGTTAAACATTATGAAGTCCCCCTCTCAAAGATATTATAGTTTTCTGGATCACGGTCACAGACAGTGACTCCGTCTCACCAATCATGCTTTTCACCGAACTTGACCTTCCTACCGAATTTGACCCGTTCACCGAACTAGAAAAGTTTTATTGGAACATTTGCGACGGGTGTGGCATGCCAGCAGAAGACGCTGACTCCTTCCTGACATCTGGTCTTATCCCGTTTGCGATTCGTAATTGTTCTTCATGTTGAAACCATTTGCACATCTAATTCGTCGTGTTATAATGGACTTAAGTTTTGATTATTGATTGGTACTTCAGTTTTACTTCATATACAGAGACAAAGCCATTTAATTTTGTCAAATGGCACACATGTATACAGGGTTCAACAATAATGAAATTTCCACTTGTTCTGCTGGAGAAGTAGTATTTAAATCTACCTGTCCGAACACAAAAATGACTTGTCTAAAAATCAAGTGTAACATGCAAAGATAATTTGTTAAACAATTGTAATCTTTATTGAATTAATTTTTTTCTTTCGACAATTTCACTTGTCCTTTCAGACAAGTGAGAAGTAACATCTACTTGTCCAAATACATAATGGACTTGTCCTGGACAACCAGACAAACCTTCATGTTGAACCTTGGTATATAAGAAAAAAAATTTCAATTATGTACCATGATAATCAATGTCAAGTCTGATGTCCGTTTTCTTGTGTATAGTAATTTGGTAAGACAATATGCTCTTATATAATAGAAGTATATTAACTGAATTCTGTTTTTCCTCATTCAGCTATAATATTTTAAAGTTACCATTGTGAAATATAGAAACTAACAAGTCATTATATCTCAATATCAGATTTAACTTAAATAAAGAATAATGTGTACAGATACGATCAATTTTTGGTGTTCATTTTCTTTTTACAAAGGCAGTAAAACACCGGCATTAATCTGAACAGAATCGTGATATAGAAATAGGCCTATATACATACAAAACCTATACAATAGAATCTCATTATCTCGGAACCACACCTGAAATTTTAAATTCATTTATTATTTTATCTATAGATATCAGAACCGGACTTTCAGTTTTGATATATCCGCTATTTCGATATGACGAGATTCCACTGTACATATTGGTATCTCGTTATCTCAAAACTTACGGGACCGCCCCTTTTACTTCCAGATATCCGGAACTCGAGATAACCAAAATTTTTAATTCATATATTATTATATCTATAAAAATCTGAATCGGACTTTCAACTTTGACATATCCGGAATTTCGACTCAACCGATTTCAACATAACACGATTCCACTGTATATATATATATATATATATATATATATATATATATATATATATATATATATATATATATATATATATATATATATATATATATGCAGAAACTGGCTAATGATTCCTATGTAGTTGGCCACTGCATTCATTTTAGTTTATTAAGCTGCAAAAATTAGCATGATGTGATGATTTATAGAGCAAGCTTTAGAATCCCCCATGGTCAAACATAACGGTCACACAGTTTTGTTTATCTGAATAATCCTGTACCATTAATTTCTGTCGTAGCTTCAAAAATGATTTATAATTCTGATCAAAGTTTAGACTCGTACAGTAAGCTTACTTGTTTTATCGCTGTCAAAATAGTCATCATATTTCATTATATATATATACATACACACACAATGGAATGTCCCTTTGTTGAAATCCGATGGGTTGAAATTCCAGCAGCAAGATATTTGTCAGTGTCAATATTTATGGATAGAAAAATATGTTAATATGTTTAATTCCCGATATCTGGAAGTAATAAGGGTGTTCTTGTGAATCTTGAGATAACAAGATTCCACTGTTTATACTGTCACATCCACTTATATTGAACCCTGTTATATTGGAATCCTACTTTACTTGAAATAACCTTGATTCCCAGGCCAAATTTCTTTATTACCCTAATAGCCCGGTTACTATGAAAACCCTGTTTATTAGAAATATAAATGAATTTCACTTCGATTTCAATAAATCTGGGTCCGTTATATATCAGATATATCAAATGTTACATCAAACTGCCACGAATTTGTTTCACAATAAATCGGCATGGGGAGTCAAACCCCCATGTATTCCAAAAATGAAATAACTCCCTAATCCAATTATCTGAAAAATAAATTGACATTATTTATTTTAAAAGCTCAATATTTCAGAAGAAAGTAAGTTATCTACCAGGTGAAAAAATCAGCAACAAAGATTAATCTATTACTGTTAAAAGTGGTAATGTTGTTGTCTGTGCACACAATAACATGTATATGAACAAATATTTTATTTTCACCCAGGTTATAAAACACTAGATGCCAATAATTGAAATATACTGTTACTTGGTTTGTCGTTTGTGCAACCCAACAAGCGATCAACAAATCGGCCTGTGATTGTATAGTTCTTATTTAGTCTCAGAATGATCTCAACATAGCTTACTTGGCCTATCAGGACCCGGGACAATAAAACTTGAGAATTTACTTAAGTCTCAGAATGATCTCAACATGGCTTACTTGGCCTATCAGGACCCGGGACCATAAAACTTGAGAATTTACCTTAAGTCAGAATGATCTCAACATGGCTTACTTGGCCTATCAGGACCCGGGACAATAAAACTTGAGAATTTACTTAAGTCTCAGAATGATCTCAACATGGCTTACTTGGCCTATCAGGACCCGGGACAATAAAACTTGAGAATTTACTTAAGTCTCAGAATGATCTCAACATGGCTTACTTGGCTTATCAGGACCCGGGACAATAAAACTTGAGAATTTACTTAAGTCTCAGAATGATCTCAACATGGCTTACTTGGCCTATCAGGACCCGGCACCATAAAACTTGAGAATTTACTTAAGTCTCAGAATGATCTCAACATGGCTTACTTGGCCTATCAGGACCCGGCACCATAAAACTTGAGAATTTACTTAAGTCTCAGAATGATCTCAACATGGCTTACTTGGCCTATCAGGACCCGGGACAAGAAAACTTGAGAATTTACTTAAGTCTCAGAATGATCTCAACATGGCTTACTTGGCCTATCAGGACAGGACCATAAAACTTGAGACAGAATAAACATGGCTTACTTGGCCTATCAGGACCCGGGACATTTGAGAATTTACTTAAGTCTCAGAATGATCTCAACATGGCTTACTTGGCCTATCAGGACCCGGGACAAGAAAACTTGAGAATTTACTTAAGTCTCAGAATGATCTCAACATGGCTTACTTGGCCTATCAGGACCCGGCACCATAAAACTTGAGAATTTACTTAAGTCTCAGAATGATCTCAACATGGCTTACTTGGCCTATCAGGACCCGGGACAATAAAACTTGAGAATTTACTTAAGTCTCAGAATGATCTCAACATGGCTTACTTGGCCTATCAGGACCCGGGACAATAAAACTTGAGAATTTACTTAAGTCTCAGAATGATCTCAACATGGCTTACTTGGCCTATCAGGACCCGGGACAATAAAACTTGAGAATTTACTTAAGTCTCAGAATGATCTCAACATGGCTTACTTGGCCTATCTTGACCCGGCACCATAAAACTTGAGAATTTACTTAAGTCTCAGAATGATCTCAACATGGCTTACTTGGCCTATCAGGACCCGGGACAATAAAACTTGAGAATTTACTTAAGTCTCAGAATGATCTCAACATGGCTTACTTGGCCTATCAGGACCCGGGACAATAAAACTTGAGAATTTACTTAAGTCTCAGAATGATCTCAACATGGCTTACTTGGCCTATCAGGACCCGAATTCAGCAAATTTACCCAGTACTCCAGCTAACTTTTCACGCAATTTATGCTACAACTGGACATGCTTGTTGATGGCAAACTATTGTAAGAAATGGTGACAACTATTGCTCATTTGAGGAAAACTTCAGACATACTGAAGATTATTTGAGTACATGTTCAAATTTTAGTACCGTACTTGACGTATTTCATTTTTGCAGCAAAATCATGAAGTGTTGCCCAAATGTATTTATTTGAATGATGAAAAATAATAATTTATTTCCTGTTCAGTCAAATCCAGAAGTTTTACAATTATTATAAACAATACCAAAGCATAAGGTTAACAAAAGAGGCCAAAACAAATGCGCAAAACAAACAACTAAATACTTAATATAAATAAAACGAAACTCGATATTTTCTCAATTTTGTCAAAACCCGAAATCTGGTGTAAAACTTCTAGATCAGATTGAATAGGAAACGTTATTAAAAATCTAATCTCTTGTTCTCGGTGCAGTATCAAATACATTGATCAAAAGTAAAAAGCATTAAAAATTACTCTGCTCTGATATAAATGATAATTTGAATTAACCATCTCTCAACATTTCACTGAACCTATCTAAACTGACAGTTATTTTTGCCAAAATTTATTTAGATTCACAAACTAATGCCGAATTAAGTTCAACCTGGTAGATGTCCTCATTTATTCTCTAGATCAGCAATAATGGAAAGTTTGGAATTGTTTTTTGAATGGATGTACATAAAAGAAAACAAAGTGACGTAAGCATCATGGTTGTCGATTTCCTACATTATAATTGCAGAAACTACACATGCACCCGGGGTGTGACTAATATCTGGAAACTTAAGTAGGTGTAAATGACTGAATGGTGTCAAGTATAATAATTGATTGTAAAACATTGTAAAACAATAAATGCTTGAATCGATTTATTTTACAATTTAATCTAATATATACGTACTTAAAGAATGTACAATGTTATTTGAATATTTGCAATATTTTGTCAATACTCTTAAATGATTACAACGCCTTTCACACATATTTTAAAAGTAATCATATATATATATATATATATATATATATATATATATATATATATATATATATATATATATATATATATATATATATATATATATATATATATATATATATATATATATATCAGATTGACATTTTAGTTAATGTTTGAAGACCCCATAAAACATGGCGGTATATACATTGTTAAAATGGATACTGTTGTGCTAATGTTTTAATATTATTTAAAGGGGCATGAACTGTATTTAGCAAACAATTGATTTCGATTTTGTTCTACTTTTACTACTTAGACATAAGAATCTTATATTTCTATATTTTTGTGGAAATAATGTCAGGTCCAGTTGGGTATTCATATACAAATGGAAAGATTGAAATAATCAATTGCAATTAATTTACAAAACATATTGGAATTTAAGAATTTTTATGCCTGTGTATATCTCTTTTTTCCTTTTTAGCTCACCTGGCTCGCCTGGCCAAAAAGGACCAAAACTTGGTATTTCTTTCAAAATCTTCTTCCTATGAACCAACCATCAATTGAGTTTCATATTTTGTATGCATGATTGTAAAGTTAATATCTACAAAGTTTCCGAACGAAAATAAAATATGTCTATAAACAAGCCACTGGGGGGCGTTTCAGTAACACAGGGTATATTTGTATTACAAATTGTTCGATAACTCAAAACTGATCGACGTTTTGTATACAAAGATATATGAGAAAGTTGCTAGAAATTTCAAGGTCATGGGGTCAAAGGTCAAGTTCACAGGCACTTAAGTAAATGGAAAATATAATTTTTTTTGGTGAACTTTTCAACATTTTTGACTACTTCTCCATAACCATTGGATCAATTTGAACCAAACTTGACAGGAAGTATGATAAAGCTGCATGATGTTTGCGAATGAAAAGGGGCTTGGACCAAACATGGTTGCTATGGCTAAATATAGAAAGAATGAGTCAGCAGATATAAATGATTTAATACATGCATCTCCAAAATTATTAAAGCTAGGAAAAAAACCGTTACCTTAAAATGAGCGGCTTGCGAAAATCTACAAATAATTCATTTTGGTGGAGATTGCCGTGTCGCTATTTCCCCTTTTTGTGAATTTTCATGTTTTTTGGATGTTTCTTGACATTATCTTGAAAAGTATAATAGATAGAGTAAAAGTGAAAGAAGCAAAAATGTTCATCATGCAAAGATCTACAAAAATGTCAACAGGGCCGAAATTGTCAGGTTGCCCATTTATCGGAGTTTTTTCCCTTTTAAGTGGCTTTTTCATGTTTTGACACTTTTGTCCTATTATCTTGAAAAGTATAATAGTATAAAAAAAATTTAAAAATTTTAAAGATCTACAGAAAAGTCAAGAGGACCGAAATTGTCAGGTTGCCCCTTACAAGAGTTATTTCCCATTTTAAGTGGATTTTTCATGTTTTTGGATTTTTTTTTTATTATCTTGAAAAGTATAATAGGTAGAGTAAAAATGAAAGAAGCAAAATTGTTCAGCACGCAAAGATCTACAAAAATGTCAAGGGGCCGAAATTGTCAGATTGCCCCTTATGGGAGTTATTCCCTTTTAAGAGGATTTTTCATGTTTTTGGATGTTTTTTAACATTATCGTGAAAAGTATAATAGGTAGAGTAAAAGTGAAAGAAACAAAATGTTCGGCATGCAAAGATCTACAAAAAAGTCAGTTGAGCCAAAATTGTCAAGTAGCCTCTGATGGGAGTTATTTTCCCTTTTATGTAGATTTTTCATGTTTTTGGATGTTATTTGACATTATCTTGAAAAGTATAATAGGTAGAGTAAAAGTGAAAGAAGCAAAAATATTCAGCTTGCAAAGATCTACTAATATGTCAACAGGGCCGAAATTGTCAGAGTGACCCTTATTGAAATTTTTCCTTTTAAGTGGAGTTTTCATGTTTTTGACAGTTTTGTAATATTTATCTTGAAAAGTATAATAGCTATAGTAAAAGTGAAAAGCAAGAATTTTCAGCACACATAGTAAAAAGTCAATGGGGCCTAAATTGTCAGGTTGTTTCTTAAGGGTGTTATTTCCCCTTTTAAGTGAATATTTTCATATTTTGCGCCTTTTCCCCCTATTGTTCAGTGATCATCACCATGCTCTTGCTTGATTTTCAGTATATTGTTAGTAAAAGACATTATGTTCTAATTCGTTTCACTCAACCCAACAAAAATAATTTATGAAATAAACACACAAATTAGGTATGAAGCGCTCTGTGCAAGTGCAGTTTATTAGATATAATAAATATACAAACAAAATGTCACTGTCTCCTGACCACGTGACCTACAATGTAAAAACAAAATATATTGTTCAAATCTCAAAACTATACTTATTTAAATGGGTGGGTGGGCGGGAATAAGTCAACTGCGCTGAAAAGAGCCTTCGAATGGCTATATTCTATACAGATATCTGACTACGTTACACGTAACACACACCTGAAATTCGTGCAACAAATATTGGTTGTGACATGTCAGGTGACATACACGTATAAAACTGACCAATAACTGTGAAACATAAGTAAACATAAACACGTGTTAATGTAAAAACAAATTTTATAGTTCAAATCTCAAAACTATACTTATTTAAATTGATGGGTGGGCGGGAATAAGTCAACTGTGCTGAAAAGAGCCTTCGAATGGCTATATTCTATACAGATATCTGACTACGTTACACGTAACAAACACGAATACCCGTATAAAACTCGACCAATAACTGTGAAACAGAAGTAAACATAAACACGTGTTAATGTAACTTCGATAAATATGATTTTCACTCAGGTGATTTTTAAAGTCCAATGAGCCTTCTGTTTTTCATGTTTATTAGCGATTTTATCTTTTACACATTTTTTGTCTTCTGCAGTGTTGACCAATTTTGCCAGGTGAGCGACTTAAGGCCCCTTCGGCTTCTTGTTTTTCTGCTTGGTATGAAAGTAAGAGACAGGGCAGGTACACGTACTACAGACAAGGTTGGGGGAAGGCAGCAGCTATGCATAATTTGGGCAATGCAGACAAAAACTCATGGTGCTTAGCAAAACTCCTTGTCCGGGACTTGGTTAATTCAGGTTGGGACTTGGCATTTAGAAATACCCAAAGTCCGAGGGATTTGCATTCATTTACGTTTAATGTATTACATATTTTAAAAAATCAGCACAGACTTTGATATTTCTCAATTGGACTTGAGTATCTACAAAGAATTTTGAACACCTGTAAGCTGTAGCACAGATGTATGTTTTGATAGTGATTATCAGTACTTTTATGTGAACATGTACATGTATCTTATAGGAGTTTTTGATTAAACATGTATATATAAGTCAACAATGATGGAATGATCAATCTTATTTGATATTGTCTGTCATAATCCTTATAAGATATGTACATGTATCTTCCAATCTGTGTCACCGCAGGCTTAAAAGTCAAGGTCCCGTGTCATTGCTTCTTAAACATCAAGGTCCTGTGTCATTACAGGCATAAACATCAAAATCCTATGTCATTGCAGACTTAAACGTTAATGTCCTGTGTGTCATTGCAGGCATAAACGTTAATGTCCTGTGTGTCATTGCAGGCATAAACGTTAATGTACTGTGTGTCATTGCAGGCATAAACGTTAATGTCCTGTGTGTCATTGCAGGCATAAACGTTAATGTCCTGTGTGTCATTGCAGGCATAAACGTTAATGCCCTGTGTGTCATTGCAGGCTTTAACGTTGATGTCATGTGTCATTGCAGGCTTAAACGTTAATGTCCTGTGCCACTGCAGGCTTAAACAATAATGTCCTGTGTCATTGCAGGCATAAACGTTAATGTTCTGTGTGTCATTGCAGGCATAAACGTCAATGTCCTGTGTGTCATTGCAGGCTTAAACGTTAATGCCCTGTGTCATTGCAGGCTTAAACAATAATGTCCTGTGTCATTGCATGCTTAAACAATAATGTCCTGTGTCACTGCAGGCTTAAACAATAATGTCCTGTGTCATTGCAGGCTCACTGCAGGCTTAAACAATAATGTCCTGTGTCATCGCAGGCTTAAACATAATGTCCTATTTAACTGCAGGCTTAAACGTTAATGTCCCGTGTCATTGCAAGCTTATATCGTAAGGTCCTGTATCATTGCAGGCTTAAATGTCTAGGCCGAGAGAGAGAGAGAGAGAGAGAGAGAGAGAGAGAGAGAGAGAGAGAGAGAGAGAGAGAGAGAGAGAGAGAGAGAGAGAGAGAGAGAGAGAGAGAGAGAGAGAGAGCCAAAAATCAATAACATCAAACACACATTATAGAGCTATACAAAAGCACAGAGAATAAATCCAAAACTAACACTAATCATGTCACTGGTAAAGTATAATATTTGAATGTATTGAAAATATTACATTGTCCTCAGTCAACAAAAGGGTAGTCAGAGTTGAGGGGCTCACACATATGAATACACACACATGCATACATACATGATATTTATGAATAATATACTAGTTTTCCTGTATTAATTTTTAAAAAAGTTCTATATTCTTGGGAGATCTATTTTGAATTGTTCCTAATTTTAATTATATATATATATATATATATATATATATATATATATATATATATATATATATATATATATATATATATATATATATATAATATATATATATATATTGTTAAAATTATAAGATTTATTATCTCAGAGTATTGTGTTTTATCTGTAATACCAAATATTATATTTAATTCTGTGAACATAATGTTACAGTCTAAGGATGCATTGAAACAATGTTCAATTTCTGATATTAAAATTTTAGTTTTTGGTTAGTTCCAAAATAAGTGTTTGAATGTTTCTGGTGATGTTTGGCATAGATCACACAAATCATTGTTTGTTATGTTTCCTTTTGTGAGATATCATTTGTTGCTAATATGCGGTGATTAATTCTGTATTGTTATCATTTCATGTTTGAATTTATTAATAGTCGAAAAGGCAGATCATCAATTTTTTTTCCATTCTAAATCATTTCTGTTTAAATGTTCTCTATATTAACATCAAAGTCAATGCCCAAATTATTCAAATTTTGTTTTGTTCCATGACAGTCTTTCACAAATTAAATATTTATCTTGACTAAATGCTTTTGGGCCTATCCAAATTACATGTGATTTTGTCAGATTTATTTTAAGACCTGATATTTATCCAAACCATCTAATTTCATCCAAGGTTGTTTTAACGATTATTTTGATCCATCTAAAATACTGTTGTGTCATCTGCAAACTGACTTAAAATATATTCAGTATCTTTAATTTTTATACCCTTAATATCTTTATTTTTTAAGTTTTAATGATAATACTTCTGCACATAAAAGAAATAAATAACTTGAAACAGGATCACCTTGTCGACATCCCCTAGATATTTTTATTGGTTTAGATAGATTGCCACCCATGTTTATATTTGAAAAAATGCCATTTGTAAAAGTTTTTACCCATTGTATTATTGAGTTATTGAAATAAAGAATTTTAACACTTTAGAAATAAAATTACAGGAAACTAAATCAAAGGCTTTTTCAAAGTCTATTAAAATATCATTGCAGGTATATTGTAGTGTTCAGTAAAATTCATGATAACAATATACAGTTTTAATGTTTTCACCTAAAAATCTTCCTGAGAGTAAGCCAGTTTGATCTTCATCTATTAAAGTATCTAATACTGATTTGATTCTTTTAACTATACATCCTGAAGCAATTTTATAGGTTATATTCAACAATGTAATTGGTCGCCAATTTTTTAAGTACTGTTCAGGTTTATTGTTTTTAGGAATATGCAAGTAATTATACCTTGTCTCTGTGTTATTGACATAATTGTTGTTTTATAGCCCTCTTTATAGACCTAATAGTAAAATCGCCAATCTCATCCCAAAACATTTTTAAAAATTCAACTGTGTAACCATCGGATCCTGGACTTCTGTTATTTTTTATATTTTTAGGACTCGAGATTTGAAAAGTAAAAAAAACCGCTTATGTCGATGCTCAGACTTGGTCCTGATGTTTAGATTCCGTGTGAAAGTGTGAAAGTTAATTTTTTTTCATCACAATTAAGTCATTATGATTATATGACTTGTGATGAACAAAAATGCTTTCTATATCCTTTTGAGTACATACAGTAAATAAATATCTCCACAAAAATTCCTTTATTTTGCTCTCCGTTCTTAAATCTATATGGTTAATGTTACTTTCTCCAATTTGTTTTTATACTTTCTGCTCTTAAATGTAAAATGATAGTGTAACTTCTGTGATCTAAATGTGGGTGTGGTGTGGGGTGTTTCTGTTAAGATGTGAGTGATCTTTTCTTGTCAATACTGATGAATACTGAAACGTAATTAATTTCTTCTAATTTGCTTTAAATATTGTTTGACAAAACACATGGTGTTTGCAGCCATCAGTAAGCACATATTCTAACGGTAAGAGACAAATGGTATACATGTAGGCCTACAAGTACATGTGTTCTGGCAACTACCGAGATGCTGATGAGGGAAATTAGGATTGTATTTAGTGACAGACCTTTATCTCCAAGACCCAATTATCTTGAAATTTTTGTTGGTCCCGACGACTTCGAGATAACGAGGTTTAACTGTATATATTTTTGTGCTCATTCTTAATAAAATGTTGTAGACTATATGTAAAAAACTGAGTAGATTTTTAAAAACATGGAAAATGTTTGCATTTTCTGTCCTATTTTCCAAAGCATTTTTCAGAAAATCCTTTTTTTGTATTTGGGAATGGGACCTAAGATTTCCAGGTCAATACTTTGTTCTTGTTATTGTTGTTGTTCTTGGCCAGATCAGCCTAAATGTACATATTCTTCTTGGTCCTCTAATCTACTGATTAATCTAAGTAGTAAAAAGGAAATTTAAAAAACCACAAAGGCAATACCCCTTCAAAGAAATTAACTTTAAGTTAACAATTCCATCTTTTATTATCTGTTGACCAGTAAAATCCTACAGGACATTGACCCTTTAAAAGCATTTGAAGTCACAGTGGGGCCCTTTACTACCATGAAATTACAAAAACATGGTTAAATAAGGCTCACTGTGACTTCAAAGGGTCAAGCCCCTGTGTTCAAGTCCGTCATCATCATGGCTGTGCATGTGTCCTTTACTAACTGTTAATTTCTAAAAATTAAAAATGAGTACAGGACATATGTAATTTCATTTTAGAATGCAATTATGAGACAGAAAAAATCACGTTGTTTCCCGCGTTTGACATTTCCCTTGGGTATATATGTCCCTTTGAGGTTATTTTCCAAATTGTTGGAAAAATTTCATATATATATATATATATATATATATATATATATATATATATATATATATATATATATATATATATATATATATATATAAATAATGTCACGTGTTTTAATAAAAGTGACTATGATGTGCCAAAATTGATGCAACTTTTTTGTTTTTCTTCATATATTTCATATGAATTCACAATTTGTAAAGCATTCACGGAAAATCATTTCTAAAACAACTCAACTCTAACAGTTTCATCGTGTATTTGCACATAATGTTAGACATTTCTGTTTTCAATATTCAGCAATTTTAACAGAAAATTAATTTCTTTATGTAACAATTCCCCATTTACACATATTAAAACGAGACATTTTAATTTCTTTTATCTTGCATTAACTCATCATTACTACAAAGTTAAAATGAAGAAGTACCGATTGATAATTGAAACTCAAATCCACTAGAGTACGACAAATTAGATGTGTAAATAGTCTCAACGCTAATTCGAAACGGTATAGGACCAGGTGTCTTGATGGAGTCAGCGTCCTCTGCCAGCAAACCACACCCGCTTCAAAAAGTGAAAGTTCAGTGAAAAGGTAAAGATCGATGGAATTGTCATCAGTTACTTTTATATATGATTGGCGGAAGGGAGTTACTGTCTGTGGTCGTGCTCCAGAATACTATCTAACTATTCCTGAGAGCGGGACTTCATATTGTTTAACAAGATCGCCGTATCGACCATAAAACTTCTTGAACGACGATTTCAAGCGTTCAACAATATAACCTTGTGTATGTAGTTTATTGGCGACTCGTTTTGCTCTCAGAATAATAGAATTTACCCCTACCTTGATGGTATGACAAAGGAATCTCAAGGTAGAGGTTGATTATTTTTCTCATATGTTTTAAAAACATGTGTATGTAGATATGCATATAATATCTGACATTATGCACAGCATTCTAAACGCCACAGCTATCCTATATCATTTTGTATTGTGACGTCAAAGCGCGTGTAGCTTGTCAATACCCTAGGGGTTGACGAGGAAAATCTGTGAACAATTGGAGAATAAAGCATTTATCAGAAGAGCATGCCCTGGCATAACGTATAAGTTGTGAAAAGAAAACGCCATAGACAGGAGAAGATGGAATATTACTACGTGTACATAGAAACGGGAAGTTCGTGATATGGAAATTGAAATCGCCCCGTTTGTCATAAAAGTGGTGTGAAATTGACCGTCCTTTCCAATCGACTAGAGTAAATCTAGGTAAGAAGCAGGTATGTTGCTCTGTCTTCTCATTGATCTCATGCTCAACAGGACATGTCTGGCCGAGGTAATTCCGAAATTCTGAATTATTTATAGAAAAGACGTCGTCGATATACGAAAAAATCCGTGGAAATTTATAACAAAACAAAGAAAAACATGGTTAATAGGAAAAATAAAAAATTTAAATAAAATATGAAATACATACAGAAAAAAAGTCGCATCAATTTTGGCATGTCACTGTATGTAGACAACAATCCACTAAATAAAGTTTTATTATTATGACCCCAAATTTTCTTCTTACATTAAATACCGGGCACTGTTAATTAATGAATTTGAACACACACATCCCACACACAAAACCTAAAAGTGTGTACTAAATTTACGAGCGGATCGAATTCTCACGATTTCTAAATGAGAGCTAAAATCTCATTCACATTTCTTACAACTAACGATATTTCAAGAAAATTACACACAACCCAACAATACAATACAAAACGATTATTTAATTTGTAGTGTTTTGACAACAGTCAACAAATCGTTAATCAAACACATTTTTTTTCAAAAGGAAATATAACATATACAGAAGTTAGAACCACATTGATTACGGTCAGATACAACCTACAATGGAGGAAATTCCGGTCTCTTTGAACCCATTTTCAATTACATCTGGTTTAAGTTTAGATAGTCGTACAGCTTGGTAACACACTTTGCCCTAAGAAGTTTCATCTGCCTACGTGAAATGTCGACTTTCGTTTCACTTTTTCCAAATTCAACACATTTTCGTACCAAATTTACGTCAAGACTCGAGTCTATGTAACTGGACTCAACAAGCTGTTACTAGCTAAAGTGATGAAAGGTTAAGATTAAAGGTCAATGATAACATTAAAGCTTAAAGTGAAGGATAAAAGAAATAACCTTAGAGGAGAGAATAATAAATAGTTATTAAGTTATTCTCCGAGTTAGGTTTGGTGCATACAAATTGGTGCATATAATTTGACTGCCTCACAGTAAACTTATGGTCGTCCAAACTGACAGCCTGGTGTCATGCCATGTTGAACAGCCAGTAGTGGCTCGACATATTGGTGGACATTTAAACTTGTTATACAAACGGACATAGACGTACTATGTCGAACGGCCATTGGGGGCCTGACATATTGGTACGACACATCGGCTAGTCATAATGCGGACCATTTGAAGGCTTATGATTTTTATACACTGATAATTTGCATGCATATTATTATTCTTACTAGTTGATTTTATTAGTTTTACTTTTGGTAGTTAACAATTCATCAATGTATAAAGGTGGTCGTCAATTTTATCATATATCTCTGTACAATACAGGGACTTGCCTATTATTAACCAGAAAGGTGACTTTTAAAAGAACACACTCGCACACTACATATTTATTTTGCGCGATTCAGAGAACCTCGCGAACAAACCGGAAATTGTCTGTACGCGAAAACAACCTGATATATATATATATATGTAATAAATAAGTACGATCGACAAGATATAACATTATGATAAAAGGTTGATATGATATGTGAGGTAAATAAATTGATTAAAACATTTTCATCCATCGAATATCACTGTCTTCAGAAAAACATTTGATTACTTTCACATTTGGCTGTATACTTTTTGAAGTGTATCCATTCCTAGCTCTTCTGTTTTGTTGTAATTTTCCTTTATTGCCATGGGAACTATTTTTCACTTCACTATTTTCGTCTGAGAATTCGTCTTCAATGCCACGATTCCTGATTAATTTAATTTTATCACAAGTTCTAGTGCTGTGTGTTTTATTTTGTACAGTTGGGGATATTTTGCTTGCGCTATTTCTCCTCTGGAGCCTGTTTACACGCTGTGAATAACCATCATCCTTATCGGGACAGACGCCCCGCATTCGTATTGCAGTTTTGGGTTTATCTGAATTATTTCCAAAACACCTACCCTCATTTTGAAAAATAGCAGGATTGTTAGGAACATCATCTCCTTTCTTCTTTCCATGAACAACTTTGCTTTTTCCATACAGAAACCTGATATTATGCATGATATTAAACATATCATTTTTCAATGCACTAATATCCATTAGAATTATCGAGCCCATGACGAGCACCAGGATAGCCACGCCCAATGATCCTATGCCTGCAGCAGAAGCCCGGTTGTCCTGTACGCTGATAAACCGTCGCTTGTGAAGAGATGTATTCTTCTTATTAATGGTCAGTTCTTTTTTTGCTTTTTCAATTTTTTCCTGCAGTGTTAAATCTGATATACTTTCTTTCTCTGCTTCGCATGGACATTCGCATAATCCTTCTGTTGATTTGTCAGGTGTACTTTCATCTGAGAAAGAAAAAAAAATCATAAAAAGTGTATTTAATTGATAACGTGATAAGCGAGATATCGTAATATGAAAATATATACCAAAAGTATTAATCTTCAGGATGTCCAGGAGACAGATATTAAAATCTGGCAAAATTTGACAAATACGAACCTCTGAGAACCAGGGGTGGAATCAGGTGTCATGGAGCAGTAAGCATCCCCTGTCACAACCACCGCGACGGATGATTGTGTAATTCAAGGAATGTACATGTATTTAATAATTCGTGCGCGCGCATTTAATGTGTGATAGCTCAAAGCATACACACACGCGCGCGTGTGTGGATTGTGCTATCACACATAAAATGGTGGAAACTGCATCATTTGCGCATAGCGCATTCTTTCTACTTGCCATTGTTCTATATTAAAAAGGATGGCTATGAAACAAAATAATTTATAATTATTATTGAAGATATTCAGTTTTATTCTCCATCTTTACTGATACGAATGAAAACGATTCATATTTTATTACAGATTCAGAAATAGCTGTTGATGCCATATCAAGACGAATCAAATTATGTTGTAAAGATATAAAACAAACTAATCGAAATGACAGTCATATAATTTCAAAATATTGATATTATTTTGTCTTGTTTCAATAGTATCGTTTTAGCAATACATATACGAGTGTTGATTGATATTGATTGATAGGTGTTGAGCCTTGTATTGAAGGAGTTAAGGAGGATTGCCCATTTTCAGCCCTACTTTTATCCGCCCATTTACAAGGCTGTGCAACCAGCGAATGGTGTCAATTGGTAATTTTGGTCGAAGAATTAACACTCTAAAAGTTATCAGGGCTTGTGATTTTAGCAAAATGGACAAAATTGCCGAGAGAGCAATAATGCAATATTTATTCAAGAAAGATCTAGCTCCTTAAGCCATTCATGATGACATGATAGCAACACTGGGAGAGGATGCCACTTCATATGCTAATGTAAAAAGGTGTGGATGACAGAATTAAGCGTGGCAGGCAGAGCCTTCTATGCAGGAATAGCCCATCCTGGAAGGCCTGTTACGGTGGCCTGGACTCATGAAATGGTAATTAAAGTCCATGATATTCTTATGGGTGACTATATATATATATATATATATGACACCAGTACTATCGGAGTTTCGCAGGCAAGTGTTCATACCATTTTTACTGGCGACATTGAGATAAGAAGGCTCTCAGTACGTTGGGTAACAAGACTGTTGACAATTGATCAGAAGTACACGAGACCGAACATGTCGCATCTCTGAAACTTTCAGAGCAAATCCGGCCAATAATCTGCGGAGGTTTAGGTACATCATTTCACCACAGACACCAATCAACAATTTAAACAATGGAAGCATCTTGGTACAACACCACCAGAGAATGCAAATAGTGTTCCATCAGCTGGGAAGGTTATGGTCTCTGTTTTCTGTGATGCTGATGACATTCTATGTTAGATTATGTTCAAAAGTAAAAACCTATTATTGGAGCATATTGTGCATCACGTTTTAGGCGGATAAGAGAAAATAAGATCTGCTGGCTGTTAAATGATTGTGGCTTTCAATTGATTCAACACCCCCTTACTCACATGATCTCGCTCTATCAGACTTTCATGTATTCCCAAAATTAAAAAAGGTAATTTCCGGTACCCATTTCCAGACAGATGATGACGTCACACATGCAGTGGAGGACTTTCTGCACAGTCAATAAAGGGACTTCTTTAAAAGTGGCATTGATGCTTTTAGACATCGATGGCAAAACTGTACGGACACTGAAGGAAATTTTGTTGAAAAATAGTGTAGTATGTCTCCCGAAAGACTAATCATTACATAAGAGGCTCAACACCTATCAATCACTCCTCGTATTTAAGGCTCTAAAACTTGCAACATATGAGTGTACATAGTTAGAGACGATGTATTGTTAAACAATGAAGCAGAAACAACCCGCTTCACTTCTTCATTCTTTATAAGCCATACACCAGAAATATCAATTTATTTACGTCTATTTCAACAGCAATATACCTTTAGCAGTTGATGTTACTTCTAACGATTTACATCGATCGTCAGGTGCCAAACTCTCGTCCGTCGTGTAGGTTGCAACCCCTGAATATAAGAATATCAGAATATATTGTAAATATAATTTACCGAAGTTGTAGGTTTGCGAAAAATGTCAAAATTAATGTTCGAGACGATCGTTTCTGTTAGTAAGACTTCGTCAGTTGAGCTCGAATTTTTAAAAATACACATACATGTATGTAGATAAATAGTTCCTAATGCAAAAGATACCAGGAGTAAACAATGTTAAAAGAATACTTGGTGCTCTTACATTTTTAGGACTACCAAGAGTTTAAATAACGAATATATCCATACGATATATTATTTTAGTATGAAACAAGCGCCTGGTACCGGTGAAAATTCTATAGACCATTTTCGACTACTGGTACGGCCCAATCTCATTCCGGGGGATTTTAACGAGATTTGACATTACTTTGTTTCATGGCAACGTATACAACATCAAACGTCTACTCTGAGCCGGTTTTAAAAAAATATATATGTTTAATCTGTAGTAGACCATGTTAATTTGCGACAGGACCTAGCCGAAAGTTTTCTTTGATAGTAGCATAAAATACCTATATTCTTACAGCTCGAAGTGCTAATTTTGTGGAATACTATGCGTAATTTGATTGGCGGATATAAATAAGTCTCTTGACCAATCAGGTTCAACAAAAGGTTGGATCGTACCGGCTGTCTATGAACGAAGTGTAGTAGTCAGTCGGGGACCAGCTAATCTAAAAGTTGGGCATGGTCGATTCAGGTTATGTAAATATTCGGTGACATTCATTTCACTTCATCAACGAGGAATTAATTTTAGTTTAATTATCTCTCTTGTAAATGTGGAAAGTGTCATCACTTTCCTGTAATCTAATTTTCAAATCTGGCACCTGTTTCTTCATGATATTAATATCCCTGGTAATATAGTCTATAAACTGTTTATCCGGAAAATAACGATGCCCTACCTTGCTCTTTGAATTGAATAAACGCAGAAATTTTCTCTACAGCTGACGCCAATATCCTAACACTGTGAACGACCACCCTTACTATATTTTAATCATTCTCGCTTATTCATTTGAACAGATAATAATGAGAGATCGCATTTTAATTATTAGACAACTTATTTCAGCCCTCGAAGCCTTCATTATATACTATGATTTCGTTGCATTCGAAATATCGAAGATTTTCATATTTCCAAAGTGAGCCGCGCAAACAGTAAGCTGATTTTGAGAGAAAGTTTGCCATGCAGTTTATTTGTGAAAGGCCGGTGGTCTCTTCCCGGGTACATTGTAACCAGGTTCTCTCCTCCTCCACCGTTTAAAAACCAAATAACTAAAAAATTGTTGAATGTGGCGTAAAAAACCGTTCAAACAAACAAAAAACTGTGATAACGATAGAATTACAACCAATTCTCGCAATAACGCTACATTTTTCAGGAATGTTTTTCTTGCTATACAAAATTCTCCAAATTCATTATCCGCCATCCGCCACAATGTTTTTAAAACAAACGTCCATTTCTACGTGTCATTTATCTTAAATATACCGCCATAGGTGATCGTGGTCAATGTAGCAGCTATTTGGTCACTAGAGGTCACCGGTATAAAGCCAGACAGAAGTAATAAGACCAGGTAATTGAATAATAGAATAGAGAAGATAATCACTTGATATGAACTGTTTTCCTGTTCATTGAAGATATACATGTAGGTCTACTTATGATACCAAAGAACAATAATCCTATTTCCCCCAAGATGTGGGAATTCAATTCATCGCCAAACCCTATATACCACCATAATTCTTAAATAACAAAAAAAAAAAAAAAAAAAAAAAAAAAATTGGCAATTTATCGAGAATTGACTGTATATTTTTTTACTTACAGTTTATTTGCGGAGTACAATATGACAAATTTATGTTAATGTCTGGCAAATAACATATATTGTAATAAACATCTGAGTATTGTTCTTGATGCTGATACAAATGACAGAAGAAATGATTTGAAACATTCACGACGCGGTAATTGCTTCCAGGGAGTTTGGTAGTGAGACTTGAGCAAATATTCTCATCCGTTATTAGATAGACAATTTCTTCGCATCGATGCGAGATGCATCCCGAAACTGAAATGAAACAATAAGAATTTATGAATAATAAATGATTCTGATATAAATAAATTCTCTCTCTCTCTCTCTCTTCCTCTAAAAATGGGTGTACATGTATATAAAAGTCAATTGATGCTTTATTTTGAGATGTGGTCTAAATGAATGGTTTCTACACGCATATATATCAACACTTTTATTTTATCACAGGTACGTATTGTCCGATTTACATAACACAGCGAAGCGGAGTAACCTTTTGATTATCATACGGATTACTATAATTTTTTTTCGGTCATTACGAGAAAACCAGTGGATATGGTGTGGTATGGTAACTAAAAAGAACGATTACTCGTGCTTTTTGTCGTTATACTTTAGTTCCTAAAATCTAAAAATAAATCCAGGTCAAGAAAGGGTTCACAAGACTGCATCCCGCCAGGTTATGTACGTGGTATCGTAACCAGCGTCCAATGTTACACAACTTCTCATCATGCTTAAGTCTCAATCTGAATTTAATTGGTATGCGCATGGAAAAAGTTTTATTACATGTGAAAAAATATTGTTCAAATATTTGACAGTGAAATCTATTCTTGAAGTATAATTACCGTCAGGATCATAATTGCATACAAAATTTTGTCGCTTGTTACATTGTTCCGCAATCCACAATTTTAATAAAACTGTTGTAAATGGTTTGAAATAAACATCAAACGCCAGACATGGGTAATTAACTGTATATGTTGGTCTTGGACACGTTGTTTCCCATTCTATATACTGCGCTTTGTTGCAGTCGTCCCAGAACAATTCCGACATATTGGATTGGTCCGGTGCATGCAGTCCAAACCAGAACCGTTGGATACTACGTTGTGGCAATTCCTCTGTAGGATCCCTACAAAAAAGAAGAGAATGAAAGAGCAAACGGGCAAAAAAGTCAGTAAAGTTGTATCATCAGTTAGATATGTCTTGAAATTGTCAGACATAAATGAATCATTAGCTGGATAACAGTGCCAAACCCATTACTAGTAACTGTGCATGAATTACTTACTGGAGGCAAACATTTTCTCATTGGAGAATTTACAATGATTTTTTTTTCGGAATGCTATTATTTTACCATTTGAGAAGACTGAACCCTCCAGACTTCCAAAAGATTATATATCAGACTAAAATGGACGCTGCTGTAGAAAGGAGATTTGCAATTCTCTCCGAGGGCGATTTAGAATCGAGATTAAAAAACAAAACAAAACAAAACAAAACAACTAGTTTCTTTCTGTATAACGATAATACTTATTCACTGATTTTTTTGGACATGAACAAGTTTATTGTCCCCTCGACACCAACTGTTTCACTCCGCTTTGCGTCATGAAATAGTTAGTTTCGAGGGTGACAATGAATTTGCTAACGTCCTCATAGCCGTAGATAAGTGTACAGTATTTCCGTATTCCCGAGGTTGATCTTAACACACTAATCAATAATTATTTGTGAAAGGCAATTAAGTACATATTCCACTCACTTTTATCCCGTAAAAACTGTTGTACGTCAAGATATTTGCATAAAATGTAATGTGTAATTGTCGTGACGACCATATTTGATGCCTTTATATGAAATAATTAAACACCAATCAATATCTTTAATCTGTAAATATTGAAGCATCAACACTCACGCATGCTCATCCATCAATACCATTTGACAATTTATACAATTACTTCTTAAAACTGCGGTTTATTTAGACGTTTTTTTTATCAATTTCAATAACGGTATAGGCTTAATATACGTTGGTGCTCGGTTTAGAGTCATAATTATGATGATGATGATGATGATGATGATGGTGGTGGTGGTGGTGATCTTCATCTTCATATTCATCATCATCATCGTCGTCGTCATCATCATCATCATCATCATCATCATCATCATCATCATCATCATCATCATCATCATCATCATCATCATCATCGATATATCAGAATAAGTCAGAAAGAAACATACATAAACACCGACTTCTGGAAAGTCAAGACGTGGCATTAGGTTACATCCGCCATCAGCCGATAATCAAATCCGTATCAAAACATCTTGATATTGCACATGTTGAGTTGAAAAGCTAATTATGAAATTTTTTTAGTTATTCGCTTGTCACTGGATATGAAATGGTTTTATGTTGAGCAGTCCAGCATTTCGCTTTATTTGCATCAATATTGTATACAGGCGTTAAAAAATATGATAAGGCGGTAGTTTACAATGACAAACGAGAATATTTTTTCAGTTGTTAATTTAGAGTCTATGTCTTAATGAAGGAAAATATCAACGGAAAAGATGCATACAAACTTAATCAAACACACACACATACACGCGCGCACACGTACACACACACACATATATATATAGTTGTAATTGACAGAGAAAAGGTCATTTATCTAAATGTGTAACCAACAGATACTGAGTTTTCCTTTTCTGATATTAATAAAACGCGAGTGTGTTACTAAAGGTGCATATTTGTTGTCAATAGCAATGCTGATATTCTACTGAAAGACTTCGTCTACACGGACGTCAAATAGACATTCCAACATCGTTTTTGATGTTCACATTAGGCTTTTACTTGTATATTGGATCAGGTATCGACTGTTCTAGGGCCTCCATGCCGAATGGTTAGACCATCGCACTTTGATTTTGTGAGAAAGTATACTAGTTTACTTGCGGGTACATTGTAATAGGGTTCTATCCTCCACAGTTAAAAATCGACCGCTACCATAAAACTGAAAAATTGTTGAGTGTGGCTTGAAACATTATTCAACATTCAAAAAAATTCAGTCTCTACTGTTCTGTCGCAAAGCGTTCGGAAGAGAAAGTCACAAGACCTTCGGGTAGTGATTTAAATCGAAGTAATCGAAGTATTGTGTCGCGGCAGACGTGACATACAAAAACCTACAGCACAGACTTACATTTGTAAGATATCTCCATATTAATGAAAAAACTCTCGGAGGGATGTAAAAAAGCAATAAAACAAATAAGAGAATCACTATTACTATATGTAATTCGTCATGGTTTTAATTTCATTGATAAACGAAAGCAAACGAAATAAACGAAATTAAAACCACAACGACAATTTCTATTTCTATAGTAGTTTTTCGGCACTCCATGAAATTACAAGGAAATGTTTTCCCGTAAAAGCTTGATAAATCAGCGAATGATGAGAGAAAAATAATGTACAAAAAATTCTCCTTTTCTTCGATTGCCCTCGAGTTATCCGACAAAAATCAATACCGACTCGTTATAACAACACATCATTTATTATTTTTTTTTTGCAGCGAAAATTACTCCGTTTACAATACGGGAGACTTATAGCCTTAAAGGAATAGTAATTTCTGTCAAAATTGTAACGAAAATGTCACAAGGAAATCTATATCTTATAAATCTGATCGATGAACATTTTTTTAATAAACGTCAAACTACAAATGGCCCATAATGTCCATTTGAATTACTGGGTACTGAAATATCTAACGTTGCACAGTAATATCATAGTTATAACGCCCAAGATGAGGAAAGACGAGTATTAAAGTAATAAGTGTACTCTGTTGGGATATGTCACGACTGTTTATCAGGACAAGTTTTGAATATCAAATTGAATAAATTCGCATTGTGTTTTTAAATAACAACAGATTAAAATATTTCATTAAGAGAAATCCATAGTATGTGATACTGCATACCTGAACAATTTCACCCTGTTTAATTTTCACAGACATATACTCTAAATACGAATTTATTCAATTTATTTACGCGTAATTTCGCGAGAGTTCTCGCTCGCCAAAATACAATTATGGCGTAAGTATAAAAATAGTATGACGAAATGGGCATTCGAAATCGCAAAAATGTCAACTCGAATTTAGAACTCAATTATCGCGAAAATAGAGTCCCGCAAAAAAACTGGATTTACAATAGGCCATCCATGAGATTATGATAGTTTAGGGAGAATTGAAGACAGGGTGAATATTTTTTCTGCCGTAAAATGACGAAAATAACCATTGGCGAAAATTTCCAGGTATACAGTTTGTTTCATTTGACTTACAGTAAAATTTGCCAAAGCTTCCATTTCACCTCATCTTCCATAGACAGTAAACTATTGTTGTTGGTCTGACAAATTTCTTGTGCTTCGTTCCACGTGTTGCTCTGATTGTACACGGTGTAAACATGGGTATTATCTATCCAAAGAGGTGTCCCTACTGTTGATACTACAAAAGGACCAGAATTTCATGAAAAACAGTTGTATAAGCTATAGGTTTACTAAGGTAAAGAGGCACATCCAGATTCTGTCAAAAACCAAAACAGTACGGTCTATTTTTTAAGAAAAGGAATGTTCAGGTAAAAAGTGACTCAGCTCTAATATTTGTGTTGCCGAAAACAAGTTTGTCATCCCTGTTATGATTCAAGTTTGACTCATTGTTTTTGTAAACATGTGTCAAATTAACCATCGTAGTGTTATATATACAAATTAACCATTGTCTTTAATAGAAATGACCTCACTTTTGTGAAACAAAACTGAAGATCTATAATTTTACAATCTATTCTTTTTAAGCATGTTGTTACATTTGTTACACAGGTCATCTGAAGTTTAATGTTACTTGATATGTTGGTTATGCTTTCTGTTCAACTGGGGTTGAATTTGTCTGTGTATACATCACGAACCTTGTCGATACACATCTCTATCACAATAATGTCAATGGAAACAGAATTATGAATACGATTGTTAAATATTTAGAAAGAGTATAATATGCTTGTATGATCAGAATGCTTTACTCAGTACATGTTTATATGCGAACCATCAATAATACATTATGGCGATGCTTGGTGAGTAGTGGAAAAATAATTTTTATTTATTTCCGGATATTGTTGTAACCGGGTTTATGTAAATACCATTGTGATTTGTAAGCAAATAATGATGTACATGTCACTATGTGATGTCGTTTTATCATCGATTTATTTGATGCATTAACAAACAATATTAATAGACTAATCAAATAGTACTTAATTTACTTTTTTTTAATTGCGAACAATATTTAGACATTACTTGCACTGAAGTTTAAGGCAAGTAAAGTGAAAATGAAGGCGTCCCAATTGATAATCGAAACTCAAAGTCCATTAGACTATGACAAACTAGATATACGAATGGTCTCAACATGAAGAACAGTTGAGAATATCAAACAGGATGGGTCCAGAGGTGCTCGGAATAGTAAATCTTGTTTGGGACAAGTTGTATGTTTCACCTTTATCACACAATCGACTATTTAATTAAGCCATACGGTAATGTCATAAATTAGGTATAACACGAGCTTTATAAATCTATCCGCGTTGTGATTGGATAAAATATCAAAATGATACTCGTTTTGTCACAACCATTATTATTTTTTTCATCAATTAAATAGGACTAATTCATGTACCACATGATATCCGATAACGTCATTTTTGCGGGAAGAATATGTAGAGTTACGTTCCATCACCATTGGAGATACTAGTACCGCACAAATCGGTTATCACGTGGTACATGAAGTAGTCCCATTTCGAATATTCATATTACTATCGTTAATGGTCATGTATTTGAAATTTATGGTATTCCGAATCAATGATAAATAAATAAATAAAATAAATAGACAGATAAATAAATAAATAAATAAATAAATAAAATAAAGAAATGAATCAGTTTCGTGTTGTAGAAATGCAATGATAAGAGTATTTTTTCATGATTAATATGAAAACAGCCGATTAATCTAAACAATGATACATGTATGGCAATGTACAGTGGAACTTCACCATTAAGGTCAGTTAACTGACTGACTGAAAGTAGTCTAATTAATGAGGTGGTCTCTTAAGTGAGGTTTTGTAATTATCAAATATTTATCAAGAGACTGAAAACATGTGGTC
Source organism: Atrina japonica (assembly GCA_030159075.1). Lineage (NCBI taxonomy): Eukaryota > Metazoa > Mollusca > Bivalvia > Pterioida > Pinnidae > Atrina > Atrina japonica. The sequence goes on along the minus strand of BROG01000315.1, from coordinate 479,080 downwards.
TGAAATGCGAGGTGGTCCCCTAAGTGGTCTTAAGGCGAGGTTCCAATGTATTCTTTCAAACATGATAAATGGTCTGTGACATTGGATTTATTAAACTCGGTCATTACATTGATTTGGCACTCGTCTGTAGTCTTGAGCTCGATCATTATCAAAATATTTAATTCGATGATAAATCTAATATGACATGCTTTTTCATATAAAAATCTATATAGAATTAAACACATGAATAAATACCTGCTACAATGAAACAACTTTTCATGAGGGTTTTCCAATTCATCAGAGCCATTTCAACTAGATGATCGACAGTCTATATAAACAGCAGAAGGGAACTACTCCATCGGAAACTGTAATTTTTTAAAATCAAATTTGTCATGAATAATTGTCTGAAAACGAATAATCATAAAAAGTGTTCTTATCTTAGTATCAACACGGTACGTCGATACACGTCGACATCGAGAAATTAATTTGTATAGGTACTTCGTATGGTCACATTTACAAGTATTTTTTTCATTTAAAAAGCATTCTTATGAAAACTTCACAAAACAAATTCAAAAAGATAAGAACTACTTACTTGAAAGTCCTCCCATAGATTTAACTGCATCTAAAATGAAAAACGATATCAACTGCACTAATAACAGTAAACCGTTTACAGTAAACGCAAATCTTACTGTCGTTATGATGAACTTATTTGCAATTACTATGGTTCACCAGGTGAAGTGTTGAGCTGCATGTTTGCCATTCAAAGATCACTTTTTAGTTAATTGTTATATAATGAATAAACCTTTCATAAAAGTGGCCTTTAGAAACAAGTTTGATTGTATTCGTTATATCGACTATATCGGGTGTGACGAGGACTTAATCCTTACTTGGTTCATGTTTGTCCAATGTTTAACCTACTCATGTTATTAATTGTCCGGATATTCGGGAGACAACATACAAATCCGGTTAACATTGGCCAAACACGGACTTCTGAAAATCCAGAGATGGGATCAGGTACCACGAACAAAGCATCCCTTGCCGACCGATTAAACCGCCGCGAGTATACAATAGAATTTAAATAAAATAAGTGAGGAATAAATTATTGTTACAAAAATTACCGTATTGGCGATCCACCGACCAGTATCGAAGAGGTAACTCAACATTTCATTTGGTGAAGTACAGTTATTACATACAAGATCACTATACCGACCGTAAAAATTTGCGAAATGTTGTCGTGTGACAACAATTTATCATTTAAGCAATAATAATTAAAATGTTTCAAAATTGAACTGCTGGCAGTTGTGGTTTGTATACTGTTTGTAATTGGGATATATTACATTCATACAGGTATAATTGTCTTATTTTTGCCTGCGGAATAGTTAAAATAATGTCTTATAAAGAGTCTATATATATATATATATATATATATATATATATATATATATATATATATATATATATATATATATATATATATATATATATATATATATATATATATATCATGGAATTCATGCATCATTTAACGTCTTGGTGGTTTTGCAATTTCATTAAAATTCGATAAACGTTTATTGTTGATGCCATGTACTCCAAAGTTCGCGCTTGGGATTTCAAAGCGGATTTCAAATCATTTATTTACAGATTTGCACCTTCATCTATGTAATAATAAAATATTAAATATGTTGTCATGGTAACATAACACATCTGATACGACTGAAAATATGAATTCAAGTTAATCCCTTAATTTGTCACTACCAGTGACTGTTTGTTTATTGGTTTTATACACTTTCGATTTCTATACTGGTGCGGGAACTATTCTCGGACGAAAATCGAGGTTTTTACCGAATATCTGCAGTTCTCCTGGTAGAATTACTTTGAAATTTTGTATCACAATAGGATACCTTTACATGCAATATAATTTGATAAGTTTTGGTGGAAAATGCGAAACAAAAAGTGAATTTTGCCCTTGTAAAAAACCCAACCTGAATGCCGTAATTGTGATGCAAGAGGACCTTTTGTCAGACAGTAGTAGTAGTTACGTTGAATGATAACGTCACTTCCCTCCCGGCTTGTGTTAGACAGTACGATAGAAAGACAAGTGATTACAATGTTGTAGTGGAATTATTAATCGTAATTTTTGTAACATGTTTTATTTAATGTTTAAAGTCTGACGATGTATTAAAAAAGAGAAGTTTCCGACAATAGGCATTTTCCGAGAATAGGTCCCACACCAGTACCGGCGCTTGGCGAAGGAATCATTACTACTGTCTTTAAAAAAAAAGTCGTAGGCATGACCCGCCGCCAAGAATAAAATCTGAGACCATTCGCTTGCTCTGACATTAGACTACCGCGAGCGTTATGAATGTACGAACGCATGAAAAGTAGTATTGCGTTGTTCTGTATTAAATAGAAGATGCTGCACTCCAGATACCATTCGTCATCTAGAATCAAGTGTCAAACAATTTTTATATTTTTACGCCACACTCAAACCTTTTTCTGTTATAGATCTATAACAATATGAAATCCCTTTCTCATGACTATTAGTAAGTATTCTGGATCACGACCATATACATTGACTCTCTTTCGCTAATCAGATCTAAAATTAATCGATGACCTTTTCACCGAACTCTAGGGGTTTCCATGGAACATTTACGACGGTTGTAGCATGCTAACACGGGACGCTAACTCCTTCCAGACACCTGGTCCCATCCCTGGGATTCGGAATTGTTCCTCGTGTTGAGACCGTTATTATATTCAATCTGTGTGGTATTGTAATGGCCTTTAAGTTGAGATAACCATGAATACTTCTTCATATTTTACTCTTAATGGTGGCAGAGAGACCGGTCACTATGTACCCGGGTAGAGATATTGGCCTTTCGCAAGTAAACTGGCAAATATTAAGAGAAAATCGGCTGAAAACCACAATGGCTAGAGATGAGATACTTCATTATTTACAGCGCAATTCTCTAAGCACACGATCCCTTCAAACACACACTTTTAATCTCTCTATTAAGTGTTCACTTCGCAGAACTGCTGCGCCAATTCATCATTAAGTGAAATACTCATTAAATATTGTGGGAACGGCATTTCCATATATTACGTTTAATTAGAGGTTTAGCAAAACCATTTATTTAGTTTATTTCAGGGAATTATTTTTCTGCTAACGAGCTCCGTGTGTTTTTGTCTTGTATTTTCAAAAATTAAGTTTCTGTTAATTATTCATTTCACAGAAAAAAAACCCCACACAACTTATGTCATAAAATATAACACCAAGTTCGTTAAACCAGCGGAAGAACTGCATAGTAGTACTGTAATTTGTTTATTTCGATGTTTTTCATATATGTAAAAGAATAATTCCTATACAGTAGTTGTTATAATCAAAGGGCTTCCGTGGCTGAATGGTTAAACCACCGTGCTTTAAACCATGGAGTCACTCACCACTGGTTAGCAAACGTTCCAACACCCGACTTTGTGAGAATGATAGTGAGAATGATAATCTATTCCCGGGTATATTGCAGTCGGGTACTCTCCTCCACCATAAAAATGGCCGGCATCATATAACTGAAAAAAATGCTGAGGAGTGCGTAATGACAGCAATAAAACAAACAAACAAAAGGAACCGGCTTGTCGCGTTCAGTAAAACGATATATACAACAAGTAGGTGTATTGAGCAAAAACAGACCTCTCTAAAATCAGGGTCGATGGAGGAGAAAGCATACAGGTCAAAGCCTCGTTGATCTGTTCTATACATTGCCTGAATCCAACGTCAAATTAATATTTCACGAGTAATTCAACATTCACGACAGTAATAATAAGTGAAACTGGATAACATGGACTATTGAAAATCACGGATACTACAACTAAAATACAAATGACAAAATGAATAATAGAAAAACATATCGACTCTGGAAAAGTACAAATATTACAGATAGCAAAGTATCAATTGTCAGGCGGTATGGAAGACAAAATACAAATCTTGCAACCCTGAACAAACACGAAATTATGAAAATACAGAGGTGGGATCAGGTGTATGGAGGAGTAAGTATCCCCTAATGACCTGTCACACCAACTGCGAGTTCACAAATTCAACGGAAATAATAAAATAGTATACAAAAATCTGAGATACCAAAGTATTTATGTTCAGGAACCCAGAATATATATATATATATATATATATATATATATATATATATATATATATATATATATATATATATAATATATATATATATATATATATATATATATATATATATAAGTAAAATTGAACATTTGGAAATCAAGAGGTGGGATTAGTTGGCATGGAGGAGTACGTATCCCCTGTAGACCTGTCACACCCACTGAGAGTCCACAAATTGAACTAAAATAAATGAGGAATGAATCCTCGTCACAATTGATAAAGACCATTAAACAACCACTAACAAACTGGTAACTCGACATTATATTAACCCTTTCAACCCTATAGACCATAATAGGCTTATTTTAAACAACAGAGAGAGCATACCACTAAAATATTCAGGGGTGAAAAGGTTAATAGAAACGATGTAATTGCACAGTAAAAATAATATGTTACCAATATCAATATCCACAAGGCGCATTTACCAAATACGGTCCTATGTACATTTAAAATCCATAGAAGAGTAAAAATACTATCCTATACAGCTTGAATTCAATGTCAAAACAAGAGTATTGTCACAATCAGTATACAGGGTATAATAACTGCTACCTCACACGTAATTCAACATTAAGGATAATGAAACGGGATATTGACACGCTAGCCAGAAAAATAAATTGAAAATTGACGTACATATGATATTGAAAATCACTCTAGCGTACTAATTTAACTTCTTCACTTGTATAATAATAAAAAATATACATGTAATTTGACTGAATTAATTTCAATCAAGTGACGTAATTCTAGATAATTTAACACTTTCATTGACCGATAATCAAACGGTTACAATAAATTATTGCGAATCTTTGAATTCAAGATATTCGCTATTTGGTGTGTTTCGATTATAAGCTCGTATGTCAGTGAGTTAATGGAAAACGGCTACAATATTCGTTGCAACATAACACTTCACACATTAATTAATTTCTTTTCATTCATTTATTTGTTTGTTCAGTCTAAACGGTACCCGCTGTCACATGAATAAAAGGTTGTTAATGGTGCAAATGAAAACAAACACGTGCAAAACAACGGAATCAATTGCGTTTAATAGCAATCACTATCATACCAATATCATCAAAACAAAAAAGTCATGTTTGTTTGTGTACAACAATAATAGATATTTTCTTCTTCCAGATAAAAGAAATAACTGGATCTTTCAAAAATAATTCTTGTAAAACCATTACAATTTCAAGCTCTTATTAATGTAACAAAAATTACCGACAACTGGGGAAATTTAATTTTTAGAGTATTTTAATAGATTGTTTTTCTTTCTGATTCTGAAAATGTATTGTTTAATGATTTAAGAGATATAAAATAATCATAGGTAACACCGTCAATACACAAACAAAGTGGATATTAGGAAATTATGGATTATGGAAAATCATAGAAACCAAAGTCAGTGTAGTGTATACTGGAAAAAACAGACTTTTGAAAGTAACGGATACCAAAGACAACATACAAACAAAGTGGATATTGGAAAAACATGGGTACTGGAAAATCACAGCAACCAAAGTCAACATAGTGAATACTGGAAAAAATGAATTTTTGAAAATAACCGGTAGCAAAGTCAATATACGAGGTGGATATTGTAATAACATGGATACTTGAAAATCACAGAAACCAAAGTCATTGTAGTATACAAGGAAAACACGGATTATTGAAAATAACGGGTAATAAAGTCAATATACAAAGTAGATATCGGAAAAACAAGAATACTTGAAAATCATAGAAACCAAAGTCAATATAGTGAATACTGGAAAAACAGGGATTATTGAATATAACAGATACCAAAGTCAATGTACAAACTAATGAATATTGGAAAAAACACGGACACTGGAAAATCACAAATATCAAAGTCGATATACAAACTAATAAATAGTGGAAAAATATACGGACACTGGAAAATCAAAGATACCAAAGTCAATATACAAAACTAATGAATATTTGGAAAAACACGGACTCTGGGAATCCCCGAATGCCAAGGGCAATGTACAAACCTAATGAATACTGGAAAAAAAAACAGGGATACTGGAAAATCAAATTCAATATACAAACCTAATGAATACTGCAATATAAGCACAAAAACAGTGGATATTGGGAAAACATGGAAAAGTACAGATACCAAAGTCAATATACAAAAAGTGGGTATTGGAAAAACATTGATTGTTGAAAATCACAGTAACCAAAGTCAATATTGTGAGTACTGGACAAAACATGTACTATTTAAAATAACAGATAGCAAGTCAATAGAGCGAATACTAGGGAAAACATGGAAGTCAATACACAAACAAAGTGGATATTGGGGGAAATGGTGTCCGGAAAATAACAGATACCAATATATATATATATATATAATATATATATATATATATATATATATATATATATATATATATATATATATATATATATATATATATATATACGTATAGTGAATATTGGTTAAACACGGCCACTGGAAAATCACAGGTACCAAAGTCAGTATACAAAACTGATGAATATTGGGGAAAAAACACGGACTCTGGAAAAAACGCGGATGCCACATTCAATGAACAAAACTAATGAATATTGGAAAAACACGGAAACTGGAAAATCAAAGATACCAGAGTCAATAAACAAACCTATTGAATATTAGAAAAACACGGATACTGGAAAATCAACAGATACCAAAGTCAATATACAAAACTAATGAATATTGGAAAAAACCGCGTAGTCTGGAAAATCAAAGATACAAGTGTCATTATACAAACCTAGTGAATATTGCAAAAACACGGACTCTGGAAAAACACAGATACCAGAGTCAACATACAAACCAGAGTCAATATACAAAACTAATGAATATTGGAAAAAAACACGAACACGTGAAAAACACAGATATAAAAGTCAACATACAAACTTATTGAATATTAGAAAAACACGGACACTGGAAAATCAACAGATACCAAAGTCAATATACAAAACTAATGAATATTGGAAAAAACCGCGTAGTCTGGAAAATCAAAGATACAAGTGTCAATATACAAACCTGGTGAATATTGCAAAAACACGGACTCTGGAAAATGATGATGCCATAGTCAATATACAAACCTAAAGAATATTGGGGAAAAACATGGACTCTGGAAAAAAACGGATGCCAAAGTCAATATACACAACTAATGAATATTTGGAAATCAGAGAATCTGGAAAAATACGGATGCCAATGTCAATGTACAATCCTAATGAATATTGAAAAAACACGGTCATTGGGGAAATCACATATACCAAAGTCAACATATAAACTAATGAATATTGGAAAAAAACACGGACACAGGCAAAAATCACAGATACCAAAGTCAACATACAAACAAATGAATATTGGAAATAACATGGACACAGGCCATATCACATATACCAGAGTCAACATACAAACTAATGAATATTGGAGATAACATGGACACAGGCAAAATCATAGATACCAAAATCAAATACAAACAAATGAATATTGGAAAAACAAGACATAGGCCATATCACATATACCAGAGTCAAATACAAACTAATGAATATTGAAATAATATGGACACAGGACATATATACCAGAGTCAACATACAAAATATATCAATATATACATGGAGTCATACACATACCAAACTAATACAAACTAATGAATATTGGAAATAACATGGACACAGGCAAAATCATAGATACCAAAATCAACATACAAACAAATGAATATTGGAAATAACATGGACACAGGCCATATCATATATACCAAAGTCAACATACAAACAAATGAATATTGGAAATAACATGGACACAGGCCATATCATATATACCAGAGTCAACATACAAAATAATGAATATTGGAAATAACATGGACACAGGCCATATCACATATACCAAAGTCAACATACAAACTAATGAATATTGGAAATACATGGACACAGGCCAATCATATATACCATGTCAACATACAAAATACTATTGGAAATAACATGGACACAGGCCATATCATATATACCAGGCAACATACAAAATAATGAATATTGGAAATAACACGGACACAGGCCATATCACATATACCAAAGTCAACATACAAACTAATGAATATTGGAAATAACATGGACACAGGCAAAATCATAGATACCAAAGTCAACATACAAACAAATGAATATTGGAAATAACATGGACACAGGCCATATCATATATACCAAAGTCAACATACAAACTAATGAATATTGGAAATAACATGGACACAGGCCATATCACATATACCAAAGTCAACATACAAACTAATGAATATTGGAAATAACATGGACACAGGCCAAATCATATATACCAAAGTCAACATACAAACAAATGAATATTGGAAATAACATAGACACAGGCCATATCATATATACCAATGTCAACATACAAACAAATGAATATTGGAAATAACATGGACACAGGCCATATCATATATACCAAAGTCAACATACAAACAAATGAATATTGGAAATAACATGGACACAGGATCATATATACCAAAGTCAACATACAAACACGGGAAATAACATGGACACAGGCAAAATCACAGATACCAAAGTCAACATACATACAAATGAATATTGGAAAAAACATTGGCCATATCAATATACCAAAGTCAACATACAAACTAATGAATATTGGAAATAACATAGACACAGGCAATATCACATATACCAGTCAACATACAAACTAATGAATATTGGAAAACATAACAGGCAAAATCATAGATACCAAAATCAACATACAAACAAATGAATATTGGAAATACATAGACACAAGCCATATCACATATACCAGAGTCAACATACAAACTAATGATATATTGGAAAATAATGGACACAGGGATATCATATATACCAGGTCAACATACAAAATAATGAATATTGGAAATAACATGGACACAGCCATATCACACATACCAAACAAAATACAATACTAATGAATATTGGAAATAACATGGACACGGGCAAAACATAGGCCAAAATCAACATACAAACAAATGAATATTGGAAATAACATGGACACAGGCAAAATCACAGATACCAAAGTCAACATACAAACAAATGAATATTGGAAAAACACATGGACACAGGCCATATCATATATACCAAAGTCAACATACAAACTAATGAATATTGGAAAAAACACGGACACGGGCAAAATCCCAGATACCAAAGTCAACATACAAACAAATGAATATTGGAAATAACATGGACACGGGCAAAATCATATATACCAGAGTCAACATACAAACAAATGAATATTGGAAATAACATGGACACAGGCCATATCATATATACCAAAGTCAACATACAAACAAATGAATATAAAAATAACATGGACACAACATATCACATATACCAAAGTCAACATACAAACTAATGAATATTGGAAATAACATGGACAGAGGCAAAATCATATATACCAAAGTCAACATACAAACTAATGAACATTGGAATAACATGACACAGGCCATATCAAATATACCAAAGTCAACATACAAACTAATGAATATTGGAAATAACAGGCAGGCCATATCACATATACCAAAGTCAACATACAACTAATGAATATTGGAAATAACAATGACACAGGCCATATCACATATACCAAAGTCAACATATAAACTAATGAATATTGGAAATAACATGGACACAGGCCATATCACATATACCAAAGTCAACATACAAACTAATGAACATTGGAAAAAACATGGACACGGGATAAATCATAGATACCAAAATCAACATACAAACTAATTAATATGGAGGAAAACGTGGATTCTGGAAAAATACGGATGCCAAAAACAATGTACAAACTAATGAATATTGGGAAAACGAAACACGGGAAACACGGATACACTCACTGGGAAGTCACAGATACGAAATGTTTAGGACTTTTGGAAAATTCAGAATTAAGATCAGGTGCCGGGAATATAACACACAGAATAACGGCGTCAAAGTGTTGAAAAGAAGTGCAAAAGGGATCTCAGTTATAGCATACAGCTGGTGTTCCTAGTTTATATAAAAATTCAATGTAGATTATTCATTTTCTAATTGCTTAGCATTAGCTGTGTTTGCCAAAATATACTACTTGTACTTGATGTACAATAACAAAAAAGGAGCTTTACACAGACATACAAAATCTTATATTCGTATATATGTATTTTGTTAAATAAGATCAGGTCTAGTGTGGTATGCATACACAGATAGTAAGGTGGAGTTAACACTTGCAATAAAAAAGTGCCAAACCTGGGTTTCTCTAGCAATTTTCACAAACTATATAGGAATTTAAGATATTTTATGCCTATGTATATATCTCTATCAATATTGTTATTGTATATCAATCTAAGTCGTAGAGTTATTTTTCTTATTTTTTAAAACACTGCAAATGCCTCTTTAACTTTACTATAAAACATAAAGATTCTCTTGAGGTCTGAGAATACTTTCTACATGACCAGCTTAATTATGTCATCAGATTTCAAGATTAGTCAAAAGTGAGTAAAGATTTAGGCTCAAGCTTTATGTATAATGCCAGATCCGGAACAGAATGAACCTTAGAAGAGTTGAGCTCAAATATATGTAAAAGGGAAATTTGATGAAACCTCTTCACCATATAATAAAAAATTCAAATTAAATGATGGTGGTCAATATTAGCAAGGAAAGAGAAATTTCCATAACCCAATACGAAAATTTTTCAAATGATCAATCTTTAATCCAGTGATGTTCAAACATCACCTAACCACAGTTAAACGAAAATTAACAATATTTTGATCATCCCCTCTAATTACTGGCATATATAACGGAGAGGTTTTGAAGTTAATTCAGGATTTTTATTTCCAGCTACAATTATCTTTCTAGAATATGTATGGATGTAGGTTTTGTTTTAATATCTATTGCATTATCAAAATGCTTGGATCTTTTAAGGGTTGAATCATACAACATTTTCTTTGTGTTGAAACAAATTTACTATAGATATATTAAAATTTAATTTTAGACAAAGCTGTCAAATTTGTTCACACACACACGCACACACACACACACACACACACACACACACATATATATATATATATATATATATATATATATATAGAGAGAGAGAGAGAGAGAGAGAGAGAGAGAGAGAGAGAGGGTGAGAGAGAGAGGGAGAGAAAGAGAGAGAAAGAGAGAGATTATAAGTTTTCAATAATTTTTTCAAAATTGCAATGCAAATAGAACATAAAAATTCTTTTTAGATATGTATACAATCATATTTATTTATCAAAAATATAGATTACCTTTGAAATATCCTTGTACGTCTTTTTAGAAATTTTGTTGTATACCTTATTCAATTCCAATTAGAAATCATCGCCGTAAGATGCAAACATGATATTGAAAACACATAGCATGCTACTTAATGGTAAATGGATCCGTCAACGTTAAAATCCGTCTCTTTAATTGCATACATCCAGCCAGTGCCACGAGAATACAGAGAATCGTGTATACACTCCTGAAATGGTAGACGTGTAAATGTTGGTTTAAGTATATCCCCAAAATCGTGAATAACTTGTAATTATCCCAGGTAATTATTAACCAATACTTGCAAATATATCAGACCCAGCGAGACAGAGAGTGAGAGAGAGAGAAAGGCGTTGAGGCAGAATACGTAAATGCCGCTCAGAATAACAATAATGATCCTTGATTTGTGGCGCTCAAACATGCAAATATTATTCAAAATCAGGCTTCAGGACTCTAGAATGCATTTCCCATACATGAATTGGCACTTACTCTGCAAAATGTAGTCAGTTTCACGTTGAATGTGCATTGTCAATTTCTTGTTTGTTTACTTCCGTTATTATCATTGTTATTATTATCATTGTTATTATTATTACTATTATTATTATTATTATTATTATTATTATTATTAATTTGTTTTGTTTTTTATTTGTTTGTTTAATCAAGTTAGCAGTATCAGATTGTAAACAAAGACAGCAAGGACCCGTATGTAGTTTTATGATTTTATCGCGTTCTAATGTGACACTAATGGTGCGTTATGGAAAAAGTAAAAGTATGAATAAAATTGAAGGATATGTAAACATGTTATTAAGTAGACTGACATTTACAACAATAAACATGTTTAATTCATCCGATAGCTCACAATCCTTAAAACTTTTCATATCGATATATTTTATTATGAAGTAGTACAAACACAAAGATGTCACAATTAAAATCATTACGTAGATGAAAATATAAGCTGCAACTTAATCATTAAACACCGTTAGAATTAAACACTGAAAAATTATTCAATACTTATGTTGATATTTCTTTCGGATTAATGAGACAAGAAAAAAACTTTTATAATATCATAACAAAATATTTCATTTGTAAATACCCTCCAAGTTTTTTTTATTGATGATTTTGTTCTCTCTAAAACATCATTTTTGTTTTTTTATTTTCGTATATGCGGCTAATCAGACGACCAGCGTAACAAGCATCCAATTACGAAGCTTTTGTAATTGTAGGAAGCATTAACTGTTATATAAAGAGTGAACAATTAAGACCTGATAAATATTGATGTAATCTAAATCAAATGACATCTTTGTGGTTCGATGACAATTGAATTAATTACAGAGAACTGTCAACAATATACATAACCAAAGTTTCGTATTTTGATAGTGGGACTCTGGAGTTAATTATAATTATGATGTATGTTTGCCTCTGTGTGAACCTACTGCTTTTCGATTCAAGATTGATTGAACAAATTACACGAGGACTCAATTATATGGTCATTGTTTCATAATGACCCGTCGCATTACTATTTTGTAATGATTTAGAATGACAGAAAACAGATAATTCTTTGACTTTCATGATCTTTAACATAAAATAAATACAAAAGTTATAGTTCTGTACAAAGTCCAATACAAATGTTCAAGAAGATCGTTTTTGTTAATAAGGCTTCGTCAGCTGAGCTGGAATCTAAAATAGACGTGGACCTCCGAAACAATACGTGTTATCATATAACGCCAAAAATAGTCTAATGGTGTTCCTAGCTCCCATTAAAAGTAACCACTGTAAAAAGATAACTCTTAGATTTTGAGGAGTTTAGAATTTAAATGATATCCATTAGAAATATTACTTACGTATAAATAATCAGCTCTTTACACTACTATTCCACATAAAAAATTAAAAGAAAGACTTTTCAGCATCATAGACAACTGTTTTTTCACTAAAGGTGGTACCCGGAAATTTAAATATCTAGTGATTGGCTATCAGGATACTTATTTCGTCAAACACCACTCTGATTCTACACATAAATATACTGAAGTTGATATAAAAAACATGCTGGAATTTCTAATAGACAATACATTTGTAATGTTCGAGGACGTGGTCTTTCAACAAACTGACGGCGTTTCTATGGGAACCAATTGTGCTCCTTTAATGGCCGACCTGTTCCTTTATTCATACGAAGCAGACTTCATTCAGAAACTGCTGAATCAAAAGAAGAAAAAGTTAGCGTTGTCCTTTAATTTGACATTTAGATATATCGACGACGTTTTGTCAATTACTGACAATTTTCATACATATGTCAATGCGATATATCCCAGCGAACTAGAAATTAAAGATACAACAGAATCAAGCATACACGCTTCAAACTTAGACATTTTACTTAATATCAACACAGACGGGAAATTAGCAACTAAGCTATACGACAAACGCGACAATTTCGGCTTTCCCATCGTAAATGTTCCACATTTAAGTAGTAATATCCCTCAGTCACCAGCATATGGAGTTTATATTTTACAAATGATCCGATATGCCAGGGCGTGTACAACATATGAAGATTTCATATACAATACAGAGGTAAACTACTCACTGACAAATTATTGACACGGGGATATTAAAAACCGCGTTTAATGTCAACGTTCCGCAAGTTTTATGGTCGGTATAATAATCTTGTCTGCGACTACTGTGTTTCACTAAGTGAAATGTTGAGTTGCCTTTTCGTTGGCGGTTGTTTGCTCCTCCATGGGACCTGATCCCTCCTCTTGGTTTCTAGAGGTCCGTGTTTGTCCATTTTTACCGGATTTGTATCTATGTCCTGGACATTCTATTGATTTATGCTTTGGTATCTGAATTTTTTTTATATTTATACTCCACTTTGCTGTCGCTGTCGGGGCTAATCGCTGTTGATGAGGATAACGGATTACACTCCATCAGTTTTTACAATTCAGTTAGAGCCTTGTTTGCGGTTAGTCTGTTTCACTAAATGAAATTATTGTTCAATTTTCTGTTCGATGGCGGTTGTTGAGACGTCTGTACGAATTTGGTCCTCATGTATTACATTTAATTTGACTGTGGACTCAGGGCGGTGTGACCAGTCAACAGGGGATGCTAAATCCTCCATAGTGCCTGATCCCAACTCTGGATTTCCAGTGGTCCATGTTTGTCCAAATTTCACCAGATTTCACATGGAAGGAGAAAATAGATGTAAAGAATCACATATTGCAAGGAAACATATATGCAAACACAGTTCAGTTTCCGGCGCACATACCCGGAGCAACCAATATCTAAAAGGCTTATCGCCAGTGAGTGCATTTGTAAATGGCAGTTCATGAGCTGATGACGCGGCACGGACGTCATTCAATAGCAAATATCATAGAACTATTGGTTTTTGATGCTGTCATCGGCAGAAGTTAATGTATTTTTCCTGGGCTTGATGAATGAAGGTGCCAACCGATATCAAAAGTCAGCAGTTGTTCTATCACATGATTATTTTATCTGGAAAATTTATATAAAAGAGATATATATAGGTATGTAACTTGAGGTTGAACTCACGATTGAGCAAGACCATAATATATGAAGTGAGTCAATCAGCACCTAGGGATTAACACACGTTTATTTTAGGGAATCTTTCTTGATATTTCCTTTTGTCGTAACGAAAGTAGAATATGATAAAAAGAAATAATACCCGAGTTATTGTGTTATAGAATCTTCTAGCAGTAAATTGTTATTTCTCTCGAAAGGAAGTTTCAAATATTTAAGGGGCATTGGCTGTGTTTTTTTTTCCAGAACATTTTCATTCCTTGTTTTCTACTTAGATTGTCGGAAAATGACAGAAAAGAAACACAGGCATAACAATTCTAGATATTCCTATATATTTTGTAAATATTGCAGTTTCGCAATTAATTAATTCAACCTTACAATTTTTATATGCATACGACACCGATTCTGATCTTATTTTCACAAAATATATTGGAATATAAGATTTTTTGCATGTGTATAGCTCTTATTTGTTATTCTACATCAAGTAGTGAAAGAAGAAAATTGCCCCATTCAAAATGCGTAGTCCATTAAGTCTGGTTGACAATATAATTATAGCAATGATAGATCTACCTTGACTAAATTATACTTTGCATAGATCAGCATGGTGACATAAATGGGTATTTTGTATTTTAACCTGTTGTCATATAAATCAACCATTTTTCAAAACAGTTCTATCGTTCTAAATCAACTTTGATAAAAAATTATACAATAAATTCAAAATATCTGACACTCCTCAGTTTGCTCATAATATTTAAACTTCCTGTTTTCATGATTCAGCATTTTTAACAGAAAGTTAAATTCTTTATGTCGCAATTTTCTATTTACTCATCAAAAAGATACATTTTATGTTCTGCAAAACTCATCAAAAGCTAAGATACGGTGGGCTTATCTAAGACGGACTTAGGAATCCATTTAGGTCATTTTAGTGATAGAAACGATCGTCTTAAGATTTTTGGCCTTCTTTTGTAGAACTAAAACTTTTGTATTACTTTTATAATATTTACTAAAGAACGAAACAATATAAATGTTAACCAAATATATAAACTTCAAAACTGAATGCTTAATAGTCAAAATTGTTTTTGAAATTATTGAATAGCATATGATTGTTTCCCATTCCAAAATGTTGCTTTAATACAATTATATACATTGTATCGAAAAAACGTTTATTCACTTTTGTCAATCTACTGTTTGATTAAAAATATGAAATGACCACAGACCCGACCTTAAGTTAAAGCTGTAACAGTACTTTTGATCGGAAGAGTTTAAATTCACATTTAATTCATTTTTAAAAAAAATATCGTTTGGAATTGGTCTTGGGTTCAACACACAGATCTACAAATAGTTTACTTCAGGGAAATAATACATAATGACATTAGAAAGAGTACCGTAATTTCAAATAAACACATAAAATACATGATGTGGACTCATGGCGGCGGCTGTAATTGGTATACAGGGGCTACCTATTCCTCCATGGCACTTGACCCCATTTATGAATTTTCCGGAGGTCCGGCGTTTATCCAATGTTCACCAAAATTGGTGAACTGTCTCCTAGACCTCCTGACGGTTAAAACTTTGGAGTCTGTTGTCTTTATATTGATATAGCGACAGGAAAGAACTGATTTGATTCGAAAAATGTATTCCTTTCCAGCGGCATTTCGTCTTTAATGTTACGTACATTAACCTACCTACCGATCTTTCTATTCATCTATCCATGTACTTTCACATCTATGCGACGATCAATTTAGACAGTTGAATCTCGCTTTTAAGCCCATTAACTGACTGACTCAACGATCATTGAGGTGGTCTCTATATTTATCAGATATTCATTAAGAGACTGAAAACTTCTGATCTGAAATGCGTGGCGGTCTCCTATGCGAGGTGGTCTTGAGGCCAGATTCTTATGTATATGGTCAATCTATAATATTATATTCTTTTTCCTATAAATATGGTAATAATGATTCACCGTGAGGTTTATTGATAACACCACAGTGTAACGACTATTTGATTAATATCGTTCATGATTTTTTTCCATTACCATGCTACAGTGTATGTGTTTTCTCCATAGGTACTATGTGTATGTAAATATCGTGTACAAACGCTCACCGGGACGTCATTATATCATGAAAGAGAGCTTTGCATTTTCTTTTTGTGATGAATTTATTACCCAGCCGCGTGAATAATGAAGCAAGGTAACTTTAATCAAATTTTAGTGACGTTTATCTCGCGGTCAATAGCGGTTGCACGTTAATTGATTAAAGATACATCAAGTCTCGGTTATTTTCCAAATCAAAATATGTCAAACCAATCTATTGTTAACAGTTTACTTCACATTGTAAACTTGATAAATCCATAAACATGAATCCATTGTTACAACATGTAGGCTTGTTTATTACTATTGATAACGGGACTTAATCAAATTCAGTAATTTATCTGGATGGTACAGCCAATTTAAAATACATAAAGATATACAGCTCACAGGGAAATAGAACTTTTTCAATGCCAAATTTTAGGTGTGTGAATAATTGTATAAAATTATGGTCATTTGCACATCACAAAAGCAACATTTTACTATCTGTAAAATGTAGAAGATAAAGGGTACCAACCAACCTAATAATTTTACTTTTTGTTCTTTGTTTTCCATTATTTCAAAATTCCACGATATTATAAAAATTTGAATGTAAATGAATATAAACATAGTACCAATATCATATGCTTACAGAAATGTAAAAAGATGACTATCATAGCTTTGAAGAAGTTTGGAATTTCATAAATAACGTACTACCTAAACGATCATTCCAGTGTATGACAACCAAGTGGTGCCGAAATATATGCCATAACTAGCAAATAATGTAGGAGTTTAATGACTGATGACCTTTTCAATTAGGTGACATTTTCACCGAACTAGAGACGTTTCCATGGAACAATTGCGATGGGAGTCAAGCTCGGTGAAAAGTTCATCAGTTAGTTTTAAATCTGATTTGAAAAATGGAATCACTGTATATGGTCGTGTTCCAGAATATTTTCTAACATTATTGCTAGGGGGACTTCATATTCTTATGAAGATCTCCGTATCGGCCATAAAACTTAAAGTAAGGTAAAAAAATTCTCATAAACGTGTGATTTTAGGTCACCCGTAATTTGTTATACAAGGATCTTAATGATAACGTTTCAAAGATCATGGATTCAAAGTGACACACACCTAAGTAAACAAAATATCAATTTTGTTTTAGACATTTTGGACTTCTCTTGAAGAATCAGTGGTTCAAATTTAACCACTATTTGCAGAAACTAGCCACATGTGAAGCCGCATAGTATTTGCAAATGAATAGGGTCTTGTACCCATAGGAGCTCCAGAAAGCCCTCAAAACGTGGCACAGAATACAATTTTAATGAACCAATTATAAAATTAAGGCATGATTGTTAAGTCGATATTTATAGTCTGTAAATGAAAATGAAATAGGTTCATAAACAAGTCTTTAAATGGCGCTTTAAATGACATACGGTGTGGTTTTAAACCAAAAGTTCATTAACGGAAAACAGATTGACTTTTTGCATAAAAAGATACATTTGTATATAAGAACGTTGAACGGCAATTTCTTAGAAGAATGGCATAAGTGAGCGCCTTAAGGACTGTAGGCCTCTTGTAATACTCCATTATCAAATGTCAGACGCTTAAATATCCTCATTCCTACCTGAGAAATAATGGGAACTAGTAATTCAAGGAATGGAAGAAATGTAAAAAACGAATATTCGTATATGAATCGAACAGTAGTCACGCATATTCGGAAGCGGCTGTTTTTGTTTCGTTTAGGTTTTTTGGCATTCGTTTCAGCTTTATATTGTACTACAATGACTGAAGATTTAAGCCACCAAGAATTAAATACTTTCAAGGAATAAAATTCTCTTTCATCCTTCTTCTTCGTAATGGTAACTCGATTTTGGACTTGCATACATACATAACATGAAAAATTCGACAGGGAACCAATGATAACAGTCGTTACCAAATCACAATCCATATCTACCAATTATATACAGGAAATCGTTCACTAATGACTACGGCTCGCGACCTGTTTATTCATTGTCATTCAAAATGTGATATACATCTGAAACGTTTCGATACAATATTGACAAGAAGGAATATTACCAACCACTTCAAATATCTATGAAAAATATAGAGGGTTAATGATGATGCTGATGACAATAATCACTGTATTTATTAATGGTCATTGGTTCAATAATTGCTTTATAATGACTATGTTTACAACTGCACATATTTCACTATCAGATGTATTGGGTTACCTATTCTAATGTAAATGACCATTTTTCGAGTTCTAAGGCAATTCGTTTTAGGATCCGGATTTTTCTTGCGCTGCTTCAACTTTATTAGCCCTAGCAATTTACTGTATGAGTCTCTGCTTGAAATCAAGCGTTCGATTTCAAAAAATAAATCAAATGTAAATGTAATAAATCAAAATTACAATATTCCATACCTAGTATAGTGTTCAGACGGTAACATCAATTTGTTTTTGACATAAATGGACTAGCAACTAATCTATCCTTCAGATATAACTGCGTTTATTTTTTAATCGACGCAAAGACACATACCGGAAATTGATAGGACTGACAAAGATGAATATCCGGATCCAAAACCAGATTACGTAAGAACTCGAAAATGGTCTTTTGTTGAATCCTCGATACATAATATAATGATAGGTTATTCTTAATTTGTTTTGATTTGTCCGATCGGCAAAGTGTGTTAACTCATCTATGGCACCTGATCCCACCCTGAATTTACCAGATATATATATATATATATATATATATATATATATATATATATATATATATATATATATATATATATATATATATATATATATATATATATATATATATATATATATATATATATATATCGTGTCTGTATAACTAATAAAACTTATCATATGGCCATTTTCATATGTACTTTTCATTATTTACTTTAGACTCACAACAGAGTTCTAATTCTAAGATCATATTGTACTGTCTGACCATACTCAAAACAATTGTCTTTCTCCTAATATTTATGTTTTTTTTTTCTTCGGTCGAGTTCCAATTGATAAAAGATGCATATTTTCTAAAGAAAACCGTCATTTTGAATATTATAACGAATTCTTTTATTTTCTTTCTCTATAAAATAACCCATTTCAATATAAAATCCCGTTATCAAGAAGATTATGTGCAATATTTTTCATCGTGTTATTTTCGGAAAGACTGATATACCGGAAGCCTCATTCTTATGCGGACGATATGGATCATATACATGTATAATGGAACAATTTGGCATTAATACGTTTAGTGCATTGTTATATAGCATAACCTCAGGTGCTATGATATTGGCATATATTATATTTGCCACCATCCAGTAGAGTAAGCAATTCTGTTTACATAGGATATCTCCGTTAATCAATTGGTGACTGCACCGCGCACTATCGCTTCAAGGAAGCAGTGGCGTTGTCCAATGGAATTTTAACGATTTATCATGTGATGCACTAACATACGTAGATCTCTGGAGGTGGCATCAGGAGTAAACATCCCCTGTTGACGGGCCTCACTCTTCAACAAAACATCGTTTCATGTAATTTTTAAATCAGGGGCAACATCTTTCTTTTTTCTTTAGAAGCAGGTTGGTTTTGAACTAATGGATATTGGAAACTCAAAGTCCAGTAGAATACCACAAATTGGACAAAATAACGGTCGCAACATGAAGAATAATTACGAATCCCAAATGAGATGGGAGAAGGTATTCGATAAAATAAACATTATACCAATATTGTAGGTTTAGAGAGAACTGTAAAAAGATTTTCTATAAATATTATAAACATAATAATATTTATGTTATAATGCTCATCGTTTTTGTCAATTATAATTCATCAGGTGAGCTCCAATTTAAAACAGATTTTCAAGAGGGAAAGTGGTATCAAAAAAAGTAAAAATAATAAATCTAAATGAATAACCAAAACCGTCTAAGAGTTACCACGGTAAAACATGATGACTATCTCAGCTTTGAAGAAGTTCAGAATTTCATCAATGACATTCTATCAAAACGATAACTTCAGTGTAGGATAACCAATTGGTGCCGAAATATATGCCAAATATAACAAATAATGCAGAAGTTTAATAACTGATGACTTTTTCATCATGCTTGACCTTTTCCCGAACTATAGATTTCCATGGAACATTTGTGACGGTGTTGCGTGCTAACAGGGGATGTAGACTCCTTCTGGTCACTTGGTGTCATCCCGTTTTGGATTTGCAATTATTGTTCTTCATGTTGAGATTGTTATTATATCCAATGTGTCGTATTCTAATGGACTTGGGAGTTTTACTTACAACCAGAAGTAACACTATTAAACAACATACCATATGGGTGTCCGAGTAGCGCAGTGGTTAGCGTGGTTATCACCGGATTCGATCCTTGGTTTGTACAGGGGAGTATGCAAGATGGTATGGTGGTCGCCAAGTCGGACCATGGGTTTTCTCCGATTTCCTCCCACAGCAAGGAACCCAGCACACTAATATCAGGGCCAACGAGAGACATTTATATAAGATGACATAACTTGTTTGTCAATCGTTGTGAAATAAACAAAGTTTAAACTAAACACCATATCTCCATACAAAGCTTCGCCATGTCGAATAGCGATTGCTGAATGATTCTATACTGCGCAATATACCGTGGTACTAGACATGTGACCAAATACACGGATGACCATAATCCTTTGCAGAACTATAACTTGGTATTGTTAATAATATCTATAACCACTGGGTCGTTGTCAATGCTGGTGGACAGTTTGAGTACCCGAGGGTATACACAAACTCAGTACCTCATATTTCGGTATCAGCCGATTATGCTATATTATTATAAAAGTAATATTTCGCTTTGATGCCACAATTCAAACTCTAATCTTCCCAAAAGCTAAGATATCAATTTTTACAGAGGGTACTCTTAGACGGATCTGGCAACACATTTAGGTTTATAATTTGGCCTTTGCACGATACCACTTTTTCTTTCGGAAATATTTCGATATCCTAAAACTATAACTTAGGTATTGTTAATATTCTAATATTCGCTTTTAAATATTCATACGCGAACACTCGAACATTTGTTTCACCAGCAGTACAATCAATATTTCTCTATACAAGTCCTGTATCATTTGCTTCCGACTGCTCGTCTAATTACACTTTTTGTGAAATTGATCATGTCGAGTAAATTTCGGGTTTTTTGTGCTTTGTTTAAATATTTTGAAATCCATCAATAGCTGAACATTATTCCTTGATATGTGATGAAATAAAAACACCACGGAAACAGATGACAAAAAACAGCGAAATCTATAAGCAGTTTTATTAGCACTGTTCACCAAATGAATGTATAATGGATAGATCTGCCGAACAACAAGGAAATTAAAATGCCAACCTGCATTTATCTATCATTAAATATGCTTCAAATAATATAACGTATTAGTTTCAACCTGGGGGAAAGTACTGATTACAGCAAAGTGTAGGAGAAAGGTTCATGTAGCAGCGACACCATTATGCAATCACAAGGTGTAGGAGAAAGGTTCATGTAGCAGCGACAACATTATGCAATGGTATTCTACAAAAGGTATAATTAAACCAATAGACCGATTCATCAACTATAATAAATAAAATATAAGTGGCACCATATACAATATTCACAGGAGAAAATATCTGCACTGATCAGGCTAGAGCATCGAGATACCTCGCCTCTAGACAGATATGGTTCGAACCACACATGGGGTGTAATTTTTTTTTTTGCATTTTTCTTATGCAATTACATATTTTATAAATATATCTCGAATACAAAGTTCAATCATTTACTTGTAAGATCGGTATACCAGATCTATCAACTATCACAATTAAACAGGTCACAAATGCAATGAAAAAAGGTTACTTCCAGTTTATTTGGAGCACATACAATACATTATCACATAGAAATATTCTATGTTTTGTTTCAAATAATTAAGTGTGTAAGCTACTGCTCCGTTGATGCACATAAAAATGTGTAATTATTTGAGGGTCGGGTTACAGATAGCCCCAAATCCTATAGTTAATTAAATGGGCATTAGCTGTGTTTACCAAAAAACAATATTTCAATTTTTTTTTTAACTTTTACTACTTGTAGGCCTACTTGATGTACAATGAAAGACTAGAACTATACACAAGCATAAAGAATCTTATATCCCTATATATTTTGAGAACATAAGGTCAAGTCCAGTGTTGTATTCATCTAGAAGTACTAAGTTTGTCAATGAGTTAATCAACTGCAAGTGAAAAAGTGTCAAATCTTGGTTTTTGAAGCAATTTTCACAAAATATATAGGAATTTAATAATTTTTATGCATTTTTATTTTATATTATTGTATATCAATCTAAGTAGTAAATATGAAAAAAAAACCACAGTTAATGCCCCAATAAGTAGACTCCCGTAAGCTGAAAACATTATACATTCCATTTCCTTCTGAATATCATTTCAATGTTCACCATATACTGTCTCCTGAAACTTTTGATGGTTACAGTATGTGTATTTAAATTAGTGAATTCATATTTTAGCGCTCTGAGGGGTGTGTGAAAACTGATTAGCACAATCCTGAATTCCCGCAATTAATTTTAATAGTTTTGTTATGTATGCAGATTGACAATGGAGAAATTTTAGCACTGCACTTGAATTAGTGCAATGACTTCAGCACAGAAGGCGCTTGTATTAGAACACCGCTAAAATAAGTACACGTACAGTAATATATTGGTATCTTGATTTTCGTACTTTATTTTGTGAAGACTTCATCTCGAGTGGATCTGCTCACCTTTTCGGACATATTTGAAAATTCATGTACATGAATTAATGGTTTTATAGGTAAAAAGACTTCTAATATTACAAGATGCATGCACTTATATAGAACATGTACAGTAAGCCTACATAAACATAGTGGACATTTAGATTGGAATTTCGTATGTTGTTATACGCTAAACAACAATTTTTTAGTCATCTAGTGGTAGCCAGTTTTGAGTGATAGAGGACAGAAACAGAATAGAATGTATCTGGGAATAGACCGCTGACCTTCTTCAAAATTTCTCACAAAATCAGCTTTGGTTCCAGTGGGAAACAGAGGAGATATATCTTTTGCATAAGATTAATTTTATAGTACAATGTAGTTACAGTAAATACTTATTGCTATTTCTAGATGTCAACATTTTAAAATTAACTATACTGCTTGCAATGTTGTGAATACTAATTTTTTTAATAGCCGCAATTGACCTATTGCCAAGTGTCTGACATGGCTGTCCATGTGCTTTTTTGATGTCATTTGATTGTGATGTCATAATCACACAAACATTTGATGGGCCAATTAATTGTGATGTCATAATTAAAACATTTGCCAAAAGGTGCCATGTTGGGCATTGGCGATAGGTCAATTACAAGTTTTATACAAATATTCACCAGATATTTGATTACTGTATAAGTGAAAATTTTCGCCCCTGGTTATTTTCGACCTTTTACGACAGACAGCATATTCACTCCTTCTTAAATTCGCCATTAATCACCAGTCTCATGGATGGCATGTAAGTCCGTGCTTCAATCATTTAGCATCAAACTTTCGTTCTCATCTTAAATTCCCACTCTCGTCTAAGGACAAAAATGGCAAAAATTTAATGGAAGCAAAATTTTTTTCAGGTATACAGTATGCAAAAAATTCTTAAGTTTATTCGAAATTTATTTTCTTGCAAAATGAAAGTGATTTACAAAATATAGTTAGTATTTTGATGTGATAAAACTTCACATCAATCAATATTATACAATTTTTAAATAGAACACATAAAAAACTTAATATAGGTATAAAATCATGTCAATATCAAATGCTGCTACATGAACCTTGTCTCTAATTTTTATCGTCCAATTTACATAACTTGGTGGGGCGGAGTAACCTTTTGATTATCATACAGATGATTTTACCCACTTTTTGGTTATGCCAATCTTCACAAGAAAAACGTTTGGATACTTGTGGGAAAGGTGACAAGTAGGAACAATTACAATTGCAAGTGTTATTTTGTGTCGTTATGTATATTACCTAAAACTTAAACTCGTCTAGGTTTAGACAGGGTCCACAAAACTCCATCCGGCCAGGTTAAATGAATTTTACTATAGCAATGCTGAATATCAGTCGAAAACATCACAAATCATATAAAAAACAATTATTGCACAATATCAAGTATACAAGTCTCAATAGATTTTTGTTTGGCAGTATAGAATCACTAAGCAGAATAGGTTTACACTGACATCTATTGGTGACATATTACATCATTATTGTAGTATTAGTCAGATGAAAACACAAGTAATGGAACCAGCTTAATAATACAAGATCTTGTTCAATCTCCTAAATTAGCGTAATAAATGCATGAAAGGATGAAACTGGACAAATTGGTCAGTTATTTCGTTCCTCAATACTTCCTGCAAGATATTACACATTATGTTTCAAGCAAACACTGATAGTCATTGCTGTAAATTGCAAGGCGATGTAGATGTATGTACTCACTACCCATAGTCATACATGATAACAGAATGTATTATATATCATGACAATAGTCATACTGTATTACTGCCACTGTCATGTCATAGTGACACCAGTGGCACTTGACAGACTTGTAACAGCTTTGAATGTCACTGTCAGCGTAATGATGAGTACTTTTGACACCGACACATCATAATGACATCAGGAGCACTTCACTGCACTTACATCACTGAGTACTACTGTCAGCATGCCAAATCTTACAGTACCATTGCCACTGTCATGTCATAATGACATCAGCGGCACTTACCTGCACTTAAATCATCTCTGAATACCATTGTCAACATGATAATTAAGTCCTAGATTGTCATTTATAGACATGTCATAATGACACCAGTGTCATGTGATGTAAGATAGATCAGCTCTGAATATAAATGACCTTCAAGTACACTTAATTCTTAATCATAAGACATATAACGACTTCAAATTACGATACTAACGCACCATGATCGTTTGATGATATCCAAAATGAAGTAGAAGCACTATGACAGGTGTTGACAATTTCACAGAATTATGTTTAATGACAGCGTGTAATATGATCTACTTATTCCTATTGCCTTAATACTTATACACAAGATTTTAAGAGCTTAATAAACATGTCACATGATGTACAGCCACCAGTCGCCTTACTTACATACAAGATTCTGAGCACTCAACAAATGTGTCATGTGATGTACAGCCACCAATCGCCTTACTTACATACAAGATTCTGAGCACTCAACAAATGTGTCATGTGATGTACATACACCAATCGCTATACAGCCACCAATGGCATTACTTATATACAAGATTCTGATCACTCAACAAATGTGTCACATGATGTACAGCCACCAATGGCATTACTTACATACAAGATTCTGAGCACTCAACAAATGTGTCATGTGATGTACAGCCACCAATGGCATTACTTACATACAAGATTCTGAGCACTCAACAAATGTGTCATGTGATGTACATACACCAATCGCCTTACTTACATACAAGATTCTGAGCACTCAACAAATGTGTCATGTGATGTACAGCCACCAATGGCATTACTTACATACAAGATTCTGAGCACTCAACAAATGTGTCATGTGATGTACAGCCACCAATGGCATTACTTGCATACAAGATTCTGAGCACTCAACAAATGTGTCATGTGATGTACAGCCACCAATGGCATTACTTACATACAAGATTCTGAGCACTCAACAAATGTGTCATGTGATGTACATACACCAATCGCCTTACTTACATACAAGATTCTGAGCACTCAACAAATGTGTCATGTGATGTACAGCCACCAATCGCCTTACTTATATACAAGATTCTGAGCCCTCAACAAGTGTGTCACATGATGTACATACACCGATCGCTTTACTTATATACAAAATTCTGCGCCCTCAACAAATGTGTCATATGATCTCTATACATTAATCATTTTTTACTTATACACATAATTCCAAGTGCTCAACAAAAGTGTCATATAATTTACGTACACCAATCACCATAATGATTTACATAATTCTAGGCTTTCAAAAAAAAAGACCTGTATAACACATTTTTAATCTGAACTACTTCCAAAAAGTTATATATTCATTATGTGTCATTTTTCAAAAGATAAAAAGTTTCAGTTTAACTTTTGCTGGCTCAAAGTAAGCATCACGAAACCTTAAATACGTCTATGTACATCAAAATCCATTTGTTACCAAATTTCAAGAAAAAACAATGATTATACTTCAGCTAACAAATCTTGAATGAATTTGTTTCAATCTATCTGGTTGTAGACTAATTGGTATAACTTCTCCATTCCCTCCTTTCGCAGGTATAGTGATTTTACCAACTTGCAAACTTTCGACACTTTTCTCATGGAGTAACTAAAAGAAATATATACAATATGTAAATAAAAATAATATATATATATATATATATATATATATATATTTATTCTCCCCGACAAATCGTCCCGCGTTATAACACCAACCCTCCTGCTTCCAGGTGGTCCCTTGAACTTCGTCTCATCGAAGTTCTACAGTATTATAGACCTAACACCTTTGTATTACTGGCCTGCCAAAGATGTATTTTAAACAGAAATAAATGAAAGTTAACATTAGAATTGTTAATGTCAGAAACAGATCCAGATTTTCCGACCATTGAACAAGTACATATTTTGGATAGTTTAATATTGGCTATTAAAACATGTAAAATAGGGTAGCCAAATAGTCCAGACTTAAATACCGACCAAAAATTCTGAATTTACGGTAGTGAGTTGTAAACAGGATATGATATACAGCAGAGATTAAAGAAATGAAACCAACCACGAGTAAACCTTGATATATTGCCAAACCTGTTATACCGCCAAAATTAAGAAAAACAAAAGGTGATGGTATATTGGAGTGAACTGTATATAATACAAATAGTCCAGTATTTTAAAGTTGAAATACATGCATTTCTTTTACATGATGCATGGCTTTACTTTCCATTATTTCTGCACTCCGTCTGTGAAAATCTCTAGAAATGGCAGGGCTCAACATTAAGGTTTGTCCAATTGTCCGGGACAAGTCCATTATGCATTCGGACAGGTAGATTTTACTTCTCACTTGTCCGAAAGGACAATTGAAAATTTGTTGAAGATGAAAATTAATTCAATAAAAATCATTATTGTTTAAACACAAAATAATATTTTTGAATGTTACACTTGATTTTCTGACGAGTCATTTTTGCATTCGGACAAGTAGAATTAATTACGATTGTCCTGCAAGATAAGTTGTTCATTACTGTTGACTCTTTTCATCAGAAAAGAAAAACTTAATAGATATTACTTACTCTAGCAAATTGTGGAGTTGGAAATGCTGAGAAATCTGTTCGTACTTGACCACCTGTACGGTTAGCGGCAAGCAGTGTTGTAACCTGTACCTGTAGCTGATACATAAGAAAACAGATCTCAATCTATTGACGACATGCATGTATAGAATTCTGCAATTTGTATACTCTTGTTAATACTGGATGTGTAAACAAATAAAAGAGGCCCACAAAACTGGCTAAAAATGCAAGTGGGCTGAAATCTGTGTAGAATAATCATAAGAAGTCCTATAGCTGAAAATGAGTGTAATCTGAAAATTTTGTAATATCATTATTAGAAGCCCATTTGCTGTAAATGATTGTGATCTGAAAGCTGTGTAAAATAATTATCTGAAGTCCAATGGCTGTAAAGATTTGTGATCTGAAATATGTGTAAAATGATTAAGAGAAGCCTTTTGGCTGTGTACAAAAATGATAAAAACTGTACAGTAATTTCAGCCTACCTCTTGGGTCTTCTTTTCTAGTAAAGTGAGTTTTGCAGTTCTATCAATAAGCTCTCGAGCTGGATTACTGCTCTCTGTCACGGGCTTTTCACCTGAATCAAACAAAAGTATTTTTCTCTACTTAGATGACACACAATTAAAGCTCGCAGTGAGAACTTACGAGTGTATGATCAGACTATCTTATAATAACTGCCTTTATTCCAGAAATTTTACCTACGGACAGGACTTTGTGGAGAACAAAAATGAACAACATTATTTACCGCTGTCATGACATCTATATAACAGAATTTACATTTTCCTACTCTGAAATCATAAATTCAGATCATTTGCAGTCTTAAAAAAAGCTGGGATACAATGACACAAAAATGTCGAACACAAAGAATATACGCTAACTGTATACCTTGAAATTTTCACCCCTGGTCATTTTGGCCCTTTTAAAATAAATAACATATTCACCAAATCTTACATTCGCCTTAAATTACCATAGAGTCATTGATGGCACAAACAGACTTGCCAACCTTGAAAGATTTTTCATGGGGGAGGTTTTTCAATCTCATAGGGGAGACTCTAAATTTTAGTAAGAATTAAGAGAAAAATATAAATTTTTCATGAGGGAGATATACATTTTTCTTGAAGAAATTATCAAAATTTTACATAAAAAATAGGGAGTCTCTCTATCTATGGGGAAGACTTGACAAGTATTCATGAACTTCAAAGTTTCAATTATTTAACTTGAAATTTTCGCTTTCATTTTCAATTTGCTCTCACATCTAAGGGTGAAAATAGCGAAATTTTTATGGAAGCGAAAATTTCCAGGTATACGATAATTTGTTTCTTTTTACTGGAAATGCAAAACAGTGTACTATAACTATATGTTTATGCAGATTTTAGAAAAACTTTATTCCATCTATCACTGGCTGCCTATTAAAACAGATCTCTATTTTTAACCACATTCAATTGATGTACCATTTTTTAAAGATGCTGTGTTTTTTTTTCAAAAATTTTCCTTTCCTTTTTTACTACTTAGACAGATATACAATAACAAAAAAAAAAGATATATGCATAGGCATAAACATTCTTAAATTCCAATATACAGTCAAAACTCCAAATGTTGAGATACATGTAGGTAATCTCAATTTATCTAGTGAGATACATGTAGGTAATCTCAATTTATCTAGTGAGATACATGTAGGTTATCTCAATTTATCTAGTGAGATACATGTAGGTAATCTCAATTTATCTAGTGAGATACATGTAGGTAATCTCAAATTTATCTAGTGAGATACATGTAGGTAATCTCAATTTATCTAGTGAGATACATGTAGGTAATCTCAATTTATCTAGTGAGATACATGTAGGTAATCTCAATTTATCTAGTGAGATACATGTAGGTAATCTCAATTTATCTAGTGAGATACATGTAGGTAATCTCAATTTATCTAGTGAGATACATGTAGGTAATCTCAATTTATCTAGTATCTCCAGATCCAGTGCCAGTCCTGGCAATTTTACTTCTATATCATAATAAACAAAAGACCTGATAACTGGAAATCGGAAAAGTCGAAAAACCACTAATGTCGATGTTAACACATGGTCCTGATGTTTAATTTCAATATGAAAGTGACCAGTTATCTCGTAGTTTATTTTTTGTACATCGTCATTAAATCATTGTGATTATACAACTAGTGCTGAACAATTTGCTTTCTGTATCATTTTTTGAGTACATAAAATGATACTTGCCAATACAAGTATACAGTTGTGTATTAAGAAATAAATACTCAAACATAATTACTTCCTTTTAATATTGTTTAACAAAACAAATGCTTCTTGTAGCCGTCAGCTTGCACATATACTGACGATAAAACAGAAACGATATACATATAGGCTTACAAGTATTCTGGCAATTACCGAGATGCTCACAAGAGTAATCAAGATTGTATTTAGTGACAGACCTATTAACTCGAGGACCCGTTTATCTTGAGTTTTTTTGCTTAGTCCTGTTGGCTTCGAGATACAGAGGTTTGACTGTATTTTGTGAAAATTGCTTGAGAAATCCAGTTTGGCATTTATTCATTTGCAATTGATTAATTCAACCTTACTATTTGTATATGCATACCACACTGAATGTGATCTCATTTTCATTAAATATATATAGGAATATAAGATTAATTTTTATGCCTGTGTATAGCTGTTATTTGTTATTGCACATCTAGTGCAAGTAGTAAAAGTACAAAAACCGAAATAAGTGTTTCTTTAATACAGCAAATTTAACACATTGACAAAATCTCCACGGAATTAACACGCTCACCATACAGATTGTTCAATGTACCAAAAAATATATACAAAATTTTTACAAACCACTTTTTACAAAAAATCGCTACTTTCATACAAAATTATATATATGAAATTATACTTTTTTATATTAATAGTTTAATATAAAATCATACTATGTATTTTTTGTTATAAAATTTAATACCAACCTATACCATTTCTAATTCAAATCTTACATCAAATTATACTCTTTTTGTACCAAATAAATATATTTTTTCAATATTTATATTTAATTTACAATCAAACTATACTATTTTGATATAAAATTTTAATATCAATAATATTGTTTTATACAACAAATGGAAACATCATATTAAATACAGTCAAACTTGTCTATAAAGGCCACGTAAGGGAACAGGCAAAAGTGCTCATTACAGACAGGTGTGCTTTATATACAAGTTTATTTATCATAAAATAAGTTAACAAAGGTTATCGTTGAATGACCTTTGTAAGCAGGTGTCCCTTATTCAGAGGTGGCCTTTAATGCAAGTTTGACTGTACATTTCACTGTCAGAGAACTGTTATACCTGGTTTACGTTTTGTTATGTCCACAACTCTGGGGCATGCTGCCATTCTGTTGGCTTCCTGTGAAATAGATTACATATAATATAAACTTGATAAATAGCAAGCCAAAATTTTTTACTAACTGGAATCTGATTTACTACAAAGCTGGGCCCATCTTATCAAAAAGTTGCATGTTCTAAGTCATTGAATTTAAGATAAAACCAAGGACTGTTTTATCATCTGTACCCTATATCATATCTCAAGGCATATTTGCACATTTTCAAATAAGATATCGATAGTTAATGTATACCTATACTGGCAAAATATCTATTCTTGGAAGACACTACCTATTTTTAGACCCGTTCTCGCTGAATAAACAAAATTTGCCAGACTTCATGAACATACTGTGTTCTAAAACAAAAAATAAAACATGCAAGAAATAAGATAATTGATATTTCCAGAACAACCCTGACCCATCTTTCTGTCATTCTATCCACAATTTTGTTTTTACAAGCTGGGGGAAATGTCACAAGCTTAAAATAAAAAAAATTGCTGTCCAAGAATAGGTCCTTCAGTAGCCAATGATTAAGGTGTTTAGGTTGGGTTTTTAGAATTGGTTAAATTAACTGTTTGCCTCATATTTCATGTACTGCATCTAAACATAACCTATTATGATGTAGCCTGGGTTCCTGGCCCAATCATCTTTCGTCAATAGGCCAGGTGTATTACTATCCATGTGACTAAATTATCAGCGCAAAACAGGACTGAAAATTATCACGTGACCAAGACATCTGATAGAGAAAATGTGCATGTCCGTATCAATAAACAGAGAAAATGACGGTATCCATCTCGGTAGTCAAACAGACAATCACATCAGATTCTTGCAAATGTAGTAAACAATATACTTGTTTATGTCTGTGTAATTCTACAACGATTGAGTGCAAATAGTGCATGCATCAAGTGTATAGTACACTGTAAACTCTCATATCACATCAATTGAGTATGGGAGCGCCATGTTTGTTATGATTTGATGCTATCCCATGACTCAGTGCGGCGGAAAAGGTAATCTTATCCAATCGGATAATCAAAGTGATTGTATTCCACCTGGCTATACTGCCAGCATTAGCATCAGTTAACCCGGATCCCAAGCTAATTATGATGCTAAATTTCGAAGTCATTTGATCAGTTGAACTGAAAATATCAAGTAAAAACCTTGATTTTCATCCCAATATCTGTACCGTACCAGTACCTTCTACATTTACAAAAATAAATTACAACACTAAATTAGCTTTACAAACTGCACCTGGGTAAACGTGATAAAGACAGAAACTGATTAGGTCATAAGTCACCACATGCCCTAAATCTTTGCAAGTGGTAAGTGTCGGTCATAAAATGGGCCCCTGAATCTCAAAACATTTGAAACACAACCAACTGTTGTTCCATTCTCAATTTCTGTCTTGACAGACAAAAGTAGGACAACATCACTTCCTGTTAGGCAGATTATGATATATTTGACCTGGGATATGGATAGCATGTAGTGACAGGTGACAGATTTGAAAAAACAGCCAACAGGAAAGTGATGACATTTGTCATCTTTACAAGAGAGAGAATTTATCGTAACTTAATTCCTCGAAGAGGAACTAAAACAAGATATCATTGAATGCAGGGTTCAAAAAATTTGTAAAAAAGCATTCGCCCTTCGGGAGAGTGATTACATAACTTCCACTCGCCAAAACTCATTTTGCACTCGCCCAAGTATGAAAACATAGTATTTCAAAGAAAATGTGTTAAGAGTGTATAAAATCTTTTTTCAAAGTAAATAGATCTTATATGACTTAACAGATATGATACTCTTCATTTGACAAATTGTTTTTTTTTCTAATTAAGTACTTATTATGATGGAAAATGTGTGAAAATCTTACCACACCTTTTGTATGCTCTCATTTTAAGTTTTTAGAATTCAAATTCTTGACTGAAATTTTGGTTGCCCGCGATAAAAATCCGGTTACCCACAAATATATTATTTAATTTCGTTTTTTAAGTTATTGTTATTTTAATAGATAAATTTATATACAATATATATTGTCTCTGAAAGATGCATTTGCATCTAAATTAACTGTTAATGCATCATTATTATTACTATAATCAATTATTATTATTACTGTTTTATGATGTTACTACTATGTGTTTAACTAAATCAATATAAATTACAAAAGTAAGTTTTCACTATTGTTAGATGGAAACAAGAGTTATCCATTTCTATATTTTCATTAAAACTTTTATTTATAGTATTCAGTAACTATTTTTACTTTTATCATTCACTTACATTCAGATTTTACAACTTCTATACAAATTATAGTATTATGATTATTTTACTAAATCCTGAAATTCAGGTCCGTTCGGAATTGGTTCTTTTGTTTACACACATTCAATTTCCACTTCCTCAACAAACTCCAAGTATCAGCTGTCAACACACGATGTGTTCTGTAACTTTATTGGCCATGAGGTAAAGACCAACATGTTTAATTGTCAATAAAATAATTATTTAAGTTTCTAATTGTTTATTGTAATGTATTTTGAACTGAAAATAGAAGGAAATGGATCAGTTTCGAAATTTAAAAGGGAAAACAGATTTTCAGTAGGGCGTCAGCAAGTGCCTGTATTTTACTTCAGTGTCAATAGGGTGTATTTGTTATAAAACTGGTGTCATTAAACATTGCAAATCTTCAATAGAAATGCTGAATATATTCTGTATAGTGTCTTACAAATCCTCATAAGGTATGTAATGATACATCTGATCTATATTTAACATTTTTGTACAGTAGAACCTGTCTACAGAGACCACTCTCATAAAAGACCACCTGTCTTCTGAGACCAAATTTTGAAAACCACTTGGTTAAATAATCCATCAGATAAAATCTCTTTTGAGAGACCAACTGTCTTGTAAGACCACATTTCAGTGGCAGATGGCGATGGTCTTTTCAAGGCAGGTTCCATAGTACATGTTTTTACATTCACTGACTATTTGTGATTTAGAACTCATAATTCTAAAAAAAATCACAGCACAACATGTACAGGGGCCTTGGAGCACTGCACTTTAAACCATGAAGTTTCTCACTTCTGGTCAGTGCAGGTTCAAGACCCACTAGGACCAAAGTGAGAAGGTTTGCCAGTTTACTTGCAGAAGGTGGGTGGTCCATTCCCAGGTACATTGTAACTAGGTTCTCTCTTCCACTATTTAAATGTTGGCCATCACCATATAACTGGAAAATTGTTGAGTGTGGCATAAAACCACAATTCAAAACAAATACAGAACAACATGTACAAATATTCTTTATAACTTTGTCATATACATGTTTAACTCATCAACCCCTGAAAAACAATGGACTCTTCTGTATATCAATGACTTAGACCAGTCCAAATGTGTCTTTAGGAGTGAATGAGTTAAAGACTTATTTGATGCAAAGTTATGAACAGACAAAAGCCTTTCAACACTACAGACCATCATGGACCAGACTGTGACAACAGAAACAGATTGCCATTTAGATACTTAGGCGCAACAGGGTTTAAACATTTTTGACTTACAGTAAGTAACTGTGCCGTCTGCTTGGCAAGTGAAGCCAGTTCAATTTTACCAGGTATGTCATCCGGTAATTCCCCGATCTTCACACTTCCTGTGCTACTAGATAAACCTACAGGTTTATGTGGTACTTTCAGTGGCGGTAATTTAGCTAGCTGCTCCTATGATAAAGACATGAAAATGGAAAGAGTTCAGGTAATCTGTATAAGTGATTAGTGATTAGTCATACATTTTTTTTTATCTGGATCATATTCCATACAATAACTAAGACATACGAACACTAGTTAGAACCAGATTAAAATCTCTATGATTGGGGTGAATCAACCTCCCAACATTAGATTAGGCTGGATCAATTTCTCTTTACTAGATAAGGCTGGGTCAACTTCCCTAGAAAAGATAAGGCTAGGTCAACTTCTCTTTAGATCAACTTCCTTACAAAAGATAAGGCTGGGTCAACTTCCCTTTACTAGATAGGGCTGGATCAACTTCCCTAGAAAAGATAAGGTTGGGTCAACTTCCCTTTACAAGATAAGGCTGGATCAACTTCCTTAGAAAAGATAAGGCTGGGTCAACTTCCCTTTAATAGATAGGGCTAGATCAATTTCCTTAGAAGAGATAATGCTGGGTCAACTTCCATTTACTAGATAGGGCTAGATCAACTTCCTTAGAAAATATAAGGCTGGATCAACTTCCCTTTACTACATAAGGCTGGATCAACTTCCTTAGAAAAGATAAGGCTGGGTCAACTTCCATTTACTAGATTGGGCTAGATCAACTTCCTTAGAAGAGATAAGGATGGATCAACTTCCCTTTACTAGATAGGGCTGGATAAACTTCCCTAGAAAAGATAACGCTGGGTCAACTTCCCTTTACTAGATAGGGCTGGATAAACTTCCCTAGAAAAGATAACGCTGGGTCAACTTCCCTTTACTAGATAGGGCTGGATCAACTTCCCTAGAAAAGATAAGGCTGGGTCAATTTCCCTTTACTAGATAGGGCTTGATCAACTTCCCTAGAAAAGATAAGGCTGGGTCAACTTCCCTTTACTAGATAGGGCTGGATCAACTTCCTTAGAAAAGATAAGGCTGAGTCAACTTCCCTTTACTAGATAGGGCTGGATCAATTTCCCTAGAAAAGATAAGGCTGAGTCAACTTCCCTTTACTAGATAGGGCTGGATCAATTTCCCTAGAAAAGATAAGGCTGGGTCAACTTCCCTATATTAGATAGGGCTGGATCAACTTCCCTAGAAAAGATAAGCCTGAATCAACTTCCCTATTCTAGATTTGGCTGGATCAACCTTCCTACATAAGATAGGACTGGATCAATCTCCCTACACTAAATTGGGCTGGATCAACTTTCCTACACTAGATAAGGTGGGGATCAACTTCCCAACACTAGATCAGACTGGATCAACCTCCCTTCACTAAAACTAGATAAATCTAAATGAACTTCTGTATGATTAGAGTGAATACACTTCCCTACACTAAATATATCTGGATAAACTTCTCTTAACTAAATTGGGTGACATCAATTTCCTATACTAGATTTGGCTGGATCGATATTCCTATACTAAATAGATATGGATCAACTTCCCTTTACTACATCAGGCTGGATCAAATTCCAAATACTACGCTGGGCTAGATCAACTTTCCTACACTACATAAATCTGGATCAACTTTCCTACACTACATAAATCTGGATCAACTTTCCTACACTAGATAGAACTGGATCAACTTTTCTACACCATATAGATCTGGATCAACTTTCCTACACTACATAGATTTCCTACACTAGATAGATCTAAATCAATTTTCCTACACTACATAGATCTGGATTAACTTTCCTACACTATACAGATCTGGATCAACTTTCTTACACTATATAGATCTGGATCAACCCTCTAATACTATATAATTCTGGATCAACTTTCCTACACTATAAGGAACTGGATCAACTTTCATACACTATACAGATCTGGATCAACTTTCCTTCACTACAAAGATCTGTATCAACATCCCAGATCTAGATTGAATTGGGGCAACCTCTGGACAAAAGATGATGATTGTCAAGATTGGACTAAATCACATTTCCTGCACTTGATAGGACCTGTTTAAACCAAAAATGTAAATTTTACTGTATAGTTGTTTTATCTGCGGGGGGATTTAATTTTGTTATATTCACAGTCAAAGGAAATACCATGAAATTAAATAACAGTGAATATAAACTCCATACTTATGAAGTATTATAAAGACAATAAGTTAACAATCAAAATTATTTCCAATCAAAATGTATTCATATATAACCAGACATCGAATACAATTATCCCAAAATACTTATAAGCTTTATTTCAACTCCTATTACACTTTGGCTAAGAAAATGGTCTTGTGCGAAATTTAATATCCAAGAATAAGTTCCTTTCAGAAAAACACAAAATTTTCTCCCCATAAAATTAAATAATGATACAGTATATACATATAGTATTAAAGGTTATTTCTATAACAAATTGATCTGAACAAAATAAAAACTAAACAGTGAAGCAAAATGTGGAATTAAACTAGAGATAATATTTGCTACTTTTAAAACTATAAGAATAAACTTATTGAAAATTTTGAGAGCTTAATAAATGATTTATATATTATAAAAACATTCTACAGGTTTCTGCTTACTCGCATTCTGTCAGCTCGCAATCTATTATTCTCATCCTTTGAGTACTTCAGGGACTCTTTTAGGGAGTTAATCTGTGGTAAAAAACAAACACAAAATAAAACAAGTGAAATATAAGCAAAAATATGTATTACATTTCATGTCAGCAAGACTGCGTTTATCAACAGATAAACAACTGAACATAGGTATAATTAAAATTGAAACAAAATCTGGTACTAAAAAACTATACAAATAATGTCCACGGTAACAGGACAAATACAGAGAATAAAAATTCTGCAACAGGAAATGACACTTCTAGGCATCAATGTTGATATGCAAATGAAATTTCCCCAAGTTACCATGGACAGGGTTAATGTGCACATGAAGTTTCCCCAAGTGATCTTGGACAGGGTTGATGTGCATTTAAAGTTTCCCCAAGTTATCATGGACAGGGCTGATGTGCACATGAAGTTTCCCCAAGTTATTATGGACAGGGTTGATGTGCACATGAAGTTTGCAGAAGTGATCTTAAACAGGTCTGATGTGCACATGAAGTTTCCCCCCAAGTTATCATTGACAGGGCTGATGTGCACATGAAGTTTCCCCCAATTTATCATGGACAGGGTTGATGTGCACTTAAAGTTTCCCCAAGTTATCATGGACAGGGTTGATGTGCACATGAAGTTTCCAGAAGTGATGTTGAACAGGTCTGATGTGCACATGAAGTTTCCCCAAGTTATCATGGACATGGTTGATGTGCACATGAAGTTTCCCCACGTTATCATGGACAGGGTTGATGTGCACATGAAGTTTCCAGAAGTGATGTTGAACAGGTCTGATGTGCACATGAAGTTTCCCCAAGTTATCATGGACATGGTTGATGTGCACTTAAAGTTTCCCCACGTTATCTTGGACAGGGTTGATGTGCACATGAAGTTTCCAGAAGTGATGTTGAACAGGTCTGATGTGCACATGAAGTTTCCCCAAGTTACCATGGACAGGGTTAATGTGCACATGAAGTTTCCCCAAGTGATCTTGGACAGGGTTGATGTGCACTTAAAGTTTCCCCAAGTTATCATGGACAGGGCTGATGTGCACATGAAGTTTCCCCAAGTTATTATGGACAGGGTTGATGTGCACATGAAGTTTGCAGAAGTGATCTTAAACAGGTCTGATGTGCACATGAAGTTTCCCCAAGTTATCATTGACAGGGCTGATGTGCACATGAAGTTTCCCCAATTTATCATGGACAGGGTTGATGTGCACTTAAAGTTTCCCCACGTTATCATGGACAGGGTTGATGTGCACATGAAGTTTCCAGAAGTGATGTTGAACAGGTCTGATGTGCACATGAAGTTTCCCCAAGTTATCATGGACAGGGTTGATGTGCACATGAAGTTTCCCAAACTTATCATGGACATGGTTGATGTGCACTTAAAGTTTCCCCAAGTTATCATGGACAGGGTTGATGTGCACATGAAGTTTCCCAAACATATCATGGACATGGTTGATGTGCACTTAAAGTTTCCCCAGTTATCATGGACAGGGTTGATGTGCACATGAAGTTTCCCAAACTTATCATGGACATGGTTGATGTGCACTTAAAGTTTCCCCAAGTTATCATGGACAGGGTTGATGTGCACATGAAGTTTCCCAAACTTATCATGGACATGGTTGATGTGCACTTAAAGTTTCCCCAAGTTATCATGGACAGGGCTGATGTGCACATGAAGTTTCCCCAAGTTATTATGGACAGGGTTGATGTGCACATGAAGTTTGCAGAAGTGATCTTAAACAGGTCTGATGTGCACATGAAGTTTCCCCAAGTTATCATTGACAGGGCTGATGTGCACATGAAGTTTCCCAATTTATCATGGACAGGGTTGATGTGCACTTAAAGTTTCCCCACGTTATCATGGACAGGGTTGATGTGCACATGAAGTTTCCAGAAGTGATGTTGAACAGGTCTGATGTGCACATGAAGTTTCCCCAAGTTATCATGGACAGGGTTGATGTGCACATGAAGTTTCCAGAAGTGATGTTGAACAGGTCTGATGTGCACATGAAGTTTCCCCAAGTTATCATGGACAGGGTTGATGTGCACATGAAGTTTCCAGAAGTGATGTTGAACAGGTCTGATGTGCACATGAAGTTTCCCAAACTTATCATGGACAGGGTTGATGTGCACATGAAGTTTCCCCAAGTTATCATGGACAGGGTTGATGTGCACATGAAGTTTCCCAAACTTATCATGGACATGGTTGATGTGCACTTAAAGTTTCCCCAAGTTATCATGGACAGGGTTGATGTGCACATGAAGTTTCCCAAACTTATCATGGACATGGTTGATGTGCACTTAAAGTTTCCCCAAGTTATCATGGACAGGGTTGATGTGCACATGAAGTTTCCCAAACTTATCATGGACATGGTTGATGTGCACTTAAAGTTTCCCCAAGTTATCATGGACATGGTTGATGTGCACTTAAAGTTTCCCCAAGTTATCGTGGACAGAGTTGATGTGCGCATGAAGTTTCCCAAAGTTATCTTAAACAGTTTTTGAGCTATGCTCTGGAAATTTTACTGACTGGAAAGCCTTTGATGGTTGAGGGATAATAAACAAACCTGTTGTAGGAGATATGGTGATTCCTGTACTGGAAAACCGGACACTGGTACTTGAGACCCTGGTGACGTAGCTATCAAAAGGAAA
Organism: Atrina japonica; assembly: GCA_030159075.1. Taxonomy (NCBI): domain Eukaryota; kingdom Metazoa; phylum Mollusca; class Bivalvia; order Pterioida; family Pinnidae; genus Atrina; species Atrina japonica. Next base: position 438,444 of record BROG01000315.1, on the reverse strand, counting down.
CAAACATATGTTTGAAGTATGCAATAAGCTTGTTGGTGTACTCAGTACAAAGGTCAAGGTTGCTAACAGAAACATTATTTTGCAGAGTTTAAAAGTGTAAATAACTTTATTTTTGTGAAAAATAACTTTTGTGTAAATTTGTGAAGGGAAATATTCTGGAATTCAAATATTTTACGACACATATTTATATAATAATATGAGTTTATTAACCTCAGTTCCTATAAATAGCAATGATGTGAGGCTGTAAAAGTATTTCTTTCAAAAAGTAAATGATGTGTGGCATTACAAGCAGAAATTCATTATCTAAAGAGTGAACTTCTATAAACTGTAACAGATGCATAAGCTACTATGAAAATCATATAATCATCCCAGAATATGCCTCTACTCATTTGCAAGTACAAAATCAAATATTATGAAAGTAAAATCAGGCTTTTTTCTATAGTTTCCATAAAACGGAAATTATGCCCCACTCTCAATGCAAAATCCATGTGTTTTTTCCCAATTTAATTGTGTTGCCAATGACGTTTTCCCAAAATTGACAGAAAAAACCTGTTTTCAATTTTCATACACATTTAATCAGGATGGATTAATTAGTAAGCACTGACCTGTTTGTCCAGCTTGTCTGGTAATTCCCTCCAATAATGTTTTCTTGGACAACACTTTTAACCTCTCCTTCAACTCTAATTTCTCCTGCTCAAGCGAGTCTACATCATTCTGTAGAGCATCCATCGTCTCCTCAAATTCCCTGTTGACAGCAAAAGACCATCAGACTTATAATAATTGAAAAACAAAGGCCTTTGTGAGCATGTGTTTATATGTGTGTATTTGTTTATATGTGTGTATGTGTTTATATGTATGTGTGTGTTTTGGTGTATTTGTAGTTGTTCTGATAAACAAATACAGAAAATCTCAAAATTTGTGTTACTGTGTGTACATGTGTGTTTATCAGTATGTTTTGTAAGTGTAAGTATGTGTGTGTGTCTGTGTTTGTGTGTGTATGTGTGTGTATGTATGTATGTATGTTTGTATTGTGTGTGTGATCATACTTTAAAACATTAAATTATGGCAACACTACAGTGAGACTAGACTGGCATATAACTGAAACTTGACTGGCATATAATTGAGACTTGACTGGCATATAACTGAGACTTGACTGGCATATAACTGAGACTTGACTGGCATATAACTGAGACTTGACTGGCATATAATTGAGACTTGACTGGCATATAACTAAGACTTGACTGGCATATTACAGTGAGACTTGACTGGCATATAACTGAGACTTGACTGGCATATAATTGAGACTTGACTGGCATATAATTGAGACTTGACTGGCATATAACTGAGACTTGACTGGCATATAACTGAGACTTGACTGGCATATAACTGAGACTTGACTGGCATATAATTGAGACTTGACTGGCATATAACTAAGACTTGACTGGCATATTACAGTGAGACTTGACTGGCATATAACTGAGACTTGACTGGCATATAATTGAGACTTGACTGGCATATAATTGAGACTTGACTGGCATATAACTAAGACTTGACTGGCATATTACAGTGAGACTTGACTGGCATATAACTGAGACTTGACTGGCATATAACTAAGACTTGACTGGCATATAACTGAGACTTGACTGGCATATAACTGAGACTTGACTGGCATATAACTGTGACTTGACTGGCATATAACTGAGACTTGACTGGCATATAACTAAGACTTGACTGGCATATAACTGAGACTTGACTGGCATATAACTGAGACTTGACTGGCATATAACTAAGACTAGACTGGCATATAACTGAGACTAGACTGGCATATAACAGTGAGACTTGACTGGCATATAACAGTGAGACTTGACTGGAATTTAACTAAGACTGGCATATTACAGTGAGACTTGACTGGCATATAACTGAGACTTGACTGGCATATAACAGTGAGACTTGACTGGCATATTACAGTTAGATTTGACTGGCATATAACTAAGACTTGACTGGCATATAACTGAGACTTGAATGGCATATAACTAAGATTTGATTGGCATATTACAGTGAGACTTGACTGGCATATAACTAAGACTTGACTGGCATATTACAGTAAGACTTGACTGGCATATAACTGAGACTTGACTGGCATATAACAGTGAGACTTGACTGGCATATAACTAAGACTGGCATATTACAGTGAGACTTGACTGGCATATAACTGAGACTTGACTGGCATATAACAGTGAGACTTGACTGGCATATAACAGTGAGACTTGACTGGCATATTACAATTAGACTTGACTGGCATATAACTGAGACTTGACTGGCATATAACTAAGACTTGACTGGCATATTACAGTGAGACTTGACTGGCATATTACAGTGAGACTTGACTGGCATATAACTGAGACTTGACTGGCACATAAATGTGAGACTTGACTGCATTACTATAGTGAGACTTGACTGGCACAGTACAGTGAGACTTAACTGACATATAACTGTGAGACTGGCCTGGCATATAACTGTGAGACTTTACTGGTACATTACTGTGAGACTAGATTACACTATTACCGTGAGACTTGACTGCACTACTATAGTGAGACTTGACAAGAAAGTTTGTAGCCTCTGAATGAATATATTCTACACAATAAATGGCTATCAACAAGTCCTATGGAATCTGTCTTGAAAGAACACTCTCATGAATGACCCACCTGTCTTGTGAGATCACATTACAAAAGCCATTCAGCTAAATATTCATTTATTTCCCATAAACCTCTTTTGAGAGAACAATCTGCCTTCCAAGACCACATTTCAGTGGCAGAAAGGGTGGTCTCTCAAGATAGTTTCTAGTGAGAAATGGAGTTTCCTACTCCGCTTTTGGATCACATAGTCCATATACAGATGATATAAGATGAAGTCACAAATCTGGCAAATCTAAGTTAAATGTTGTTGATAGTTGAAATAATTAGAGATCCCATTGCTACAGACCAAACAAACCTAATCTGGTTAAATTTTTACAAAAAGGCAAACAAACCAAAATCAATTTACACCCTTCTCTTCTCTCACCCTTCCTCCATCTTTGTTCTAAGGTTTGAACTTTCAAATCCAATGTAAAACTCAGTAAAAAAAAACAAACAATCCAATCAAAATGCCATATTTTCATTACTTGCTCTAAGTAATTAAAATCTTTCCTAAATTAGGTTTAGTATTAAGAATGTTAATATTTCAAAAATATAGAATTATTCTGAATGAAAGTCAAGGCATAAAGAAGAAACAAATTTGTTTGAATATTTCTGTAGAAAAACTTACTTTTCTTTTTTCTTCAGCAGTGTTTGCAACTCATCAAATTTACGCTGTATCTTTTCCACTCTGTCATCTGCATCTCTTGTTGCGTTCTCCAGTTTTTTCTCAACTAATCCTATACGCACCTGCATTTCGCTAAGTTCCTCTTTCTGTAAATAAACATTTTAGGCTTAATGAAACAACAAGTGCATTCTGGTTACCTAACCAACCCAAATTTGCAAAGCAATTTTGCCAACCCTAGCCTTTTTGGTTTTTTAGTCAGCTGTATAAATTTTGTAAAAATGTGCTTTGTTCCAGTAGAGTATGGCTAATACATTATGGAGGGAAAAAAAATCCCCTTTATTTGAAAAATATTTTTCCACAGTCCTCAGAAATGGCAAACAATTGTAAAACAAAGTTGTAACTTTCTGAAGAATACATATATACTAGAAGACAAATCTGCCCTGTTTATTACAAAACTTGGAGATGTTGCTGTATTTTACAATCTACATTGTTCATAACAAACTTTTGAATTTAGTTGCAATTTCCATTCTTTAATATCTGCTTTGATTTTAGCTTATCAAACTTTTATCACAAATCTTTCTTTTTTGTTGTAATTTCAAGTCTTTCATATCTCCTCTGTTTATCACAATCTTTAAGTTTTAGTTGAATTTGCATGAATTTCAAATGCTTCCTATCTACTGTGTAAATCTTAAGTTTTACATGTAATTCTAACTATCTTGCATCTGCTGTGTTTATTACAAACCTTGAGTTCTTGCATTTCTGCATGTCTGTTTATTATAAAAACCTGAAGTTTTAGTTGTAATTTCAACCCTCATGTATCTGCTGTTTATAAAAACCTGAAGTTTTAGTTGTAATTTCAACCCTCATGTATCTGCTGTTTATAAAAACCTGAAATTTTAGTTATAATTTCAACCCTCATGTATCTGCTGTTTATCACAAACCTTCAGTTTTAGATGTAATTCTAACTCTCAAGTATCTGCTGTTTATCACAAACCTTAAGTTTTAGATGTTATTCAAACTCTCAAGTATCTGCTGTTTATAACAAACCTTCAGTTTTAGATGTATCTAACTCTCAAGTATCTGCTGTTTATCACAAACCTTAAGTTTTAGATGTAATTCTAACTCTCAAGTATCTGCTGTTTATAACAAACCTTAAGTTTTAGATGTAATTCTAACTCTCAAGTATCTGCTGTTTATCACAAACCTTAAGTTTTAGATGTTATTCAAACTCTCAAGTATCTGCTGTTTATAACAAACCTTAAGTTTTAGATGTAATTCTAACTCTCAAGTATCTGCTGTTTATAACAAACCTTAAGTTTTAGATGTAATTCTAACTCTCAAGTATCTGCTGTTTAAGTTTTAGATGTAATTTAACTCACAAGTATCTGCTATTTATAACAAACCTGAAGTTTTAGATGTAATTCTAACTCTCAAGTATCTGCTGTTTATAACAAACCTTAAGTTTTAGATGTAATTCTAACTCTCAAGTATCTGCTGTTTATAACAAACCTTAAGTTTTAGATGTAATTCTAACTCTCAAGTATCTGCTGTTTATAACAAACCTGAAGTTTTAGTTGTAATTTCATTGATTTCTTGTCTTTTGTTGTAACTGCTGTTTATAACAAACATTAAGTCTTAGTTGTTAATTCTAAAGGTCAATTGAAATGATTTTTTACAATTTCCGAATAATTTACATAAATTGATTCTTTATAGCCATCTATTTACAAATAACAACAATATTTACCATCAAACTTCGGACCCGTAAAAAAATAAAAAAGTTTGCATGAGTTATCTCCCTTATAGCCAACCTGATGTCAGTTGATCGCTATATGCAACACCTCCCTATACTATTTTACTACTTATAAAATGTGATAAACAATTATCATATTACTGAAAAAAATTGGTGAAAAAAAAAATCATAGAACATCGATAAAGCCTGTTTTCAAAATAAAAAGCTGAAGATATTTTCAAGAGTTCAATAATTACACCTTTATTTAGATTCTACTCACTCTGCCCCCATCGGTCTTAAAACTAACTATATATTAGATCTAGCCTAGTCAAACACAGAATCTACTGCCTTGCCTACCTGCTTTCAAATACCATACAGGTTCCAAAATGCATTGAAATATGTTAATATAAATACTTTAGTATTCTATCTGATTGAAAAAAGATGTAAACTCATGTATATTTTGTGGATTGCCATATCTGCCTCGAAGTGCAAGTAAACCAAGAGAAGAGGGTAAGATGTATCGAAACTCAAAATCGAATGTGACATCACTGACACCCAAAATTGGCTACTGGGTGAAAAGGGCCTAGACACAGCCTATAAAGGAGCTGTACAAGTAGGATTAATGGGTTTAGTTCTTCAAAATAGGTAAAATGTGCATAAATCAATTTAAAAATCAAATAGAAAGTCTACGCAGTACAGCAGATTCTACTGGATAAGAAATCAAAACAAAATATCGTCACGCAAATCAATAATCACGTATCTCCGTTTCCTGTAGTCCTACGTTGTATTTTTTGGTATTTCCTGGGGATTATCAAACTAACCAAATTTTATAATCTTTAATGGATGAATGTATGTCTATAACCATGAAGTTATTTTTTTAGTTTTGTTTACATATTCACATGTAGGCCTATATGGTTTTTTACAAGAACTCCTAGGTGTACGAAAAATTATCATTCACATCCTTTCATAAATTCATTGTATGTTACCCGTTTTCAATTAAAAACAAATATATCCGTGAAAATAAATTACAAGTGCGTATTTCTAAAAATTTCACATCTACTACTTACCGTTTATGTTGTTTTAAAACAAACGTGTTTAATTTTGGCAAATAGGCCTAACGCCGGTTGAAACCGATTATTTCACAAAATTAGAAATAAGTTAGTTTTGACAAGATAATTTTTCATCCATAAAATACAGAAAAAAATACCTTGGGGAAAATGAACTGATTTTTCGAGGGAATTTCAGAAGAAAAAATACCTGTGTTATCCAGGGTTAGCAAGTTCTTTCATAAAATAAGATTACTCGTACTTTACGCATGCTTAAACTGTCGACATATAATGTGTTTATTACTTCATTGTTGAGTTTCATCCACTGATTTTATAAACTGCAAGCAACATTTAGGAAACACATTTTGTGTTCTTTGACATTTTCAATATGACGTAAAGATTAACATGTTGAATTGTCAATAAAATAAAGATTTAAGTTAGTTTTGGGTTTTTGAAATTTTTGAACTACAAATAGAAGGGAATGGATCAGAAAAAACTTAAGCCTTGGGAAAAATGAACATTTTTTTTTCGAGGCAGTGATTTTTTATGAAATGTGAATAAAATTACTTCATCTGCGATTTCTTTTTGTGTGCGGCAGTGTCTGAGAACCAAAAGTATTTTTTTATTTGGCCTAATTTTAACTCTCTTGTATCTGCTGTTTATAACAAACACAAGTCTTAGTTCCTAATTTTAAACTTGCAAGCTGCAGAGCAGAAAACAACACGATGTTTTAGTTGTGACATTCAACGGTATCATGCAGTTTAAAGACCTTAAGTTTTAGTTTAATTTTCAATCTCTTATATCTGCAGTTTAAAACAACCTTAAGTTTGGGTTTAATTGAACTCTTGTATCTGCAGTTTAAAACAAACTTACAAATAAAGGGACTCTTGTATCTCATTTTGACAAACCTTAAGTTTAGTTGTAATTTCAACTCTGACATTTCTGCAGTTTAAAAACAAACCTTAAGGCGGTGATTTCAACTTTGTATCTGCAGTTAATGACAAACCTTAAGTTTGAAGTTGTAATTTTAACTTCTAATATCTGCGTTTAAAATAAACCTTTTTAGTTGTGCGGCAACTCTCTTGTATCTGCAATAACAATTTTTTAAGTTTTAGCCTAATTTTAACTCTCTTGTATCTGCAGTTTATAACAAACCTTAAGTTTTAGTTGTAATTTCAACTCTCTTGTATCTGCAGTTTAAAATAAACCTTAAAGTTCTAGTTGTAATTTCAACTCTCTTGTATCTGCAGTTTAAAACAAACATTAAGTTTTAGTTGTAATTTCAACTCTAGTATCTGCAGTTTATAACAAACCTTAAGTTTTAGTTGTAATTTCAACTCTCTTGTATATCTGCAGTTTATAACAAACCTTAAGTTTTAGTTGTAATTTCAACTCTCTTGTATCTGCAGTTTATAACAAACCTTAAGTTTTAGTTGTAATTTCAACTCTCTTGTATCTGCAGTTTATAACAAACCTTAAGTTTTAGTTGTAATTTCAACTCTTATATCTGCAGTTTATAACAAACCTTAAGTTTTAGTTGTAATTTCAACTCTCTTGTATCTGCAGTTTATAACAAACCTTAAGTTTTAGTTGTAATTTCAACTCTTGTATCTGCAGTTTATAACAAACCTTAAGTTTAGTTGTAATTTCAACTCTTGTATCTGCAGTTTATAACAAACCTTAAGTTTTAGTTGTAATTTCAACTCTCTTGTATCTGCAGTTTATAACAAACCTTAAGTTTTAGTTGTAATTCAACCTTCTTGTATCTGCAGTTTATAACAAACCTTAAGTTTTAGTTGTAATTCAACCCTCTTGTATCTGCAGTTTATAACAAACCTTAAGTTTTAGTTGTAATTCAACCTTCTTGTATCTGCAGTTTATAACAAACTGTAAGTTTTAGTTGTAATTCAACCCTCTTGTGTCTGCAGTTTATAACAAACCTTAAGTTTTAGTTGTAATTTCAACCGTCTTGTATCTGCAGTTTATAACAAACCTTAAGTTTTAGTTGTAATTTTAACTCTCTTGTATCTGCAGTTTATAACAAACCTTAAGTTTTAGTTGTAATTTTAACTCTTTCATATCGTCTTCCTTTGCCTCTATTCTGTGCTTCATTGTTTCCATTTCCGCAATTTGAGATTTGACAGTCTTTGCACGCAGCACAACTGGTGGTACAGTCTGAAAAGTTAACAAGAACTGTTATAGAAACACTATGACTCCAAGAGTTAAGTCATTTGTGACAATTATAAACTCCCACAACTCTGGCAGATGTTGAAAGTCGGCCATAGTTTTTTAATTTTGAATGATGTTTTTCGCCACACTCAACAATTTTTCATTTATATGATGGCGGACAGTTTTTAATGGTGGAGGAGAGAACCCGGTTACAATGTACCTGGGAAGAGAACATCGGCCTTCCGCAAGTGACCAAGCAACTTTCTCACAAAATCAGCTCAGGTTCCAGCGGGACTCGAACCTGCACTGACCAGAAGTGAAAGAAGTCATGGTTTAAAGCGTGATACTCCAACCACTCAGCCATAGAGGCCCCATTTGGCCATAGTCAAATTTCATTTGGTATATTATTGATAGAAAGGAACATTGTGTAGCAATCTCGTCAGCTTGGAACAATATTTATTCTAAATTGAGTTTATTGTCCTCTATTAAGAAATGACACAACAGACCAGGTTATTAAGCTGAAAATTTGGAAAACTTAATGCTGTATGTGTAATTTAAGTTAGGTTCGCATATTTTAGCCCTCTAAGGGGGAATAGACTAATTAGCACAATCTTAATTTCACACAATTAATTTCACTGGATTTGTCCTGTATACAGAATGACAGGATGGAGAAATTTTAGTGCTGACCTCAAATTAGCGTAATCACATGAACGCGAAATGCGCTAATATTAAAATACCACTAAAATAAGTAGCCCTGTACAGGTACAGTATTTTCATGTGGCTGAGTTAGTCGAGATGTGGAGAAGGGCTCAGAAATCACAATGATCAGAAGTCACATGGACACACCCAAACACAAAATTTCAACTAAATAAATTTTTGTTTGTGTTCTTGTTGTTTTACTTCCTCAAAATTTTTCACTTATATGGAGATGTCACCACTTTCAGGTGAAGAGCTGCAAATTTTGACTGATGCAGTGTAGTGAGGATTCTATTTTTGTACCAAGGGACCTTCGTTTTGAGTTTCATCCCATTAACCTGTGACTTTTCCTACTCACATGCTGATCACCTGGCCAAGGTTAAGTCCCTACCATTTTTTATTGTCTTTGGTATGACCCATGACCTCCTGCTTGTGAATCAAAGGCTCTACCGATATATACCATTGCAAGGCATTAAATAAGTTTTGCTAACTTATAGCCAATCAACATTAACATGATAACTCATATATCTTATTCCATCCATTCCCTTTCTAATCATATACTTTTCATAGCACTGTGGTCATTGAAATTTCTAATGAAATTTATCTTATAGAGTAAGATATAGGTCAAGGTCAAAGACATAATTTTGTCCATTATTAGAACACTGTATTAGACTGATTCTGAGAGGTGAACATAAAAAAACATGATTTTTCCTCATCTTTCATTTCAAATGTTACTGCCATATAAACATTAAAGGGGCATTAGTTGTGTTTACCGAAAAAAAAATATTTCTATTTTTTTCTACTTTTCCTACTTATACTTGATGTACAATCTATACACATGCATAAAAAATCTTATATTCCTATATATTTTGTGAAAATAGTCAAGTCCAGTGTAGTATACATATTTAAGTAGTAAGGTTGAACTAATCAATTGCAAGTGAAAGAGTGTCAAACCTGGGTTTCTCAAGCAATTTTCACAAAATATATAGGGATTTAAGAATATTTGTACATGTGTATATCTTTTCTTCATTGTATATCAATCCAAGTTGTAAAAGAAGGGAACAAATTTAGAAAAAACCCACAGCTACTGCCCCTTTAAAAACAAACCTTCTTTTCATGTGTTCCATCAAAGTCATACTCTCCATTTTCCATGGCATTGGCAAGCTTGTTCATGGTTCCGACCACAACACCAAATGAGAGCCTATCAAGTATAGGATGTTCAGTAAAAGTAAATTTGTGTGTCATACTATCATGTTATACAAGAATTTTATATGATTGATAGACATACTCAGAGATGAAATGGATGGATGATTCTATTGTAAGACAGACCAAAAAGTTGTACAGAGGAAAAGGTGCAAATGAATGGATGAATCCATTTTTAGATGGGCCAATGTAAATGCAGAGAAGGAGAGGTGCAAATGAATGGATGAATCCATTGTCAGATGGATGGATGGAGCTGTAGAAATGAAGTGATGAGAATGGATGGATGAATCCATTGTTACACTGACCAATGGAGCTGTAGAGAGGGAGGGTGAGAATTGATGAATTGTAAGGAGGGAGTCAGATGGTGGATGAGTGAATAGTCAGGTGAAAGAGAGGATGTAGGGAATAATACAGGCAGATGATTGGTCAGGTGAAAGAGGAGATGTATGGAGGAAATGATGGGAATGGAGAAATGGAAAGAGAACGTAGGGAATAATGCAGATAAATGGTCAGGTGAAAGAGGAGATTATGGAGGAAATGATGGGGATGGATATGGTCAGGTGAAAGAGCAGATGTAGGAAATAATACAGGCAGATGATTGGTCAGGTGAAAGAGGAGATGTATGGAGGAAATGATGGGGATGGATAAATGGTCAGGTGAAAGAGAGGATGTAGGGAATAATACAGGCAGATGATTGGTCAGGTGAAAGAGGAGATGTATGGAGGAAATGATGGGGATGGATAAATGGTCAGGTGAAAGAGAGGATGTAGGAAATAATACAGGCAGATGATTGGTCAGGTGAAAGAGGAGATGTATGGAGGAAATGATGGGGATGGATAAATGGTCAGGTGAAAGAGAGGATGTAGGGAATAATACAGGCAGATGATTGGTCAGGTGAAAGAGGAGATGTATGGAGGAAATGATGGGAATGGAGAAATGGTCAGGTGAAAGAGAGAACGTAGGGAATAATACAGGCAGATAAATGGTCAGGTGAAAGAGGAGATTATGGAGGAAATGATGGGGATGGATAAATGGTCAGGTGAAAGAGAGGATGTAGGGAATAATACAGGCAGATGATTGGTCAGGTGAAAGAGGAGATGTATGGAGGAAATGATGGGAATGGATAAATGGTCAGGTGAAAGAGAGAACGTAGGGAATAATACAGGCAGATAAATGGTCAGGTGAAAGAGGAGATTATGGAGGAAATGATGGGAATGGATAAATGGTCAGGTGAAAGAGAGGATGTAGGGAATAATACAGGCAGATAAATGGTCAGGTGAAAGAGGAGATTATGGAGGAAATGATGGGAATGGATAAATGGTCAGGTGAAAGAGAGGATGTAGGGAATAATACAGGCAGATAAATGGTCAGGAAGAGGAGATGTATGGAGGAAATGATGGGGATGGAGAAATGGTCAGGTGAAAGAGAGATGTAGGGAATAATACAGGCAGGTCAGATGGAGGAGATTATGGAGGAAATGATGGGGATGGAGAAATGGTCAGGTGAAAGAGAGGATGTAGGGAATAATACAGGCAGATAAATGGTCAGGTGAAAGAGGAGATGTATGGACAGACACCACCAAATATTTTCCCATAGGCCTCAATGCTAATATACAAAACTTCAGGTCAATGTCACTCCCATGTTTATTATATCTGGGTCAAATAAGTACCTGTGGTGAAAGATCAATATTTTTGATAACAAAATTTGCACTCAAAAGTATTTGCCGGCATTTTTACTTCAAATTTTCACTTGTTTACAACTCGTAGTATTCCGCACCAAAGGATCTATTCAAATTTTGACCCCTCCATTCAATTTCAACCGTCAACCCCTTAATTTCCAAAGTGACCAATATTTATGTATCTTTTTTTCACCTTTATTTCACTTATTAATCGCCAAAACTCATTTTTTTCATTTAATGACATCAGATCACTCGGATTTTTTTACCCTCCGCACAACTTTGGGTGTCCAAAATGTCTGCGCCCATGTTGTAAACAAAGCTGGTGTTTTTCCGTATGGAAGAAATGTTTGTTTGTTTGTTTATTGTTGTTTAATGTCCCACTCAAGAATATTTCACTCATTTGGAGACGTCACCAAATGCCAGTGAAGGGCTTCAAAGACCTAGCACTTACAGTCATTGTAGGGTTCTTTAACGTGCCGACACCTACTGTGACACGGGCGGTTTTTACTGTCTCATCCGACAGACAGGAAACCAACCTGCCACAGACTGGACTCGAACTCACGACCTCACGATCAAGAGTCCAGCACGCTACCGACTGATCCAGGCCGGCTCTGGAGGAATGATGGGGATGGATAAATGGTCAGATGAAAGAGAAGATGTAGGGAATAATACAGGCAGATAAATAGTCAGGTGAAAGAGGAGATGTATGGAGGAAATGATGGGGATGGATAAATGGTCAGGTGAAAGAGGAGATTATGGAGGAAATGATGGGGATGGATAAATGGTCAGGTAATTGAGTTGGGTGATCCACTAATGGTGGAGGTGTATGGATGGATGAGGTTTGTCATAATGGAAAGTTAATAAAAACTTTTGCATAAAGTTGGACTTATAAATATCGAGACATTTTAAATAAACAATAGACATTACAAACAAGAGAGAGAGACAGAGAGAGAGAGAGACAGACAGACAGAGAGGGATAAAACACAGAGAGAGAGAGAGAAACAGAGAGATAGACACAGAGACACACACAGACAGAGAGATAGAGAGAGAGAGAGAGAGAGAGAGAGAGAGAGAGAGAGAGAGAGAGAGAGAGAGAGAGAGACAGAGACAGAGAGAGAGAGAGACAGAGACAGACAGAGAGAGACAGAGAAAGAGACAGAGAGAGAAACAGAGACAGAGAAAAACAGAGACAGACAAACATAGATAAAATGACAGACAGACTCTGAAACAGCAATGGTGGTTTGCAGAATACTAATATATACAATTTATAAATGTGTTTAACATTATGTAAATCAAATAGATATAATTAGAGCTGACCTCAGAGACTCGTATGGACCACTGTCCTCTTTACTGTAAACTTTATCTGCACATTGATATGCAATTTCCTCCATCTTTTTCGGCATCAGTCCTTCTGAATCTAAAATTTTACATTAAAGTTTTTTTTTGTATTCATAAACATTATCAAATCAATTTAAAAAAAAAAAAAGATTAAAATTGAAAACGCCTGAATATCGTTCAATCAAGGGTCTGAATTTAATTTCTAAGCTAAAGAGATTTAGTCATACCTGTTTTCTGGAAAAGAATCACAAGAAAAAATATTCTGTAGTATTTTAATAGATGAAAAATTGATAAATAAAATTTCATGAAATTTGTTGAAAGAGTGCCTTTAAAAATCAGAAGAATATAAAGACATTTATTCAATTAGTTTTAAACTGAAATTAAAGTTTTTCGAAACAATAACTGATTAAATTATTTCACCACAATTATGTGGAATATCTTAACTGTGCATTAAACTTCTAATTCTTGCTAAAAGTTATCTATGTACTTCTCTAGACACAACAAGAATCACTGCTGATGCTTAACTCATTCTTTCCCCAAGAAACATTTGGACTGGTCTGAGTCATTGATTTACAGAAGAGTCCATGATTGTTTTTTCAGGGTTTGATGGATTAAATCTCAAAATCTAATATTTCTGATTGTACAATTCAGTTATTTTCACACAGACTAGGACCCACTTGCTCAAAACTTAAGTATTACTCAATTTTGAGAATTTTTGCACAACTTCAGCTAATCCTGAAATCTGATTGGCTGAGCTAGCAAAGTTAAAAATATTCTCAGACTTAAGAATATTCTTAAGTTGTGAGCAATTGAACCCAGTTCTACTGGTACTTTCCCCTTGATTTAACTCATTCATCCTAAAGATAAATTTGGATTGGCCTAAATCATTGATTTACAGAAGAGTCAATTATATATCAGGGGTTGACAAGTTAAATTCCCAAACACCAGACTCAAATTCCAAAGCCATGTATTATGTGGGTTATAAATTCTGAAATTACTGATTTTTTACAACAATTTTCACTAGCGACATTTTATACTTCAATCATTATGCATTATGAACATTTTGATACTATAAATCTGGAAATTTTTGCCGGACTTTATTTTTGCAATAAATACATAAATTCTAAATTTATTCGGGAGATAATATTTTCACAATTTATAATGCCCATTTTGCTATACTATTATCATACTTAATTAAGCAATAATGTTAATTTTGCGAGCAAGAGCTCTCGCAAAATTACGTGTAAATAAAATTCTCATGAATAAAACTGGATTTACAGCAACAACACAAAATCAGCCCCAAGGATCACGAAGAAATCTGAACCCTTTCAGCCCTAAATATCCAAAAGGTACATTCTTTTCTATTGTCTGAAACCAATCTACTATTGTCTGTAGTGCTGTGGTGACAGCAATAAAACTAAAGTCAAAATTGGATTTTACTTTTTAGAATTACCCAAATGTCATTGACTTCAACACAAGATATTATACAAGTGTTTATCCCCAATTTGCTTTTCAGCATTCAAAATTTGAGTTTCATTAATTGGTAAAAAGATTCATTTAATCTGTTTATTAAAGATACTGCTATTTTGACTTAAGTCTTAAGATTGTTTCTTGACCCTGGACCCAGAAGTAAAATAGGAGTCTGGTGCATCAAGAAATAAATTTTCTATCAGTAAAACTCTCATCTTATTATTTCTCTAGATCATATCCCAAAGAGAAAGGTACCAGGTGAGTTATGGAAATACAATCAAACTTGCATTAAAGGCCACCTCTGTATAAAGGGCACCTGCCTTTAAAAGTCATTCAAACATAAACCTTTGTTTACTTTTTCATAATGAATAAACCTCTTCCGTCTATAACGGCTACTTTGCCTATTTCCTTGAGTGTCCTTTATAGACAAGTTTGACTGTATGTGAAAATCACTGTACATATTAATGTTCTTTAGTATGAAATGACCTACACTGCAACCCAAATCACTCTTACAAAATCTGTCTTAAGTAAGAGATAAAATGATTAAATCTTGTTATTGCAAACAGGTTTACATTGATAATATCCACATCATCCAAATCATACAAAATTACCATGCTTTCCTCGACTCCAAGATAAGGTCACATTATCTATAGAAAATCATGCAAGAAGCAAGATAACATCATAGAACAACAGAAAAAAAATGTTAGTAATGAAGGCATGATATACACAAAATATTCAAACCATTCATTTTTTAAAATTTCAAAAAAGCTGTATACACATCAATATCTGTAATGTATTAAGGCATAGCTATTGTTGTTGGGACTATTTTCTTGTACTACGGTACCTTGCAACAAACTGAAAGTCGTGTGACCTGGGTCCCATATTATCAAAATATTTTTCATGCTCAACAGTGGTCTGAACCCAATTTCTACCGATCAGATTTGAAATCATAAATGCAAGCAAGTATCGAATTAACACATATCAAGGTACTTAGTGAATTACAACACGTAAGACTAATAGATCTAGGTACCTAGTGAAGTACACCACCAAATGTCTTTACAGTATCTAGACAATGCAACACGTAAGAAGTTCAAAGGTAATGAGCATTACATGTCTAGACAATGGAACACATAGGATGTTCAAATGTATTGAGCATTACATGTCTAGAGACAATGGAGCACCTCAGAAGTTCAAGTGTATTGAGCATTACATGTTAAACAATGGAACACCTAGGAAGTTCAAACGCATTGAGCATTACATGTTAAACAATGGAACACCTAGGAAGTTCAAACGCATTGAGCATTACATGTTAAACAATGGAACACCTCAGAAGTTCAAACGAATTGAGCATTACATGTTAAACAATGGAACACCTAGGAAGTTCAAACGCATTGAGCATTACATGTCTAGACAATGCAACACCTACGTAGTTCAAATATTGAGCATTCCATATCTACAGAGAATAGAACATCTAGGATGTTCAAATGTATTGAGCATTACATGTCTATAGAGAATGGAACATCTAGGAAGTTCAAACATATTGAGCATTACATGTCTAGACAATGCAACACGTAAGAAGTTCAAAGGTAATGAGCATTACATGTCTAGACAATGCAACACCTAGACACTGTAACATCTCACTAGTTCATTTTATATGTTAATCACTTGGTATGAGAATAGTGAATACCATTTTTAATGTCTTTGGTATGACCCAATCAAGTCTTTTGCATGAATCTGAAGACCCATGACTTTCAGACAATCACCTCCCTCACCCAATGTGAATCGAACCACAGACACTCACCCCCCTCACCCCTGTGAGTGGAACACTCTACCACTAGACCACAAGTTATCTGTGACAAATAAACTTGATATGGTGAGATATTGTGATAATTAAGGACATTTTTTGTTACTCTTTTCTGAATATCCTGATCTGTAAATTTAAAATCTGATATGTAATTGGTAGATATTGGGGCCATTTTGCAGTCAAGTATAGAATATTTCCTAGTTTTGAGCCATGACCTTTAAAGACAGAGCCATAGTTACATAGCTTGCATGTAATATCAGTTGACTTAAACTGCTACAAAGACTATAAGCAACATTAGCTTGGAGAATTGGAGTATGTGACAAGAGGTGGAACAGACGGATGTGTGGAGTACTGGAGTATGTGACAAGAGGTGGACTAGACGGATGTGTGGAGTATTGGAGTATGTGACAAGAGGTGGAACAGACGGATGTGTGGAGTACTGGAGTATGTGACAAGAGATGGAACAGACAGATGTGTAGAATACTTGAGTATGTGACAAGAGGTGAAACAGACAGATGTGTGGAGTACTGGAGTATGTGACAAGAGATGGAACAGATGGATGTGTGGAGTACTGGAGTATGTGACAAGAGGTGGAACAGACAGGTATGTAGAGTACTGGAGTATGTGACAAGAGATGGAACAGACAGGTGTGTAGAGTACTGGAGTATTGACAAGAGATGGAACAGAAAGATGTGTAGAGTACTGGAGTATGTGACAAGAGATGGAACAGACAGATGTGTAGAGTTCTGGAGTATGTGACAAGAGATGGAACAGACAGGTGTGTAGAGTACTGGGGTATGTGACAAGAGATGGAACAGACGGATGTGTAGAGTACTGGAGTATGTGACAAGAGATGGAACAGACGGATGTGTAGAGTACTGGAGTATGTGACAAGAGATAGAAGAGACAGATGTGTAGAGTACTGAAGTAAGTGACAAGAGATGGAACAGATGGATGTGTAGAGTACTGGAGTATGTGACAAGAGATGGTACAGACAGATGTGTGGAGTACTGGAGAATGTGACAAGAGATGAAACAGAGAGATATGTAGTGTACTGGAGTATGTGACAAGAGATGGAACAGACAGATTTGTGGAGTATTGGAGTATGTGACAAGAGATGGAACAGACAGTGTAGAGTAGTGTACTGGGAGTATGTGACAAGAGAACAGGAACAGACAGATTTGTGGAGACAGATGTGTGGAGTATGTGACAAGAGATGGAACAGACGGATGTGTAGAGTACTGGAGTATGTGACAAGAGATGGAACAGATGGGTGTGTAATGTGACAAGAAAGATTGAACAGACGGATGTGTAGAGTACTGGAGTATGTGACAAGAGATGGAACAGACAGATGTGTGGAGTACTGGAGTATGTGACAAGAGATGGAACAGACAGGTGTGTAGAGTACTGGAGTATGTGACAAGAGATGGAACAGACAGGTGTGTAGAGTACTGGAGTATGTGACAAGAGATGGAACAGAAAGATGTGTTGAGTACTGGAGTATGTGACAAGAGATGGAACAGACAGATGTGTAGAGTTCTGGAGTATGTGACAAGAGATGGAACAGACAGATGTGTAGAGTACTGGAGTATGTGACAAGAGATAGAACAGACAGATGTGTAGAGTACTGAAGTAAGTGACAAGAGATGGAACAGATGGATGCGTAGAGTACTGGGGTATGTGACAAGAGATGGAACAGACGGATGTGTAGAGTACTGGAGTATGTGACAAGAGATAGAACAGACAGATGTGTAGAGTACTGAAGTAAGTGACAAGAGATGGAACAGATGGATGCGTAGAGTACTGGGGTATGTGACAAGAGATGGAACAGACGGATGTGTAGAGTACTGGAGTATGTGACAAGAGATGGAACAGACGGATTTGTAGAGTACTGGAGTATGTGACAAGAGATAGAACAGACAGATGTGTGACAAGAGATAGAATACTGAAGTAAGTGACAAGAGATGGAACAGATGGATGTGTAGAGTACTGGAGTATGTGACAAGAGATGGTACAGACAGATGTGTGGAGTACTGGAGAATGTGACAAGAGATGAAACAGACAGATTTATGGAGTATTGGAGTATGTGACAAGAGATGGAACAGACAGATGTGTAGTGTACTGGAGTATGTGACAAGAGATGGAACAGACAGATTTGTGGAGTATTGGAGTATGTGACAAGAGATGGAACAGACGGATGTGTAGAGTACTGGAGTATGTGACAAGAGATGGAACAGATGGGTGTGTAATGTGACAAGAGATTGAACAGACGGATGTGTAGAGTACTGGAGTATGTGATAAAGAACACTCATGGATGTATGGACTACAGGAGTATGTGATAAGAGACAAAACACAGGAAAATGTGTGGAGAACTGGAGTATGTAATAAGAGACAGAACAGACAGATGAATGTGTGGAGTACTTGAGTATGTGATCAGAGATGGAACAGATTTATGTGTGGAGTACTGGAGTATGTGATAAGAGATGGAACAAATGGATGTATGGAGCACTGGAGTATGTGATAGGAGATGGAACAAATGGATGTATGGAGCACTGGAGTATGTGATAAGAGACAACAAACAGACAAATGTGTGGAGTACTGGAATATGTGATAAGAAATGGAACAGATGTATGTGTGGAGTAATGGAGTATGTGATAAGAGATTGAACAAATGGATGTATGGAGTACTGGAGTATGTGATAAGAGATGGAACAGACAGACATATGTGTCGAGTACTGGAGATGAAACAGATGAATGTGTGGAGTTCTGGAGTATGTGATAAGAGACAGAACAGACAGATGATAAAAATATAAGTTTGACTGGGAAAGACAGATAATATTTGAAGTGAAATTTCTGACTCTGTTAAATTACATTGATAAGTATCTGCTGGGCTACAAACAGTATTGATGCCATTTGTGTAATTAAACATTTTCAGATGGCTAGATATATCATACAAACTGTGTGAATCCTTTGTATGATATCTGTTTGTTTTTTTTTTTTACAATTTGATAAAAAAAATCCCAATTTTATGAAGAGACAGGAAATGTAATGAATAATAAGTCAATGCAGGGGGAAATGCATTTAAAATAAGAGATTCCATTACATTTAGATTAACACAAATAAAAACAATTATTCCACAATCCACACAAATTAACATTTAAAAGTCCCAATTGCGTCACCAATGGCATTTCCCTAAAACTGTCACATAAAAAAAGGCCTGATGTAATTCATTTCAGTTTGACTGAAAACATCACTAAAACATGATAACGAAATTGAATAAATTATATCATCTTGATGACATGAGATTAACATGAAAAATAAACTATGATACTGTAAAAAGAGAAGTTTATAAGAAGGGTAAGATGTCATGAAACGAGAGGTAGATAAAATATACATGTAGCCTTTGTAAACAAGACAGGAAGTAGATTGTTTTTCTCAAATTTATAAAAACTTACTCCAGTATTCACTAAAAATACCTAGACATAAATAAATATAAATCTACATGTACATAAGAGGTATACATACAAAAAACAAAACAAAACAATTATATGAACAATGATTGACAAAAGGAACTCTAACACTGTAGCTGTAGAAATAGCACAGATTAAATTGAAGTTATCCCCCTTGTATTAGAACTCTCTTGTTGCAGCACTTCAAAATGGGTAATGATGTTTTGTACATTCTACTATCAGTAACTTTTTTTTAAAAGTTGTGTGTTATTGTTGTATGTTATCCAATCCTGCTGATGTCTGCTACTTAATTGTAATACAGAAGAGCTGTCCCGCCCCCCCCAAAAAAAAATTTCCCAGTTACTTTAGCCCAAACTTACATTTTTTAAATAATTGCATCAAGGCACCAAACCCTAGCATTATTAAAATCAACAAATTCTGATAAATATGAGAAATTAAGTAGGAAGACTCTTAATTATAAGGAAAGAGTCATTTTGGGATTTGACCCTCTGAAAACTTACATGTATTATGCAGTTCTTTGAGATACAAGTAGACCTACGCATATAGAATGTAGCTAAAAGCCTATACTGGTATGGTTTCAAATATGTACTATGTTGGTAGCATTAGAAATACATGGAAAAGGTTCATGATTAAAATCATTTTTTAAAGAAGCACTTTGATAGATCAAATTTAAAAAAAAAAATGACCTACTTATCCTTTTTTAAGATATGGTGTTATGTGGAACATGTATTTCTTTTCCTTCACCTAATGTAGATTGACCAATGATGTTTGACCATATTTATTATATTTACATATAAATACTTGCAGAAGAGAGACAACAAAAATTACAAATGAATTGTATCACAATATGTATGAGATGAAACCCAACGTTATATTCCCGTCTTTTAAGAAAGGCGGAGTAGTAAAACATATAACAATTTTGTTACAAGGACTATTGATACCTTATAACGATATACACGATAAAGATACATGTATATTTCTCATACATGAATAGACCTTTTCCCAGTTGTTCCGTTCCATCATGGTTCATATATTAGTATGCAGATTCAAAGAAAAATGCATCCTGCATCACTTCCTGTAGAAAAGTTTACCACAAATATGAAACTGTAATAAGGTTTCCAGGTTTGAAAAGCAGCCAGCTGGAAATCGATGACACTTTGTGTCAATCTTCATGACAGGAAAAATAAAGAATATTTATCTAATAAACATTTTCCCTCACAGACCAAGTGATATTAAATATCATCAAATGCCATCAATGTAAATATGTTACGAAACTGGAAGTAACCTAGGCCACTTTCTTTAGAAGTCATGTGATCTGATTACAAATTATTCTGACAAAATTGAATGGAATGAAATAACTAGGAAAAGCTCTAATGCTGTTAATTCACTATAATGTTTGCATGCTCATTTTGACATGCTTTTAGTCAAGAGTTAGAGTTTGTCACAAAAATGAAAGAGATTCATGGAAACTGATTCTGATACATGATTCACCTACAAAGTAGTCTTAGATCAGTTTGTATTCTATTCTATGTATCTATCCTAACAGATAAGTTTCAAGATAAACTCATGCAACTGAACAGGAAATTTCAGATTTGTTCAAGAATCAACTGAAACAATAACTAAATCACTGACCAGCAACAACTAATACAGATAAATTGCTTCTCTCATTTTGAATATTCTTGCTGACCCATATATATGGAAGTGTTCCTCCCTTCCACACTCAGACAATTTATCAAACATGTAGATTTTCACATTCACAGTAATATTGGGAAAAACAGACTTAAATCTTTGGAAATTTGGGACTTAAATTTCAAGGAAAGACAACCTGTTTAAGACAGTACAATTAACTAAATATCAATGTTCTCAATACTACTTTGATATTCTTTATTTAAAAACATTTAAATAGATGTGAAACGTTTAAAAGGACCAATATTGATTTAAAAACTAATAAACTTAAGAAATATGCTTTATTCATTTAATCCAATAATGACATGAAAATAATCCTCCCTTCAACAAACTTTAACTCATTCATCTCTAAAGACAAATTTGGACTGGTCAATGTCATTGATTTTTGGAATAGTCCATTGTTTTTTCAGGGGTTGATGAGTTAACTTACTTTGGTTAAACTGTTTGATACTGGGCAATAGACTATAATGTTGATATAGAAGGTCAGACATTCTGTTAACAAATGGTAAAAATGCTGATAAGAGTAACTTATAAGCCATCTAAATTTCTAATAAAAAAAATATATATATGTGTGTGTATATTTAGTTCTATCTAAGTTGATGCTGGTCCAATAAATAGAAAATGCATAGAAAAGAAATGGTTCAGGCGAGCAAGCTAACACAAAAAGAAAACGTCAGTTACCCTTGTATTCTTCCAGTCTTCCGCCTGGTAACATACATGTATATTAAACTTTTGCATATAAATCATATATAATCAAGGAAAAGACTATATACAGGCTAATTCCTCTTAATGCTTTTATATTTCGGTCTGTATTTTAAGCTCAACTGTCACATATTTCTTTGATTTTAACTTCATCATTCATTGTGATCCATTACATTTAGTTCTGATGTCACATTCACTGTGATCTATTATATTTAGTTCTGATGTCACATTCACTGTGATCCATTACATTTAGTTCTGATGTCACATTCACTGTGATCTATTACATTTAGTTTTGATGTCGCATTCACTTTGAGCTATTACATTTAGTCCTGAGGTCACATTCAGTGTGATTTATTACATTTTGTTTTGATGTAACATTCACTGTGATCTATTACATCTAGTTCTGGGCCTGTCACCATAAAATTTAAGAATTACTTAAGTCTAAAAACTTTACTGAACTTTGATTAATCCTGAAATCTGATTGGCTGAGCAAGTCAATTTGAGAATATTCTCAAACTTGAGTAAATTCTTAAGTTTAATGGTGCCGGACCCTGATGTCACATTCACTGTGATCTATTACATTTACTTTTGATGTCACATTCATGTAATCTATTACATTGTTTTGATGTAACATTCACTGTGATCTATTACATTTAGTTTTAATGTCACATTCACTGTGATCTATTACATTGTTTTGATGTAACATTCACTGTGATCTATTACATTTAGTTTTGATGTCACATTCAATATGATCTATTACATTTAGTTTTGATGTCACATTCTCTATGAGTTATTTCATTTAGTTTTGATGTCACATTCAATGTGATGTATTACATTTAGTTTTGATGTCACATTCTCTATGAGTTATTTCATTTAGTTTTGATGTCACATTCACTGTGATTTATTACATTTAGTTTTGATGTCACATTCACTTAGGTCTTTTTTCAATTCTGATGTAACGTTCAGTGTGAACTATTACATTTAGTTCTTATGTCATATTCACTGTGATATATTACATTTAGTTTTGATGTCAGATTCACGGTGATCTATTCGATTTAGTCCTGATGTCAATTTCACATTGGCCTTTTACAGTTTTGATATCACATTCACTGTGATCTATTACATGTGGTTTTGATGTCATTTCAGTGATCTGTTACATTAAGTTTTGATGTTACATTCACTGTGATCTATTAAATTTTCATGATGTCACTTTCAGTGATCTATTACATTTAGTTTTGATGTCACATTCACATTGGTCTTTTACATTTAGTTTTGATGTCAAAATTATATAATTTAGTTTACTAAAACCATCAGGCTTGTGTTGGGAAAGATTAACGCAGTTGAAAACAAATTGTAAGTTTTCAACCGGTATGAATATATATAAGCACCTCAAAATCTTCTTCAAAAATATGCAAGAATTCTAAACAAAGAATTCTAATCAAATACACACACAACAAATTTTCACGTCTATATTATGTCCTGTATTATGAAATGGAGTGAAATATGATGACTATTTTGACAGCGATAAAACAAGTAAGCTTTCTGTATGAGTCTAAACTTTGATCAGAATTATAAATCATTTTTTGAAGCTACAACAGAAATTAATGGTACAGGATTATTAAGATAAACAAAACTGTGTGACCCTCATGTTTGACCATGGGGCAATCTAAAGCTTGCTCTATAAATCATCACATCATGCTAATTTTTGCAGCCCAGAAACTAACCAAAAAGCACACAAAAGGCTTAATAAACTCAAATGAATGCAGTGCCCAACTACATAGGAATCATTAGCAAGTTTCTGCATAGCAGAAAGGGGAGATAACTCAAAACTGGAAATGAGACATAGAATGATTATATATATATATATATATATATATATATATATATATATATATATATATATATATATATATATATATATATAATCTTACTTAGCCACAATAGCAAACATTTTTTTCAGAAAAGAAATCTCTGTACTACAAAGAGCACACCCCTTTATTCTTAACCTACAGAATCTTATACATAAATACATTATGGACACTTCTGAGCTAAATGTAAAAACTGATTTTCACAGGTACATCTGTACCTTTGACTGCAACACAGAAATGGAGACTTAGAAGGATATATGGGCCTGAAATAGTATTCCAAAGTTTATTTGACCATATAAAAGTCTTACAAGTAAATACGTACCTGACCTTGATATCAGACCTGTGTCTACAAACTACATATGTACCTATCCTTGATATCAGACCTAAGTCTACAAATTACATATGTACCTGACCTAGATATCAGACCTAAGTCTACAAATTACATATGTACCTGACTCAGATATCAGACCTAAGTCTACAAATTACATATGTAACTGACCTAGATATCAGACCTAAGTCTACAAATTACATATGTACCTGACCTAGATATCAGACCTAAGTCTACAAATTACATATGTACCTGACCTAGATATCAGACCTAAGTCTACAAATTACATATGTACCTGACCTAGATATCAGACCTAAGTCTACAAATTACATATGTACCTGACCTAGATATTAGACCTAAGTCTACAAGTCACATATACACCTAATTAGACCCAAGTCTACAAATTACATATGTACCTGACCTAGATATCAGACCTAAGTCTACAAATTACACATATACCTGACCTAGATATCAGACCCAAGTCTACAAAGTATATATGTACCTGACCTAGATATCAGACCCAAGTCTACAAAGTATATATGTACCTGACCTAGATATCAGACCCAAGTCTACAAAGTATATATGTACCTGACCTAGATATCAGACCCAAGTCTACAAAGTATATATGTACCTGACCTAGATATCAGACCTGATTCCAAAAAGTACATATGTACCTGAACTAAATATCAGACCTGTGTCTTACATAGTACCTGATCGAAATATCAGACCTGAGTCCAAAAAGTACATGTACATTACATATGTACCTGTCCTAGATATCAGACCAGAGTCTTACAAAGTATATTACATATTTACCTGACCTAGATATCAGACCTGAGACTACATATTACATATGTACCTGACCTAGATATCAAACCCAAGTCTACAATGTATATATGTACCTGACCTAAATTTCAGACCTGAGTCCAAAAAGTACATATTTACCTGACCTAAATATCAGACCTGTCTTACATAGTACCTGACCTAAATATCAGACCTAGTCTACAAAGTACTTTACATATATACCTGACCTAGATATCAGACCGAATCTTACAAACTGCATTACATATGTACCTGACCTAGATATCAGACTCAAGTCTACAAATTACATATGTACCTGACCTAAATATCTGATCCAAGTCTACAAAGTACATATGTACCTAACTTAAATATCTGACCCAAGTCTACAAATTACATATGTACCTAACTTAAATATCTGACCCAAGTCTATAAATTACATATGTACCTAACTTAAATATCTGACCCAAGTCTATAAATTACATATGTACCTAACTTAAATATCTGACCCAAGTCTATAAATTACATATATACCTGACCTAAATATCTGACCCAAGTCTATAAATTACATATGTACCTAACTTAAATATCTGACCCAAGTCTATAAATTACATATGTACCTAACTTAAATATCTGACCCAAGTCTATAAATTACATATATACCTGACCTAAATATCTGACCCAAGTCTATAAATTACATATGTACCTAACTTAAATATCTGACCCAAGTCTATAAATTACATATGTACCTAACTTAAATATCTGACCCAAGTCTATAAATTACATATGTACCTAACTTAAATATCTGACCCAAGTCTATAAATTACATATATACCTGACCTAAATATCTGACCCAAGTCTATAAATTACATATGTACCTGACCTTTGACTTAGACAAAAGCTTAATACAAGTATTGAATTTATTTCTGTAGCATAGCTAGTATATACATCCTTCCAGCAACATGGGAAAGGCCACTTATAACATGTATAATGAATTCATGATGAAAATAAAGCCTAGTTTCAATACATTATTTTCCATTATAAAAATTACAGTTAATTCTATACCACAATAGTGTATGCATTATTCTAAGTACGCAATTAAAAACATTAATTATGAGTAAAACTTGGATTACAGTAATACACAGACTACACGAGTTAATAAGTTTAATATTTAAATAAAATAAAGGTTCTCTTTGTATAATGTATTTGACGTACAAATATATACATAAGTGAGCATTCCAAAGTAAAACTTTACATTGTGAAAATCTAAATTGGTGTACATTTAATATATACATTCATATCACTACTCCATAAATATGCAGTTGCTTTTTTTTCACAGAAGCCAATCATTAAAGCCTCTTGAAGTTACGCACAATTGGTCGTTTTTCTTACCTGCTAAGGTATCTGAAGTTGATTAATTGTAAGATTAAAATCAAATGTAATTACTGATGATACACAAGTAATCACTAACTAAAGATGAAATTAATGCTGTATTTTTAATGTTAGAGAGATAGCAAGATTTAAAAAAAAAAAAAGACATGTTTGTGAAACACAAATGCCCCGGGTCCCAAATTTTTGCTATGTCCTACATTTTGACCCCCATCCCACCCCCTGGGGCATGTGAAGTAAGAGAAGAGTGAGCAACCCTTAAGTTAACTTACAGTTCAAGTTTGGTTACTGCATCACAATCCAAACTTGAAATATTACATTTATATGTAAGCGAGACAGAAATACGGACGGATGGACAAACAGACCGACAGACGGATAATCCAAACACTATATGCCCCCGGCAGACCTTTAAGGCCACAGCATAAAAAACTCTAGGCAAAAATACCTTAGAATTGTAGAGTTAGTGTTATTCATTCATATGTCAAAAGTATGTCAATTAATGCCATTTCCCATACCATTTTGATTTAAAAAAAACTTTTATTCCAGTTAACTGTCACAAATTAATGCTTTAATAAATTCGAGCAAAATTTCACATGTTTAGAAGAAAGTCCATTTATTTTTATCTGATTTTTGTTTAAAAATTCTTCAAAACTCTTTTTCTGAAAAAACAACAAGTTTTCTTTGCAACACTGATATTGGTAATTACTTTGTGCTATGGACTGATTCCAATGCAGTGAAAGTTCTTTTATGTGCTACAAGTTGGTTTTCAATTGTCATCCAAGAGACTTGTGACTTCCACTTTGTACGGCAAGCATTTGTTGAAGGAACAGTTAGGCATACTTAAGACAAAGCAAATGCCCCATTGTAGAGAAGGGAAGGTTTTGTTTGTTTGTTCATTGGTAATTTACGCCACACTCAACAATTTTTCAGTTATATGGCATCAAGGTGGAGGAGAGAACCTGGATTATAATGTTCCAGAGAAGAGACAATCGGCCTTCCACAGGTAAACTGGCAAACCTTTTTTACAAAATCATTTTAAGTTCCAGCAGGGTTCAAACCTGCGCCGACAGAGGTGAGAGACTTCATGGCTTAAAGCGTGATCCTCTAACCACTAGGCCAAATAGAAAGGGAGGTAGTAACTTATGAAAATTATAAGCAACAAGATTCATTTGAAAACATCTATGATCCCAAGAGCTATAACCATTCACAAAGATTTTAAGGTCTCATAACTATGAAATTATTACTGGATGTTGGCTATAAGCGAATTAATGTTATGTTTTGTTGATGTAAAGCAGTAATGCTATATTTGGTTAAAATTTTAGGAAAGAAATTTAAGTTTTTTGATGGACTGCTACAATGGACAAATTGACAAACTAATGGGCTTACACACCTTACAGACCAAGGTAAAATTTATCATATCTCAAATGTTAATTTTTCTTGTTTTTAAGTGATACTGGGTTCTTCAGACTGTTAAATTTTTAAATCAAAAATAAAAAGTTTCATCCAATTTGTTCAATACAGGATAAGATATCTAAAGAAAGACAACTCTTGCAAATGGAAGGTTACTTAGTATTCCGGAATAAACTGTGTTTAAAAAAAAATCTGTAAAAATAAACAATAAAAAACTTAACTATCTGTTCATATTGTGTAGCACTCTTTGGGATTTTTCAGTTTTACAAAACACTTAGAATTCTAACTATTTTGTGTTTATATAGAAAGACTAACAATTACCTGTTAAGAGAGCTGCCTGTTGCATGGATCCAGCAGCCATTAGCTGCAGAGTTTTGGAAACTAGTGTGATGTTTTTACTGCACTCCAACAAAAGATTCTGTGTCTATTAAACAAAAAAACAATACTGTTACATGTATCATGAAATATCACATAATAGTTTCAAATGTATTTCCCCAGAAATATTATACGAAAACTTACAAATGATCAGTGCTTAGTACTTTGAAAGTACAGTACATGTACAATCTGTAAATTCCGGACCTTGAGTATTCCAGATTTTTGTCTGATCCGGTGTTGTTTGCCTGTCCCAAATTATTTCCCTATATGTTCAATGTAAAAATATATTATGTATTCTGGATTTTGTTCATTCTCAATTCCAGTCTAAATGTTTGATCCAAAGCGATTAAATAACTAGGTAATTGCATTGTGTAATCCGGACAGGTAGGTAATTGTTGTAAGCCGATAGGTGTTTATGTTCAGAACCCAAACCACACTCGATTCGTACTTTCATAAAAAGTGACAAGTACAAAACATACAGAGTATGAGATGTATTTCACCTCTGTATTTATACATGTCTGATACAAATAAAATGATTTTCATATACAACAAAACATAAAATGATATTTCTATTTGTTTTTGTCATGAAGCTTATGGTTTGTCCTCCTGTTTTCCGGATCTTTTGTTATCGGGACTAACTTTCCAGTCCCATGGTAGACTGGAATAGACAGATTATACAGTAATGACAGTGAACAAGATGTATTTGTTAAGTAATAATAAAAGTAATGAAAGGACAAAACAGCTTGCCAGTGGCAGCATTGTACCTCAAGTACAAAAATTATTACCAATTTAAAGAAGTAGGTCAAATGGCATTATCTAGGTCACAGGTCAGTGTACAACCTGGCACAATAGTGAAAAGTAAACAGATTCTGCTAGTCAAGGTTGTGTGCAGTGCTGCTTTTAACTAGATTATTATATACCATGGAAACAAGCATTCTGTGGGTAGTGATGGATCAATACAAGTCCCCTACCTACGAGCTATTACAAAACTTGATCCAAAACTTTAACCCGACAGGCCAACAGATGGACAGTCTAATAGACACAAAGAAAAAAACCTATAGCCTCTCCATCTGGTTTCCACAGTAAAATATTTTTAAAATTTGAAACTTTTTACAAGGACTTAAGCAATTAATGGTTTTCATGAAGTAGAGTTATTTGCAGGAGTATTAAACACAAAAAAGAAATCCGAGGGTTTTTCACGAGTTGTGTGTGACCAATATAAACCGAAAAAAGTTTACCTCTTTATTAAGAGCAAGCCTGGGTCAATTGGTACAGCGCTCGACTCTTGATCAAGAGGTCATGAGTTTCAGTCCAGCAGGCAGCAGGCTGGTTTCCTGTCTTTCGGATGAGACAGTAAAAACCGAGGTCCCATGTCACAGTAGATGTTGGTACGTTAAGGAACCCTCAGTGCTCAATGGCCGTAAGTGCCAAGCATAGGCCGAAATTTGAAGCCCTTCACCAACATTTGGTGACGTCTCCATATGAATGAAATATTCTTGAGTGGGAATTAAACAACAATAAACAAACAAACCTCTTTATTAAAGTTGAGCGGCATGGCTGAACCATCACCTTGTGGTAACCTTCTCTTAATCTGAAACAAACAAAAAATGTTCAATAACTACAACTTTCAAAAATGACAAAAATGAATCAAAGTCAATGTTATATGTGTTATACATACAGCAAAACTTTGATGAGTCGAAGTTCAAGGGATCAAAGATACCTAGAAAATTTTGAAACATCAGGACTTTGACTCAGGAATGGAACCGAAAATTATAGATGTTTAGTTTTAGATGTTCTGTAAGTTGTAATCAATATTGTATAAAACACTTTATATTATATCTAATAATTAGTGCTAAAATTCACTTAATTTTCATGAAATTGTACAAGAAAGAGAAGAATTGTCATTGGGTGTTTTCATACACATGTAAATTCTGACTTCAAATTATTTGTAGGAATTTTCCATGTTTTTATATAGACATCGAGAAATTTGACTCATAATTGTTTGAATTATGACTTGTTTATTACTAACATTAAATAACAAAACTATTTGGAACTTTGTCAATAGTTCTAAACATCGAGAAATTCAAATCACTGAAGTTTGACTCAACGAAGTTCTACTGTAATTAAAGAATTTGTACAACTAACATTCTTATACACGAAATTGTCCATGAGCAGAAAACTTGTGTGATACATGTATCATAGCATGAGTGATACATGTATCATAGCATGTGCAATACATATATTTTGGCTTGTGATACACATCCATTTTGGATTGTGTTACATATACCTTGGCTTGTTTGTTATATATATCTTGGCTTGTGTGTGGTACATAAGTTGTTTGGGATACATTTATTTTTGCTTGTGTGTGATCTAGTTATATTTGCTAGAGTCTGATATATATGTTTTTGCTTGTGATACACATTATCTTGGCTAATGTGTTACATATATCCTTGGTGTGTGAGATACACTGATCCTGATTTATATAATACATATAATCTTTGTGTGTGTGATACATGTATCTTGGCCTCTGTTGTACACATTATCTTGTGTGATGCATGTATCTTGGCCTCTGTTGTACATGTTGTCTTTTGTGATACATGTATCTTGGCCTCTGTTGTACACATTATCTTGTGTGATGCATGTATCTTGGCCTCTGTTGTACATGTTGTCTTTTGCGATACATGTATCTTGGCCTCTGTTGTACATGCTGTCTTTTGTGATACATGTATCTTGGCCTCTGTTATACACATTAACTTGTGTGATGCATGTACCACAACTTTCTGGATATAATATGCATCTGCATATAGTGCGCAGCCAATATTTGTGCACCAAAATGTTGGAAAAAAATGTAATATAGCAAGTATAATGTGCATTAAATTATGTGGCAAACTCATTGCAGAAAGTTTCCAAGAGCCATTTCTTGACAATACTTACATTCTTTTTTTTCAATATAAAAATTCTTGACAAATATTCTAATTCATGACGCTAAATGCACTTTTTGTTTAAAATCACAATAAAATGTTGTCACTTCCTTTTGGAAATTAATGTTAATTTGTATAATTCATGTTGTTGTTTTTTTAACCCAGAATAAGACATACCTTTCTAGCACACATCTTTGTGTCATTGTTGCAGGTTTCCAAATCTTTCAGTAAAATGGCTATTTCTGCTTGCTGTTGTCCAGGCTAAAAACAAATTGATATGGAGGTAACTATATTTCAGTTGTTAATTTTCTTTAATTTGATAAATAATAACCAGAAGACTTGTATATATTTATTAAATATAAAAAATATTTTATGAAATATTTTTTAAATTTAATACACAATTTATTTTTGTAACTTTTGACTTGCAAGAAATTCAATAAATTTTTGACACAGTTAAATTCCACTCTGCATTTTTGTTTCCTGCTTTTTTAAGCTTTCTGAAAAAATCTTATCTTAATACAAAATCAGTTTGATGTTTCTGGCAAGTGACAAACCAAAGATATGTCTCATATCTATTTTACATACTCTTTAGCTTAATATGATGTTTAGCGAAGCAAGTATGATAAAATGGTCTCTCATTCAAACCTACCTGTAGAAACACCTTTAGCCTAACTTTAATCAAGGCTACCTGTAGAAATATCCTTTGCCTGACTTTAATCAAGCCTACCTGTTGACATATCCTTAGCCTATCTTTAATCAAGCCTACCTGTAGAAATATCCTTAGCCTAACTTTAATCAAGCCTACCTGTAGAAATATCATTAGCCTGACTTTAATCAAGCCTACCTGTAGATTGTAGCTTGATTTAAGTTCTGCTAAATAGACATTCCTCAATGATTTAGTTGATTATCATGATTATCTAACTCTCTTTAGTTAATTTCCAAAATTTGAAAAGACACTCGGTAAACCTCATGTCTTTTAAAATTTTAAAAAGTAACTAATTTGAGTTAGATAAACATGATAATCAACTAACAATCATTGAGGAATATCTATTTAGCAGAACTTTAATCAATCTTACCTGTAGAAATACTTTTAGCCAGACTTTAATCAAGCCTACCTGTAAAAGTACCCTTTACCTGACATTAATCAAGCATACCTGTAGAAATACCCTTTAACTGACTTTATTCAAACCTACCTGTAGAAATATCCTTAACCTAACTTTAATCAAGCGTACTCTAGCCTGATTTTAATCAAACCTACCTGTAATATATTCATAGGCAGACTGTAATCAAGTTTGTAACCTACTATTCAAATTTATATACAAGTCTACATACCTATTTTGTAGGAACCTTTATCCTCTAGTAGGGGCTGCAACGATTGTAAATGATACAATACCTACCTGTCATGATACAATACATTTACGATACACAGGAATAAAACAATTAAGTCGAAAATTCAATAATGACATCATTGCTGTGCACTTACTTTTAAAAATAAAGTTTTTTGTTTAATCCTGTTTATTTTTAGCCGTGTATAATCCGACTATTAAAATTTGTCTCAGGCATGGGGGTGCGGATATGTACACAGAATCTTACTTTATCCGCAGGTCTACATGAGACTATTTTAAGCCTACAAATCGTAATAAATGTACGAGTCATGTATCATTTAGTACAGTGGGTGAATAAATCAATAATGAAACGTTTACACTGTACACGACTTGTGTAATATCCCTTGAATGTTGATCGGTGGATTGCATAACGCAAGTGCCTGTGCAAGGATTGCGATGTTTGGCGAGGAAACAGAATAGTACGTACCTGTTGCTTACATGAAGTTTTGTTATTATTGAAAAATAAAACAATCAACAAGAATTCTAATAATTATTTACGATACACGAAGGAACAGCCATGTTGTAAAAACTAAATGGGAAGAGCAAATATGTAGTATCTTGTAGAAAAGTTTTCACGATGACTATACATTAATAAATAAAAACAATGTTTTCTGGTGTTTTGTTCTGTGCATGTTATTTTACTTTCGTACAAAATAAAGTAACTTTTTACCGTACATTCATGCTATCCGATAAGTTAATTTTAAATTGAAAATTTATTCTGTTTAGTTTTTATACATTTTCAATGATGTCAACAGTATAATGATCCCTTTGATTACGCTATACACCTATTCTGGATATATAATAAATCCGCTAATTAAAATTGTTACATTTGTCGCCGATTTTCCGCAAATATAATATCTATTTCAAATGTTGTTCTAATACATACTATTAATTAAATATATTACCACGTCAGCAAAAGTGATTGCGCATTAACATTTTACTTTTGGATATTTCTCAAATCATTAATGCTTTCATATCAATTCTAATATCTCGAATATATATAAATCTATAATAAATATTTATCTACTACCGATCTGCGAATTTTGAAAATATTTGAATAGTAACAATCTCGCCGAATACGGCCGTGGAAAAATAGTCGTAACGAAAACTGATGCTGAAATGGGGGGTGCGGCGTAAATGCGGATTATGAATACGGTAGCCTCAACTAAATGAGCCCTAAATCAGTGCGAATTGGAGATTTCAAGAAGTATCTTATTTTGGTGTAATCATCTGATCACTGAAACTGAAAGTGAAAGGTCGTAAGAAACTGACTATTGCTTTTGTAGCCTCGGCCCTTGGCGACAACTTAGTGTTCAATCTACGAATCTACGATTTATTTTAATTTTAGGCTTTGATTCATAATTTATGATTTACGTTTGGATGATATCGTTTCATGTCAAGTGACAAGTTCGTGGTTTCATCAGTTTTGTAAGGTATATCCGTGTTACAAAGACGAACAAGTGGTTTGAGTTTTTCAAACTTATGTTGAGCCCCCTGAATTTGTAGCTTTTTGAATCCTGAGTGAGCCCATATCAGCGACTTGTATGACGAAGGTGCCGTGGGGGCAACAAGTTAGTCCGTTTTCCCTGTGGGTGAACTGCTTTTCACTGTTCACCGGA
The DNA here is from genome assembly GCA_030159075.1 of Atrina japonica. Lineage (NCBI taxonomy): Eukaryota > Metazoa > Mollusca > Bivalvia > Pterioida > Pinnidae > Atrina > Atrina japonica. The sequence continues at coordinate 404,064 of BROG01000315.1, read as the reverse complement.
AATAGAGTATACAGAGTCTAAAACTGGGAACGGATAATTCCAGAAAATATCGTGGCATGACATCAACATTACTTGTATCATACCGAAGGTGAAATACCGCAATATATTGTAGATCAGTATATCGTTGCACTACTAATGTAAAGTACATGTATTGTAAGTTGCTCTTTAAACCTGTGGCCAAGTGATAGAGCATCGTGCTTTAAATCATGAAGTGTCTAACCTATAGTCAGAACGAGTTTGAGTCCCATTGGAATCTAAGCTGATTCTGTGATGTAGTTGTCGTTATCATCATCATCATCATCATTAACCTACCTGAAAAGGATCTCTAGTTGGACTTAAACTTACCTGCAAGAGTACTCTTAGTCGTGCTATGTCAGTTGCGACACAATCAACAGCACTTTGGACTAATTTGACCTGGTCAGCCATCATAGATGTACAGTCTACTTTTTCGTTTGACAAATGAACTGAATATAATTGCTGTAAAAATAAAAAGTTCAGAGGATAATGAAATCTATATATAAGTGGAGATCATACAGTTCATAAAAAGATATACATATTGCTACAACAGACAACACTTTCCACTACAGTGAAAACTGTCTTAAGAGACCACTCTTGTTAATTATTGCCTGCCTTATAAATCCACAATCTCTTAAAATTATCATTTAACTCATATACCCCTAAAGTCACATTTGGACTGGTCTGTGTCATTGTTTTTCAGTAGGGTCCATTATTTTCAGGGGTAGATAGGTTATATAAAACTTCTTTTGAGAAACCATATTTCTGAAGCAGAAGTGTAGTTTCTCAAGACAAGTTCCATAGTAAAACTTTTAAAGCAAAATGCCCTTTTACTTGATACATAGCCCACTTTTCCTTCACAATGTCAATACCTTTTCAGTCTGGTTGTGAAACCATTACTCCTTGTATAATTTCAAATTTCTAGACAGGTAAAAGTACCATATTTTACGGCCAAAGTTGTGACCTCGACCTATTCATCGCATCGACTTATCTAAGTGAAATATTTAACTTGTATCTGTAATTCCTCATTTTAACATCGTAATTCAATATTTTTCACTGGATAATCTAGGGGCCTACTCCAAACACCCGTTTGTATTTACACTTAATAGAACTATTAAATGTGACCTTGTGTGTACATAATGCATTGTGTTTATAATCAAGTGACAAAATAATGATCTTTCAAGTTACAATATCTTTGGGATTCAAGATCATGTCAGAAACTGTGTTATAAAAATACATTGTTTACATTATATTTATACTGTACAGTTCATACTTTTGAATGATTCCCTTATCTTGGTACCCCGCTGTGCAAATGAAGTCTTCATTTAGACTTTCAGGACACTTCAAGCTGTGTTCACTGGAACGTGACCTTCAAGTGATAAGGATCGCGCGGCAGTCTTTGAATTTGGGAAAGTTTTGGAAAAAGTGTTATATAAATAATTGACACTCAACTTTGAGTATTTAATTGTTTGACAATTGCAGCTACATCATAATTTAGGCCAATGAAAGAATAAGACAAGGATTGAGGTTGCTTGTGTTGACGGCATAAAGAATTTAATGATGATTTGACAGGTAACATAATATCGATGTATGTACACATAATCAGTACACACGTGTAATGTAAGTGATGTTAAGTATGATAAAATGCAACATGTAAGCTTTTTAAGATTTCACTGGCCGATCTAATAATGTACAGTAAAATAGGCCTATTACTCTGAGTCTGATTATTTTAGTAGGCTACCATCGTTTTAGCACCTGTTGTTAAACATAAACGATGTATTTTTTTCTCTTATTCATGTTTTCATCTCTGCCGACATCGACCCGTGTTCCACTTTGACCTATCAAATACTTAAACCTAGATTTTTACTACAAATCGGCCATTCGACCTATCCTCCACATGGACCTATAGGCCATAAAATATGGTAAATAAGAAATGTATCTGGTTTTCAGACATTCCTTTGTCTCTGAAATTTTTGCTCATGAATAGTACATACATGTATTTTTGTCAGACATATGATGTATGCTTCACCTATGAGGGCATATTTACTGATAATCAATGAATCTACCATAAGTCAGCTATAAATGCTGACAGTTATAGGTCTACCAATGTAAAGTGGCACATCCTTGTTCTGTCAGAAACCAAAACAATATAGTCTACTTTCCAAAAATAGGTTGTACAGGTAAAACATATTGCCTTGCACAGACTCCATACATTACTGAATCTCTAATACTTCTGTAATGATAAGTAGCTTGATTTAAACTCATTGTGTTTGTAAACATGTGCCAATTTATCTTGGAAGACCTGCATGTGGGTTCATGAATTTTTTGTATATCATAAATTTTAGCAAAGGGCAAGAACTCTGTAAATAAGAAGTTGTGGAGCTGCATGTAAGTACACTGCACATCTCTCTCATGTGAATGATGTACACTCAAAGTTTCATGATCCTATCTTCAATGCAGGTAACTTTAATCTCCAGGCACTCAATGTCAGAAAAGGGCAAAAACTTTAAGTCATTACATTGCACATCATTTTAGTACAACAAATATACATGCAACATGTGAAAAGTTTCATGAACCTAGATTAACTGCAGCAAGTTATGTTATGATCATAAAAATGACAGACAGAACAGTAGGATGGAAGAAAAGGAAGGAAAAAGTTTTAAATATATGCCCCCAACCCACAAAAATTTTGAGGGAGCATAAAAATGTATACATTCAAAAGTTTTCAGGTCTAATGATGAAAATTAAAATCTCTAACCTGGTAATAACTGATTGATTTCTCCAACAGATCCAAAGATATAGTCTCATCTAGCTGATCCTTCCTTAATAATTCAATGAAATAATCCACGGAGGTCTCATGAGCGCTGATCTCTGGCAGCAGAGTGCCAATCTTCAAAAGCAGCTCGACACTGCATGATTTCATTGCGCTTAGAAAGGAAAATATGCAATAGCTCTTCATTTAGTTATATATATATATATATGTATATATTGTTAATGGTAAAAATGAGAATACAGCTGTAAATCTGCTTATGCAATATGATGTATTGAGAAAGAGCGTCTTCACTCAATATTTGTTCTACAGTGAAACCTGTATATAGGGGCCACCCAAGTGACCAGAAAATATTGACCTTTATGTGCAGGTGACCCTTATACACAGGTTCAATTTAGTTGAAGTATGCAGTCAAGGGACTTGAAAAAACGGGACTTTATAAACAGGTAATCCTTATATAGATGTGGCCGCTATAGCAGGTTTTGCTATATATGCGTAAATAATATCATAATGTGTAGTCAACTGCTATAGTTACCAGTCATACTGCTTCATGGTACTTTGCAGAGTAGCAAGTAGGAGTACAACTCGATTCGAGAAACTACTCTGTTCAGCTCGGTGATTTTTCAGTACGCTTTCTCTGTCTATGTTTTCGGTCATCTCAAACTGCGAAAAAAAAAAAAAAAAAAACAAACTTCATTTTTCAAACAATAAAAAAGAGTAAGAATTAAAAACAGTAACGTGTGTCTTAAAAGCAAATGACCTTACATGTGGCCTAATTCAATCAAAAAAGTAAATTAGGATATTTTGGCGTCTCTAAAATTTGGCCACCTAGTACATGTACCGTAAATTAGGATATTTGGTGCCTCTAAAATTTGGCCACTTTGGTCATAAAATGAAGAGGTTTTTTTTGGCCAGTTAAATTTTGGCCATTTATGTTTATATCATGTTTAGACAACTGTTTATATAATGCTGTAACATGCAGCAAATGGCCTGCACAATACCATAAACAATCTCAACAATATCAGGAAAGTCAATATTGATAAAAGAAAGCCTATACTGTAAAATATAGTTGGTCAAGATATGAAAACATGCACTAAAGAATGTCCCAGCTTATACAGAACTTTCTGTATAATAGCGTTATTATAGCATATCAACTTCATTTTAACTGTCTAAATACATGAAATAGTTGATTGCCATAATAACTGTATACCTAGAAGTTTTTGCCCCCCCACCCCGGTTATTTTTGCCCTCTTACGACATAAAACATATTTATCCAACTTAAATTTGCCCTTAATAAAAGCAGTCTCATGGATGATATGTATGCCCTTTCATCAATTATTTAGCTTGAAATTTTTGCTTCCATTTCATATTCACCCTCTCATATGAGTACAAAGATGTTGTTCGGTGGCGAAAATTTCCAGTTATACAATAGCTAATTCCATATCAGCCCACTTTTTTGGCCGAGGTCTCTCATACTGTCCCACGGCCCATGGCCTCAGGCTGATATCGGTGGCCTCGGCTTAATAACTGGGCCAATATTGAACTAGCGAAATATAAACCCTTTGGTAATTGAGTAAAACTAATGTCATGTACCTTGTCTTTAACTTGAGATGCTAATAATTCCGCTTTGCTGATTATTCTAGGGATCATCAAAAGAACAAGTATGGCATCATGATCGCCTGTAAAAGAGGAAACAAAAATCACAGGAAACAGGATAAAATTCTCAATAGTTAAATTTGCAGGTAATAACAGAATAAAGCAATCAATTACAGTGAAACCTCCTTATACTGCCATCTTTGGTTCAGCCCAAATTTGGCATGATAAAGGGTTTTGGTGACAGGCTTTGAGAAATTTTAAATGAAACTATAGGGGAAATTGGAAAAGTGGACTTTCAAAAATTGTGGCATAAAGCAAATTGACAAATAAAACTAGTTGGCATTAGAAAAAGGTTTTACTGTATATTACAGTACATTGACAAAAGTGAGTGGCCAAAAACATTTCATATTTCTCGATACATTTCATATAAAACAAAATTTTTCAAAAATTTGTACTTAAGTAATTTCCTATTCAAATTCAAAACAATTTTAAGTATCAACCAGTAATGTTTTGGGGTTTTAGAGTTTGCTCTATAACAAATTTTCAATATCTTGTTTAGTTATTCAGGATACAAAATTTTAATGTTGCTTTTTAAATACAGTAGAACTTCGGTGAGTCTAACTTCATTAGGTTGAATTTCTCGATGTTTCGAACTATTGACAAAGTCCCGAATAATTTTGTTATTTAATGCTACTTATAAACATTTTATAATTCAGACTTTTATTTCAATATGTTTCAAATGAATTTCTGGGCCCATTTCTATAAAAACGAAAGTTCCTACATGCCAGTATAATTAGAAGTCAAAATTTACATGTGTATGAAATCGCCCAATGATAATTCTTGTCATTCTCATAAACACACAATGTTTTAATTTTGCCAAAATTAAATTAAACTTAGCACTTATTATTCATTATAATGACTGTATATGGTTTAAATGGTTTCGAAGCTTCATATAATACACCTTAATGAATCTCTGAAACTAAAAAACGTATGATTCTCAGCTACATCCATGAGTCGAAGTCCCGATGTTTCAAAATTTTCTAGGTCCTCCCTTGAACTTTGACTAATCAAAGTTCTATTGTATATGTAAATGGTGAAACGTGACTTAAATTAAATTTTCTATTAAAATTGCTGAATCTTGAAAACTAAAAATTAGAAAATTATGAACAAATGTAAAATGAAAGTATTAGATATTTTGAGTTTTGGGGTAAATTTTTTATTAAAGTTGTTTTAGAAATGAGTTTCCAGGGATATTGTGAAACATTGTACCAGGATATGAAATCTATAGAGAAAGTAAAAAGCTGAGTCACTTTTGTCACCATACTGTAATTAAAAGTAAACAAGAGGTCCATGGGCCACATCACTCACCTGAATTGTGTTGGTATCTTACAAATATGGGAATCTCAAATTTACAAATTATTTTAACACTCCTTAGAAGTGGAGGAGACTTAAAAATGAACCTTTGGTTCAGGTGAGCTAAAAAAAAAAATCAAACATACCTACATCAAAGTCACAAAAAAAAGATATTTTAAGTTCAATTTTAACCTGATATTTATCAAAGTTAAGTCACTTTAAAGCTAATCTGTTAGGAACAAAATGATAGGTCCATAGCCTGTTAATACAAATGTTGTAAGAGAAACTAGAGCCTCCCCTTGCTTACAAAAAATATGTACAGTGTATCTTGTTATCTCAATACTCAAGGGACTGCCCTTATTGAGATATCCAGAATTCGAGATAACTGAAATTTTAATTGATATGTTATTCTATCTATAAAAATTGGGACCGGACTTTCTATTATGACATATCCGGAATTTTGACTAAACTGATTTCAACATAACGAGATTCTACTGTGTATGTTCTATTTACAGTAACAGCCACAATGTTTTCATTTGGTGAACATGAAAATAACACTTTTGAATCTACATACTTTATTAATAAGTCATGCTAAGTTTAGTCACAAATCATTTAGTGGCTTCTTCAGATGAGATTTTTGAAAATATCTAAGGCATGGTTGACAGATAACCAATGCAAAAAGGTGAAAATAGCTCACATGACCCTTTCGTTCAGGTGAGCTAAAAGTAAGTCAACTCATTCATCCCTAAAGGACACATTTGGACTGGTCTAAGTCATTGATTTACAGAAGAGTCCATTGTTTTTAAGGAGTTGATGAGTTTTAATTTTTTGAAATTATGTGACAGAAAACCTTTAATACATACTTACCTCCCCTTCCCATGAACGACTCTCCCATAAAGGACTGAAGCAATGAAACTTGTTTGCTGGCTTGTTGAACTTCAAGTTTACGTAACTCCATGTCAATCGTCTAAGAACATACAAAGTAAAATTACATGTAACAATTACGTCACAAACAGCTGTCTAATTGTCATCATCATCAATCATAATAACAAAAGATTATAATAATAACATTTAATTCTATTTATATCTACATGTTACAGCAAATCTGATAGGTCAAGACATGATATTGACACCTATGCTAGATCTCCATCAATGACTTTTAAAAATACACTGGAAAATTATCATGTGGAAATCGAATGAGTCCAAATTCTAGTTATGTCGAAACTCCAGATATCTCGAAATAATAGTGGGATTCCCATGAATTCTGAGATAACAAGACTCCATTGTATATATTGATCAATTTCACTGGTATCAGAAAATATTGATTTGCTTGACAGGAAAATGGTTGTATTCTAAAAACAACAAAATTTTCAGAGTGATTATTTATTTTTTATGATAGAATAATTACTTTGAACAACTAAATGTAATTAAAATGATAAGAGAAGAATTTAATAATTTGTGTGTGTGTTGAATTAACACATTAAAAAAAACGGAAAACTTCTACATCACTGCAGTATGTGCCTACAAGACAGATTTCCGTCTTTTTTTTTGTGTGTGCGATAACTCAATCCACAAACAAATTATTAGATTCATTCCTTAAATCAACTAACTTGTACCTACAGTTCACAAAAGCCTTCTTCACAACATTAAAATTATTCATTGCTGTTTTCAACACTCTAAAATATTCCTTGTTGTTTTCAACGCTATAAATTATTCCTTGTTGTTTTCAAGGCTATAAACTATTAATCGCTGTTTTCAACACTATACATTATTCATTGCTGTTTTTGAACGCTATAAATTATTCATTGTTATTCCATTCATTGTCGTTTCACGACAATATAAATTATTCCTTGTTGTTTTCAATGCTATAAATTATTCATTGCTGTTTTTGAATGCTATAAATTATTCATTGCTGTTTTCAAAACTATACATTATTCATTGCTGTTTTTGAATGCTATAAATTATTCATTGTTTTTTCATTCATTGTCGTTTCACAACAATATAAATTATTCATTGCTGTTTTCAACAGTATAAATTATTCATTGATTTTCCATTCATTGTCATTTCACAACAATATAAATTATTCATTGCTGTTTTCAACAGTATACATTATTCATTGATTTTCCATTCATTGTCATTTCACAACAATATAAATTATTCATTGGTGTTTTCAACAGTATACATTATTCATTGATTTTCCATTCATTGTCATTTCACAACAATATAAATTATTCATTGCTGTTTTCAACAGTATAAATTATTCATTGATTTTCCATTCATTGTCATTTCACAACAATATAAATTATTCATTGCTGTTTTCAACAGTATAAATTATTCATTGATTTTCCATTCATTGTCATTTCACAACAATATAAATTATTCATTGCTGTTTTCAACAGTATAAATTATTCATTGATTTTCCATTCATTGTCATTTCACAACAATATAAATTATTCATTGCTGTTTCGCAACACTATAAATCATTCCTTGTTTTCAACACTATAAATTGTTCATTGTTTTTCCATTCATTGTCGTTTCACAACAATATAAATTATTCAATGCTGTTTCGCAACACTATAAATGATTCATTGTTGTTTCCATTCATTGTTGTTTCACAACATTATTTAAATTATTCACATTTATTCACGGCACTATATACTGTATAATTGGAAATTTACACTCCTACTTATTTTCACCCGAGATCATTTTATTGCGGGGGTCAAAATATCATAAGACACCTGTCTTAAATTCGCCCTATATCACCATATTCTCATGGATGGCATATATGTCTGTGCTTGAAAATTTTGCTTTCATTTTAAATTTGCCCTTCCATCTAAGGGTGAAAATGGCAAAAATTAAACAGGAGAAAAAGTTTCAAGGTCAAGGATTTTCCTACCTCCGAAATTCTGGGTCCAGGGTCTGGAAATTTTGTGAAAAATACAACATTTTTACTAAAATATACACACTTAATTTGAGACATTTGTTTGGAAATGATTTATTTTTTATTTTGAATTTAAAAATTTGAAATTTTGCATAAATTTGGGAATATACAAGCCATTTTTGCATTGGGGATGCATCCTGTAACTGGACCCAAAATCTGCCTAGGAAAATCCCTGCAGGTATACAGTGCTATTCACTATTGCATGTATTGTTTTACTAGGCTACACTGTGATTGAATTATTCATTGCTATGTCACAGAACTTAATATCAAACATTGCTATTTCACAACACTATGAATTATTCATTGTTTTTTTCACAACACAATAAATTATTCACTATTGTTTCACTGTGTGTTTCTCATTTACACTGTTTCCACTTTCTCGTATTGGACTACAAATTAAAGGGGCATTAGCTGCATTCCCCCCCCCCATTCAAATTCAGTTTTCAACTTTTACTACTAGTACTTGATGTACTATCACAAATAAGATACACGAGCACAAAATTCTTATATTCCTATATATTTTATGTAAGGTCAGGTCCAGTGTGGTAAGCATACACAAATACATGTAGTAAGGTTGAATAAATCAATTGCAAGTGAATAATTACCAAACTAGGTTTCTCAAGCAATTTTCACAAAATATAGAGAAATATATCTATAAGAATTATTATATCTCTTTTTTGTTATTGTATATCAATCTAAGTAGTGAAAAAGGAAAGCTTTATTTGAGAAAAAAAAGAAATGCCTCTTTAACAGTATATGATTTTTATCAAAACTGTGTAATGCATACAAATATTCACATTACACTGTCAATTACATCCTCAGCACAACCCCCATTATATGAACTGCGGTTGAATATCCTAGGTTATATCTCCTGAATTTCGGCACTATTAATTAATATTACAAACCTTGCGATTAGGTGCTTCATTTTTTTTTCTAAAGATATGAATGAACTGATGAGAGCAGACCACAAAATAACACAGGACCAATCATTCACGAAAGAGTAGGTGGAGGTTGCGACAGAAAAAATTAGGTAACCTCCTTTTTGTTCTCCATGATATTTGTCAAAATTACAATACAACGTGAATGTAATTAACAGACCTATATATATTTTGGGTCTTAATAATTCCTATTGTAACTGGTAAGTTACGGTCATTCCTTTTTTAGCGTAGCCTCTAAATGGATAACAATGATTTTTTATATTTTGTGGACTGTGAGTGGTAGAAGTGTGTGTTTCATTTGCATGAACAAATACCATACCAATTCATTGGTGAATTCAAGAACATGAAAATTAATGAGATGTAATCGATAGCACCAAGATTCAAGTGAAGTAATAGAAGGTATTCAGCGACAGCAAAAAATACCCTGGGTTGCACCAAGGATGTTTCAAATAATTACTGTAGAAACTATCTAGCAATAGCTTAGAATAAAACCAAAGCTCTAGATAGCTGTATATTGCTATAAATGTAGGTTTTCTTGATAAACAATGTAACAAAAACCGAAGTATTATACCACTCCTCTTCTAACCCTTGTAATTAACTCATTCACCCCTAAAGACACATTTCGACTGGTCTAAGTCATTGGTTTACAGAAGAGTCCATTGTTTTTCAGGGGTTGATGAGTTAAAGTCAGAAATGAAAAAAAAATGTTACATAAAAACGTGTGTAACTGAAATTATTTTCTCAACAGGGATTTAACGGCAAAAAGTAGGTTAAGCCACCAGCACCACAATTAATCACAGATATTGGGGTCAGTGGAAAGGTCAGCAATTCCCCTTCCTCCGTGAGTAAAAATAAACAAAAACAAGTTAAGGTCAAATAAAATAAAATGCTAACGACACACACTCTGATAAAGTGGTTATCAAATCAAAGCAACTGAGTTACAATTGAGTATTCTAGATACTAACCCACAAAAAGGATTTCTGAAAATGTTTATAGAAATTCATTTAACAACATGTAAGCTGTTTACAATTTAAATCAATTTTATGGATTAAATGTGGAGTTAAAAGTAAAAGACTATAAAAGCCTAATTCAGACTGAAACACATTTTTATGTATTTTTCCTATAAAAACAAGATCATGATTACCACACCATCATTTCACTTAAATACCCCATTACTATTGTCTGATTCACATATATTGGTAGGGTGGAGTAACTATCCTAAGGATGATTCTATTTATTTTTTGGTTAAGACAGGCTTCACAAGAAATGTGTTTTACTCCCCACTGCATACCTACAAGTATGGTGACAAACAGGAACAGTTACTCTTGTTAGTGTATTTCCAAAAATTCAAACTTGTCCAGGTCAAGAAAGGGTGCACAAGACTCCACCCCACCAGGTCATTTCACTCCACTTTACCTAACAAACTTCCTGTTTTTAGAGTAATGATATTTTTGTGCTTTCATCTGACCTAATTTGACTTTATAATAATAATAATAATGATACCTTGGCATAGGCTTTAGTCTCTGCGAACTTGGTCTTGAAATCGATCACTTCTACAGTAGGTGTTGTCTCCGTTTTCTGTTCAGTTTCTACTTGTCGACTTCTCAGGTCTCGAATATTTTCCTAGATAAATGAGGAAAAAAATGAAAATCATTAAACTCTTTAAACTAAGTTAAAAATCAATCAATTTCGTAAAAGTCAAAGAATTCTGAATACATGGATATGGTATATGTTAGTAAATCAAATCAACATGTTCATCTTTTGAATATAGATCCTTAGAAAAGAAATCATATTGAAAATGAGTGTTTTTGTGTATATTTATTTTATGAAAAGAAATTCATTGATTGAATCATGTAAGTATGACATCTTAGCATCAATTATATTGAATGTCCCTTATGGATATACATATAACAATGATCAGAGTAAAGATAATATGGTAGTACAGCTTTGTGCCAACAATGACATCAAGTAATGTCATATTCCTAAAGCTTTCTGTGCTAAATCAACTTTTTGAAAATAACTGACCTGACTTATATACCGTATTTTACGGCCTATAGGTCGATATTTTTTTTCTCCAAAGTTGTGACCTCGACCTATTCACCGCATCACGTTTATCTTAGAAAAAAAATAGTGAAATATTTAAATAAGTACCCTGTGCTCGAAACATTTTCCACAATAATCTAGGGGCCTACTGATAACCCAAATATGCAATCTTAGTAGGACTAAATGTACCTAGTGTGTGCGTAATGCACTGTTTCATATCAAGTGACAAAATAATGATCTTTCAAGTTACAATATTTGGGATTCAAGACTGTCAGAAACTGCGTAATAAAAAATACATCGTTTACATTATATTTATAGGACAGTTTATATTTGAATGATTCCCATATCTCGACACCCCGCCTTTGAAGTCTTCATTCAGACTTTCAACACTATAAGCTGTTTCACTGGAACGTGACCTTCAACTGATAACGATCGCGCGGCAGTCTTTCATGTTGGGAAAGTTTTGGAAAAAGTGTTACATTTATTTTCGACCTTGAGTATCTAATTGTTTGACAACTAATTTTTTCATAATAATTTAGACCAATGTAAGGATCCAGGATTGAGGTCGCTTGTTTTACCCATAAAGAATTTAACGATTTGGGTGTCCAATAAATGGCGATGTTTGCGCCCATAATCAGTACACACGAGTAATAGCAGGTGATGTGAAATATGATATAATACAACTTCTATGCTTTTTAATCACTCTATTTAATAAGTACCGTAAAATAACCTATCACTCTGATAATTTTAGTAGGCTACCATCGTGTTGTGCCAGTTATTAAACATAAACATGTATTTTTGTGTCCCATTCAAGTTTCCATTCTGCCAATATCGACCTTTCCTCCACTGTCGACTATCTAATCTTAACTGGATTTTTGCCAAAAAAAATATCCCCCACATCGACCTATAGGCCATAAAATACGGTACTCAATAAAATTTTGTAAACTTTTGCACATGAGTGTTGTAGTCTATGGTCTATCTTTCTAAATTGGTTTGGAATGTGTCAATTTATTTTCATGAAAACTGCAAGTATTTATAAGTGACAAGCAAAATTTCCTACTTTGTTGATAGTAAGTAGCATAGACAAAATTCATACTGCAAATAAAATGGTAACCTAAATGTCGCAAACAGCAGACAAATGGACGAACCAACAAGATGTGTTTGTAAAACACAAATGCCCCTCGTCCCAACAAATTTCTATGCTGGCAAATATAATGACCCCACACTAGGGGGATGTGATGAGACAAAGTGCACCTCCAGGGGCATGTGATGTCAGTGAAGTGTGAGCAACCCTTAGATGAACTTACAGTCAAAGTTTCTTTACTGTATCACAATCAAAACTTGAAATATTGCACTTTATATGTAAGCAGGATGGAATTATGGATAGACAAACAGACAGACAGACAATCCAAACACTAGATGCCCCATCAGGCCTTTTAGGCTGGGGGCATAAAAAATATAAGGATGTGACCATTAAAACTCTGGGGCATATGATGTGTTGGTTAGAGTCCATTTGATGATATAAAATTACAGCTTACCTGTAATGTTGATACAAGTTCTCGGAATTTATTGATGGTAGCTTCGTAATCGGCTATTGTCTCTGAGGTGGCATCTAACTTTCTATTTGCCTTGAAATAGAAACACAACATTTATAACACAGCATTGAAAATATAGGTGCCAAATCATTACAGATAAATCATGTAAATGGTCCAATATTCCTAGAAGAAATATTTCATCTGAACTTGGTTGTTTATAGATCTGATCCAATGTTTGTATAAGAAATATTTTAGTTTGATCTAAATACAGTAAAACTTCAATGATTCAAAGTTCAACAGACCACCTAGAAAAGTTCAAAACATTGAGACTGCAACTCATGGATGGTAAGCGAGAACCATTTTTTTTTTTAGTTTCAGAGATTCTCTAAGGTGTATATGCCTACTTTGAAACCATTTAAGAGATATATGGTCAATATTATTAATAATTAGTGCTAAATTTAACAACTGTTGTAAAATTAAAACATTGTGTGTTTATGAGAAGGAGAAGAATTATCACAGGGTGATTTCATACACATGTAAATTTGGACTTATTTTGAATTATATGTAGGAATTTTCATTGTTTTTATAGAAATGGCCCTGAAAATGTATTCGAAACATCGAGAAATTTGACTCAAAAAAGATTGAATTAAAAAATGTCTATAAGTAGCATTAAATAATGGAATTACCCAAGACTTTGTGAATAGTTTGACACATCGAGAAATTTGACCCATTGAAGTTCAACTCATTGAAGTTCTACTGTCTTTATATGTCTGGTCCAATATTTGTATAAGAAATACTTTTACTTTTATCTAAATATTTATATCACTGGTTCAATAATCATGTAAAAATATTCTATATTTATATCTAAATGTATAATATATATCTCACTCTGGTCCATTATTTGTATAAGAAATACTTTTACTTTTATCTAAATATTTATATCTCTGGTTCAATAATCATGTAAAAATATTCTATATTCATATCTAAATGTATAATATATATCTCACTCTGGTCCATTATTTGTAAGCGAAATATCGTATCTAAATATTTATACTCTGGTTCCATCATGTAAAAATATTCTATATTCATATCTAAATGTATAATATATATCTCACTCTCAAGACAGGTGGTCTCTCAAGAGAAGTTCATATAAAAAAAATTGATAAATGTCTAAGACCAGTCCGAATATAAGTTCATATAAAAGAGGTGATACATGTCTAAACCAGTATATATTTATGTGAACAAGTTATGATTTTAGGACTGTAAAAATGGATGACAGTGGTCTCTGAAGTCTACTTCCATTGTATTATAATATTACCTCTACTGCCTTGGCATTTGCTAGATCCAGTTCTTCCCTAAGTTCCAGCTCAGCCTCCCTAGCAGTTTCCTGGAGCTCTTCATTCATCTCGTGTAAAGCTTCCTGTTGGTTTAAATATATTCAGCATAACAATGAGTGAGATTACATGACATGATACTAATCTGCAACTTAAAAGTCAATGGATTGTTATATCAACCTGTGAAGTTATTTTGAGGTTGGTATAACTATAGAGTAAGAACAGAAAGTATAAATCAATAAAAATAAAATTAGCCAATCAAAATGTTGCAGTTTAGAAGGAGACAAATCGTCACAGATAAATTAAGCTGTTGACTCAGTTGACCTATGAAATAGTATCCCTATTATATTTCAGGAAGCTAGAAAATTCTACTGACTGGTCTATAGGTCCCTTATGTTAATTGAATAAACATTTATTACACAGCACATTCAAGCTGACAGATGGCTACTCTTACGACCATCTCAAAACCTTTTTAGTTGTCCTGCATGGTAAGTAGTGGGCAATTCTCTTTGTCCTAATGAATTGTTTATTTGCTGTTGTTTTTCATCCAGTCAAGAGTTTTCCACTTATACGGAGATGTTGTCACCAGTTTAGGGGATCTACAACAAATGTTGATCTCTGCTATGGACTGACACCACTGCAGTACTGGTTCTTTTACCTGCCACACCTACCACAACACAGAACCTTGAATTTCAGTCTCATCAAAAAGACCTGTGACTTTCACTTTGTATGTAAGGCAAAGGAACAGTCACTACCATCTTTAAAGTTTGTGGTATGACCTGGTACTTGAAATCAAATTCCAACAAATAAACAGTAAGTTTTCATAGTAATCATTTTCATGCTTAAAATGGATTTTTTTATATATATTTTCTGTCAGTTTTAATTACTCCTGTCGGTAACATCCACATGCTTGCCCATAAACAAGACTGGTGTCGGACAAGTGTAATTGTTTAACCCTATCTCAGTCATATAATCAATTACACAAAAATATTTACAAGATCTGCTTTTTCTTCTTCTATTTCTTGAATCTTGTCCTCCAGTTTTAAGTTTCTTTCTGTCAGTGTCTCTACCATTTCCTCTGCACCAAGGGCAGCATCCACCTTAATAAAATCAATGTCAAATGTTAGGATGAAAGCAGTGGTCGTACTTAGTAAAGTAAATAAAAAACTGTTTCAATAACAACATTGCTTATAAGAACAGTGAAACCTGTCTTGAAAGACCACTGCATTTGCCATTGAAATATGGTCTTACAAGACAAGTGGTCTCTCAAATGAGGTTCTGTATAAAAGATTATTTACTTAACCCTTTCATCCCTGAGTATTTGAATGGTCTGCTCTTTTCAATTGTTTGAGACTAGTCCAATATGGTCTGTAGGGTAGAAAGGGTTAACTTAATACTGACAGCATCAATTTAAAACATTTTACAGTTTATGACTGAATAGTAAGAACAAAAACAATGTTGAAAATATTGTGAAATTGATTTCCTGTGATGAAATCAATTTCAAATTGTGAAATTCCTTGATCTTGTGATGAGTACAGTAGAACCTGTCTTTAGATAACACCCTTTTATGCCATCTTAAATACAGTCACCCCTAAAGACACATTTGAACTGGCCTAAGTAGTTGATTTACAGACAAGTCCATCGTTTTTCCAAGGTTGATGAGTTTAACATGGGTCTCTCAAGAAAGATGGTCTCTAAAAAGAGAAATCTTTCACTGAGTGGTTCTCAGGATGTGGTCTCAAAAGATAGGTTTCACTGTATTAGATGAATTTGTACCATTTGTCAAAGGAATACATTTTGTTCACAAATGGGAACAGAAACAAAGAGTCTGAGGATTTACATCTATCAGGTGGAATTACCTAGCATTTGATGACAAGCTATTCAACCCTTTCAACACTACAGACAATAATTGACTGATCCAAGACAATAGAAAAGAACATACCATTTAGATATTTAGAAGGAAAAGGGTACACTTGTCAGAAATAATGTACATATCACTAAAACGTACCTGAGGTCACCATAGACCTGAAATATTTCAGCATAATTGAAATGGATCTAAAATTTAAAATATCTGATAAAACTCATACATCATTACCGTCAAAAGAAAACATAAAATTGGGCCCAAATGACAAAAAAGAAACCCTCCCCCCAAAAAAAAGCCAACAAATATTCTCAAGCCTGAATATTTATACAGTCAATCTGGTTAAAGTTTTGGTTTTTGGTTTGCAATAACTCATCATTCACCTGATAATGCTTTTACTGGTAGGGGACATTGATGAAGACACATATTAATTCATTTAATACTCTCAGAATGCATGACATAATAGTCAGCAATTACAAAACTCTAACCTGAAACTTAACTGGACACATTGACAAATTGACAAAACTTAAAATACTGTATAAGCAGAATGAAACGATTCTTATTTTGGCATTATTAGCAAGAGTGACGAGATTGCTAAGATTGTCAATTGTGATGGGATTGCTAAAAGTGTCAAATGCAAACAAAACTTAAAATACTGTATAAGCAGAATTTTTAGTGAAGATTCAATTTTGGCATTATTAGCAAGAGTGACGAGATCGCTAAGATTGTCAATTGTGATGGGATTGCTAAAAGCATTTGATGACAAGCTATTCAACCCTTTCAACACTACAGACAATAATTGACTGATCCAAGACAATAGAAAAGCATACCATTTAGATTTTAGGATTTAAAAGTGTCAAATGCAAACAAAACTTAAAATACTGTATAAGCAGAATTTTTAGTGACGATTCAATTTTGGCATTATTAGCAAGAGTGACAGGATTGCTAAAATTTAATATCGCTAACAATTTATTCTGCACCAGAAGTAAGAGTTATCTAAGGTATGTTATATTATATCTATTATGCAGCAAACCCTACATAATGAAAAGTGGATTCAAGGAGTGCGGAATTTATGATAATCATACACAGTAATCAGTGGTCATGTAGCTGCAGCATTCATTTGATTGTACAAAAAGTTACAATTTACTGTTCTGACTTAAGTGCTGTGCTATAATCTATACTGTGAAAGTAAATTACCATGGCCTGATACATATAAATTTTAATAAATATTAATATTTTTTAATCATAAAATCACTAAAAATTACTTCTCGCTGAAATGACATACTGTTTTTTAAGGCAAAATTTCCATCATGCTAAAAATTCTACCTATTCAGTATCCCATCACTGATTTCACAGGCAGGGGCCAAAAAAGGAAAAAAAAATAAAAGATGCTATAAAAGGGAGATAATTACAAGAAAATTTACATACCTGTTCTTTGAGATCTATCATCTGATTGGAGAGCTGATCGACCTCTGAGGAGAAGCGTTCCTTATCTTTTGACAAGTTGCTGATGTCGCTGGTTAATTTCTCATTCTGCTTTGTTAGTTTGGTTAGCTCCTGTTTGTCCTGCGTTGATAAATCTCTCATCCTAAATCAAAAAATTTTATAATTAATTATTGTACTAAACAGCATTGAATTACAGTGGATCCTCGCTATTAAGACCACCTAACTGACTGACTCAAAGTGGCCTTCTTAGTGAGGTGGTCTCTTAAGTGAGGTTCTGTACTGATACAGTTTTAATGAAGAAACTGGAAATTCATGGTCTTAATTGTGAGGTGGTCCCCTAAGCGAGGTGGTCTTTAGGCGAGGTTCCACTGTACTTGAACAAATTAATTGATTTGCTCCAGTAGTCGGTATCCAAATTATAGAGAGAAAGAATCATTCCCATCACACAATCCTCTGAAAAAAACATGATACAGTATAACTCGAAAACAGCAAACATGGATTTAACGAATTTACGGCTATAGTGAAGTGAAATTTATTTCCCTGGTAGATTCTTTAATAATCTATACAAAAATACCGCTTCTAATGCAAACAGGCTTATAACAAATTTACGCTTATAATTAACATTTATAATAACATTAATTTTATTGCATGTACACATGTTGCTTTATAATTTTAGAATCCTGAGAATAATGATAAAGTAACATATTTTCCGCTTTGTTCCCGTAAATCTCGGTAAGAATCAGACAGTGCAGTGGAATATTTGAATCATTTTAGATTGAGGAATGGGATTCAATTCTTCAAAGTGGCACTATTTTTATTAGATAGACCTAATACCATTCTTTTTTAACAATAAATATATGTAATTGTATAAAAATGAACTGAATAAAACATTCTCTGAAATAGCTGTCATTATTCTTTAAGATAAAGCATGCGTAGGTTAACATGTTTTATTAGAGTTTTCTTATGTAAAGTGATTAAGCTATTTTATACAGAATATGTTAAATTCAAGCTACAAATTCACTATAGATGTAAAACCAATTATGCTTGTAACAAATTTTTATAGCACGTCGACAGGAATTTGCTATATCAGAGTTTTACTGTATTTGGAACTATGATAAATTTGGTGGAAAAAAAATACAGACCCACCAACGTGTCCTAAAATTTGAAATGTAGGAAACATAATCTTTGTTTGTCGTCACCAATATCTTACAGAAGAACTGTACAGTGGCACATATCTTGAGAGACCACTCTTATAAAAGACCACCTGTCTTGAGAGACCACATTCTGAAAACCACTCGGTTAAATGATTTTTTAGATAAAACATTTCAGGAGACCACCTGTTTTGAGACCACAAAAGAGTGGGTCTCTCAGGACAGGTTCCACAGTACATACTATTTTCTGATGTTATTAATAGAATTCATGTTATAATTCAGGACAAAAGATAATACTAACAACATATCTCATAATATCTATAAATTGTAAATAGCAGTGGAAGCCAAGTGCATTATCATTGTATCATTTCACCTCATAGATGACACAGTCTGGGATTGGTTGAGAGCCTTCACATGTTAGGGCGACAAAACTTTTCAGTTTCTCCGGTTATGTCTCCCCCATGTGCAGCCCCTTGTTGATTTAAGGAAGAATTGTTGTTCGTGATACAGAAATATTCAAGGTGTTCCAAAGACAAACATAAACAAAAATATCAGATCACAGTAAACAGCATTTTCATGTTTCTGAAGCTAATGATTGAATTTATGATTGCAAAGCTTAATCTTTGTTAATTCTGTATGTAAGTATAATCAATATTTTATTGCTCTGGTTTTAGGGAGACACGACAATTTGTTTACCCACAGCAAGTCATTTTCCCTTGGGATATGCCTTAGGGAAATATGATAGCCTTGGGGAAATATGATAGCCTTGGGAATAGATAAATTTCGGTGTCAATTAATTTCATGTCTCCCTTACAACCAAGGGAATTTATGTAGATTTGTTTCTTTGTGTCATTTCATAGGTTGATGAGTTGTGCACTTACTTCACTTGACCAAATTTGAATTTTTAATCTATCTCTATTTTTTTCATCTCTTTGTTTCAGAAACTTTTCATAGGTTGAAAAAGCAACCCCATCTGATATGTGGTTTTCTAGAACTGAAAAAATCAAGGTAGGCGGGGGTTATATTTACTGTATATTTGAAATTTCCTTAGAATTTGAATATAATCCCAAAGTGATCAAAGCCAGCATTCAAACATTTGAAATGACAGTTTCTCAGCTTACACTAAAATGACTCAAGTGTTTGTCAGAAATTCATTTCACACTAACTTTCCCCTATTTCTCAGATTTAATAAAACCTTTGTCACAAGAGCAAATTAGTCACTGATTTAATTAACCACCTCCACTAAATATCTGTCACTGTTTAATTAACAGAGAACTGATGATTTAAAACATCCCTAGTCAATTTAATTAAGACCCCTACCTTTGTCATATTTTATGCACCTTTGTACTGATTTAATTTAAATACCTATGTCCTTTAATTAACAATGTCACTGAATATTAACATCACATTTGTTGATTTTAATTAACATCCCTACCTTTGTCACTGATTTAAATCCTTAACTTTGTGATTTACAAAGACTACATTGAACTGCTTTTTTTTTTCACTGATTTAATTAAACACCCCTCCTATCAATTTAATTATCATTTGATTTATGACAGTATACACTGATTCTCAGCTTATATTTAATTAACCCCTGTCATTACATTTGACTGATCTTTTCACTACCTTTGTCATTGATTTAACATCTCATTCATTGTCACTGATTTAATTAACATCCCTACCTTTTTCCACTGACTCCCCTACCTTTCTCACTGATTTAATTAACACCCCTACCTTTGTCACTTAACATCCCTACCTTTGTCACTGATTTAATTAACATCCCTACCTTTGTCACTGATTTAATTAACACCCCTATCTTTCTCACTGATTTAATTAACATCCCTACCTTTCTCACTAATTTAATTAACATCCCTACCTTCCTCACTGATTTAATTTACATTTTGATGATTTAATTTACGCCCCTACCTTTTGTCACTTACCTTTGTCACTGATTTAATTAACATCCCTTTGTCACTGATTTAATTAACATCCCTACCTTTGTCACTGATTTAATTAACACCCCTACCTTTGTCACTGATTTGATTAACATCCCTACCTTTGTCACTGATTTCACCTTTAAGAAGCTCAAGTTCTACAGTAAGCTCCTCAACACTGTCTTTAAGTGAGTCTACCTCTTGCTGTAGTCCCTCAGCCTGTGCATAAGAAATATTGCAATACAATAAAAAAAACAAGATCAATTATATTGATAACAACATGACAATAACCAGGAATAAATTCTAACCTTTTCAATATCTAAAATCAAAATCAGAATTTAGAGTACGCAGCATGGAACCATGTGTTTCCTTGATAAGACATAAGAAACCTTTGCTCCTTAAAAAATGTTCCTTAACTCATCAGCCCCTATGGTCACACTTAGACTCACCCAAATAAATAAAGAGAATGGTCTACTGTCATTTTTCAGGAGTGAGCAAGCTACAATTACAGATAAAATTATTGTTCAATTTTCATTCTATATATCATACACTCTTAAATTCTGACAGTTGACTTTACCATTCTTTGTAATAGTTGAGACCAAATGAGACTCATAAGGTTGATGAATTAATAAACAATAACTTTCATCTTCCATAGATTTGTTCCTCAATGAATTACAGTTAGTTCATTGACGATTCAACGCGAAAGTTAATCTTCTGTGACATACATGTAATTTTCAGTACTGTTACAAAAAACAATACATATATTTACAATTCTCAGAATAATGATAATTATAAGAAGCTACACAATACCTTCTCTTCTGCCATTTCCTTATCTAATGTTGCAATTTCTACGGTTTCCGCTAGATCCGACATGTCATCCTTGTATCTATCAAATGCTTCCAGCGCATCTTTAGTTTCCTATTTCAAAATATAAAATCAAACATCTATTTGAATTTGTATACATGTAAAAAACACTTTATCCTTATAATTCTGACTGTGCAGTTTCTCACACCATTGTCAGAGCATTTAAAATTTTCTTATCTCACCCTTGCACGAGACAGCTCATGTTATGACGTCATGTAAGCAAACCGCAGTTAACTGTTTTGGTTGGGGAACTATGAGTTGCATAATACTTTAAAAGTGATGAACAGACAATACCAAATTATGTACTAGTTACATTGTGTGAGAAAAATAGTCAATAGCAAGTTATGGTGTGTGATATATGGTGTGTGATATATGGTGTGACGTATGGTTGTGATGTATGGTGTGTGATATGATATGATGTATGTTGTGTGATATATGGTGTGATGTATGGTATGTGATATATGGTGTGATGTATGGTGTGTGATGTATGGTGTGTGATATGATGTGATGTATGTTGTGTGATGTATGGTGTGATGTATGATGTTTTATGCAGTGTGTAATATATGGTGTGTGATGTATGGTGTGTGATATATGGTATGATATATGATGTGTGATGTATGATGTGATGTATGGCATGAGATGTATGGCATTTGATATATGGTGTGTGATGTATGAATTGTGATGTATAATGTGTGGTGCATAGTGTGTGGTATATGGTGTGTGTTGTATGGTGTAATGTATGGTGTGTGATATATAGTGTGTGAGGTATGGTGTGCGATATATGGTGTGATGTATGGTGTGTGATATATTTAGTGATGCATAGTGTGTGATATATGGTGTGATGTATGGTGTATGAATTTTGTGATGCATATGTGTGTGCATATAGGTGTGATGTATGGTGTGTGATATATTTAGTGATGCATATAGTGTGTGATATATGGTGTGATGTATGGTGTGTGATATATTTAGTGATGCATAGTGTGTGATATATGGTGTGATGTATGGTGTGTGATATATTTAGTGATGCATAGTGTGTGATATATGGTGTGTGATATATGGTGTGTGATGTATGGTGTGTGATATATGGTGTGTGATGTATGGTGTGTGATGTATGGTGTGATGTATGGTGTGATGTATGGTGTAGGAGGTAGAAAATCTCAACCACCTATTTTTTGGTTTTTATTCCTGCTGTAAGATTAATACGTACCTTTTTGGCAATCTGCAGTTGTTGTTGCATTTCTTTCTGCATTTCCTGCATCTTACTTTTATATTCTTGCAGCTGTTAATGAAATACATGTATATAAATAATAAAACAACAAAAATATATAAAACATAACATGTATAAGTAAGGTAGGTATAATCAAATAATGAAATTTAGGTATATTATTATGATAAGAAGTTCAATGTAACTTCAAACATTGTGTCACTGATGATATTATTATACATCTATGTTAGACTCTTAATCCTTATTGGACAAACACATTCACAACACCAGGAACAGAAACCTCAAGTCTCCCTCATGAGCTACAATTTTCATGTCATATTTGCTCCCATTCAGAACCCCACTAGAGTTATCCTTCTTGATATGAAACAACTATGGATCATCAAAGTGAAGTTTTTTCATAAATTTCTTGGAAAATGTTGTCTGGAACAAAATGTTCTTGAAACTTTAATGGTAGTTGTTTACTATTTGAGTTTTTCATATTGTTATAATAAACAATTTATTGCCCTTGTATAAGGGAAATATATAGATTTGTTCACCCTAAGCAAATCAGATTTTCCTTTGGGATAAATATGATTGACTTAGGGTGAACAAATCTTCATATCTCCCTCATACAAGGCCAATAAATGTATAAAATAGACCTAGCATTTTTTGATTGGTTTATTCTAATGCTATTTCACATTTTCCTAAGAAATTTTCACTTGCATGGAGATGCCCTCCAGCATTAGGTGAAGTAACATAGTGCTATACACAGATGTCAATGCAGTGAGGGTTCTATTAACACTTGCCTTGACACAAGACCTTGATTCTAAATATCATACAAAAGCCCTGTGACTTTCACTCCTCATGCTCAGTGCTTGGCAGTCCCTGCCCCCTTTTAAAGTCTAATATACAACCCAGTTCCAGGATTCCAACCCAGATAATGCATGTAATATATACAATGCATATTATCCTTGTAAGATACTATTTCACAGAATTTCACTAAAATTTGACTTATCATTTTTTCAACATTCAACATTTGGATATTGACAAAAGTATCATTCACAATACTAATTTAAAAATGTATCCAAAATCAAGTTGCAAGGGGTTTAAAAAGACCTGTAGGATAAACTATTTTTAATTTGAATAGCGGTCATAATAAGAAGTAAACAAACACCTGTTTACTCACCTGGTCTGGCAATATGGTTGAGGGATTTGTTTACTCACCTGGTCTGGCAATATGGTTGAGGGATTTAACATGTATAAATGACCATTTGTACCAGCGAATTAGTGACAGATGATGGTATGCAGGTTTTATATTAAAACTGGGGAATTATGTGGCAGGAAATTTTTTCTTCAAGAAACAGTGGCGTTATGCAGGTTTTGGCATTTTAAAGAGCGTGTGATATATCATAGGGAGAACTGTATATTATTTAATGAAATATTTCCTCCATGGCTGAGGATTTAAAACATGGCAGTTTAATCTACATTGTATTAAGTCTCTCACTTCTAGTCAGTGGGTTTTGAGCCCTGCTGGATCTAGGATGATTTTGTGAGGAAGTTTGCCATTTTACTTCTGGAAGGCCAGTGGTCTCTTCCCAGGTACAATGTAACTGAGCTCCCTCCACCACCATCAAAAACTGGCCACCACCATATAACTGACAAAATTGTCAGTTGTGGCACAAAACATCAACAAAATAAAATTGACATTTTTTGTTCCAAAAATCAACTCTGAGAGCACACTATACTTCATAACCAAGACTAACGTCCTTGACCTCATTTATCACCAAAACAGACACAACATCATGTTTTTTGTTAACACTTACCTGCTGTAGCTGTATTTTTGTTTTCTCAAATTCTTTCAATTTTCCTTTGTCTTCTGCTCTTTTGATTTTCAGTGTATCTAATTTTTCATTCAAGTCCTTTATCTCTGCTTTCAGTCCTTCTATTTCCTGAATTTGTTCTAAGCTGTTCAATTTGTCTTCGATTGATGTGCCGATACTTCCGTCAGCAGAGCGACTCATGATGCCAAGGTCTGTAGATGGCGCAACCTGTAATTGTAATAAATAAATTCTGTAAAAATGAGAAATTTCAGTGCACATTCAATTCTAGCAACTTTGCTGCAGAGACATACGTGTGCTAATTTCTTTTTGTGCTTATGTTGGCAAGTGAATTTAAACACGCTTACTCAAGTACCCAGTAGCTGGCCACTAACATACAAAGTGCTAAATTGTGCATAGAAGTTTCCAGGTGCCAGAGCTCTAAATTTGACCAATTAAATTGTTTTGTAGTATAGTAGAACCTGTCTAGAGATACCACTCTCATGAAAAACACCAGTCATGTAAAACCACAATCTGAAAAACTCTGGGTTAAATATTCCTTTAGATAAAACCGCTTTTGAGAGACCACACTTCAGTGCAAATTGGGAGGTCTCTCAAGAGTGGTTCCACTGTACATCTAAAATGATCAAATCAAAGTAACAACAGGAACGTCACTGGTGTGATGGAAAGATTTCATAACAAGAGTTGTCAAAAGATAACATGCATGGCAGCATTGTATCTATTGTTCTGATTGGTTTTAAGAAGCAGGTCAAATGACATTACATGTATCTAGGTCACAAGGTCAAAGGTTATGATACAGGCTACTATCTGAAAGGGCTGCACATGTAAATAAATATTATATCTTTACTTCATATACAATGTTATGTCCATGGATAGCACCATAATTGAAAAAATTTCATGAATTGATATAATTGGACCACAGGTGAACATGGCCAGAATGTGAATATGTGCAGTTGGAAAATATCTCTGTTATAATGTATAAGGGAACACTACCCACCCATAAAAACCATGAGAACATTTGGTGGATTTTGTTTATATTACAGGACTTGTCTTACCCCTTGTGGAACATTGCCCAAAGAGCTGGCATTGGGAATTTTGCTGCATTTTGGTTCAAAATTGGGAATTTTTTGCTTGCCTCTAATCCTAATATAGGACCTAGGGTAACAATATTTACAATTCCTTTTATTTTTTCTATTTTTTTTTTTTTTATTAATTTGATGACCTATTTCAACATTCAAGAAAAACAATAATTGAAAATATCAGCATAAAATGAGAAATAATGAAAAGATGTTATGTTATGTTCATGTTTACAAATGGAAATAAAAAGATATGATTTGTGATTCGCAATATAGTCCAATATCAGCTATAATTTTGCGGGGAAAAAGCCCCGTATTATCATATACATGCAGCATTCTATTCTAGACAAAATTATTCTACTAAATATTTAATTCGTAAACAGAGTATTTTTCCAATTGCACCCCTTGGGTATGACATTTCCACATGGGGTGTGTAATGATCCAGTTACAAGGATCCCAACATATTACAGTAGAATCTGTCTTGAGAGACCTGTTGACCTGCCATGGAAATGTGGTCTCCCTAGAAAGGCGGTCACTCAAAAGATGACATATTGAAAGAATTGTTTAACTAAGCGATTTCAGGAATGTGGTCTTAACCAATGGGTGGTCTTTCATGAGAGTGGTTTCTCAATACAGGTTCAATGTATCAACTTTTCAATAAGTGAGAGATAAACACACCTGATGTAGCAGAAAACACCTGTAGGTGAGTTCACCACACTGAACCCAGTTTTTATGGTTTCAAGAAAGAAAATGCAGTTGAAGTTATCTTATAAACAATACAGTAGAACCTATCTTGAGAGACCCCTATCATGAAAGACCACCTGTATTTTGAGACCAGATTTTGGAATCTCGCTGTAAATAAAAGCTCTTTTGAGGGAACCATCTGTCTTGAGAGACCACATTTCAGTGGTAGAGAGGGTGGTCCCTCAAGGTACATTTAGGTTCAACTGTAACACTGATTTCAGTGGGAGTCAGAATAGAAAGCTAAAGACAAACTGAAAGTAACGGGCCACAACAGCCTGGGCATTAGCTACACTACTAAGCCCTTCGTACCTTGAAATAGGAAGTGGAATTAACAGTACAACAATCTCTACTAGTGACAGAAGCTTATAACCAGCAGATGTAACTTAAAAACAAGAAATAGGCAAAGCAGTATGGCTGAATTGCTAAGTATTGTATTTCAAAACTCAGAACAGAGCTAAATGCAGCAGCAAATCCAAATTGTTGATACAGACAGGCATCAACATGTTATAGAGTGGTATTTGCTTTTCAATCTGGCCAGTTATTATCTGGAATATAAATCTGAGGTTTACAACGTTAAATTTTTACCATCTCCTTGGCGGGCTTTGATGAGGTTTTTGGAGTAGTCCTAGCCGTCTCATTTAGTTTCTCATCACTTGGTGTAGATTCCCTGCTGCTGCTGTCTCTGCCAACTTTAGGTCCTGGAAGTTTCGAGGATGGTTTGGCTTTTGCCGATGCACTGCCTGCTGCCATCTGTGAGAGATCCGATGGAACACTTGGGGCACGTTTTGGGGTACCAAGATCAGACAAGTTTTCTGTACCTGTTCGAATTAGAGTAAGAGGATTTTGATAATAAACAAGATTAGTTTGAGAAACATTATGCCCCCCTCCCAACCGCTGGAGAAGTACGCAATGTTTTAAAAATTCTAATGTCCTATACACATGATACATTTAATACTATAATGTTGAATGTTGATGATAATAAAACAAACCATCCTAGATCTGATTAGTATGAAGTTTCAAACAAAATATGGTTAAACCAATATGTTGCCAGCAGACCTCCAGACAGACTAGTCTTGGAACTCAAAGGGATGAAAATAACATAAATTACATGTAGATCAGCAATGCTCTTATATAATCATTAACATAAAAAACACACTTCTTCCTGCATAACTTGGCGGCCTAATTCCTGATTTGCGCATTGAAGTTGGCTTGGCAGCAGTGGCAGCTGGTGTCGATGGACCACTCTTTCCATCATCCTCCAAAACTGAAATCTGAAAAAGAAAATAAAATAAAACTAGTTGTTGTTTTTTTGTCATCCCCTACCTTACTATTTTAAAACATATTATTCTGCCCATGGGTGCACTGTGACCTTGACCTTTGTGATAGATTATTATCTCACCTTGTACAGGTGCATCAACAGTTTTGCCTAGCCAGAATTTTTCTGTCCACACCCTAGGGCATAGACAAGCTATACAGGCTATGACATCACAACATAATTTTATAACATATGGCTTCTATGTTATGAGAATGCAATGCATTAAAACTTGCATCAGATTTTATTCACATGCATAAATATGTATTTGAAGCATGGAAGCAAAATAAAATCCAACATGGTTGTGATGAGTGGAAAGGAAAATCTTATAAACCATCGTGTAGGGAAGATGGTTTTTTATTTTCATGGAATCCTGGACGGAATCAAACTCAAAAAATGGAATCTCACTAAAAAACCAGAAAGTAACGGAATCATGCAAGATTTATATTTTTCATATGTGAAAACTATGCAATTTCTCCATTAAGTCAATATAAGTCATATATGTATCAATTTTTCATTGTAATACATGGTAATTTAAACAAAAAATTTAAGTATCTGTGTTTCTTTTTCATAAATATAGTTATCATGGAAGGTAAAAGTATTTGAATAGTTCCGGTGATTTGAGTAAATTTGCTTGACTCTGTATTTGTTGTGAGCTAAACCTTTAAGGAACCTGAAACCCTCGGATTGGTCAACCAGATCCTTACCAGTAAGGTGGAGATTTTCTTATCCACGCAACAAGCCATGTAAGATTGTTACAGTGGAACCTGGAAACCACCCTATCTGCCACTGAAATGTGGTCTCTCAAGACAGGTTGTCTTTCAAAAGAGGTTTTATTGAAGGATTAATTAACCAAGTGGTTTTCGGTCTCAAATGACAGGTGGTCTTTCATGAGAGTGACCTTTCAAGACAGTTTACACTGTAGTCTATATATATATATATACACACAATGTATGACATACTTACTTGTGATTGTCTTACAAAGATACCATGGTTGTCCGTACAGCTAAAATATGTCTTTCCTTGCACAGTTCCATTATTTTTGCCTTTAGCTTCGTCAAGAACCACACCAATCCATTTTCCTTTAATAGAAAATATGCAAGGTATTTACAAAGTCAGCCTGACAGTGGCGTTACTATTTCAGAATTTCCCCTGACCAATTGGCATCAAAGAAACTTGAAATATATACCAACACCGAGTCAATGGTAGATTCCACATGGAATGATTTTTTGTTTGTTCATCCTATGTATTTCTCCACTTCCTCTCTTAGTTTGATGAATTTTTAGTTTTACTTTTTTTATATTTTATAAATAAACATACATGTACATTTACAGTGGAATCTCATTATGTCGAAATCAGAAGAGTTGAAATTCCAGATATTTCAAAGTTGAACTGCCAGTCTAGATTTTCAGGGATAGACAAATCTTAAATAAAATTATTATAAGACTGATTACCGTAATTTATCTAATTAAGGCGCCCTTTTTGGGGTATTTCAGAATTATGGGCGCCTTAAATTGTGTCAAAAAACTAAATTTCAGTTGATAAGGCGCCTTAATTGGAGTTTCATCGATCTGGGGTTTGAAATCAACCTCAAATATCCATGCAACATGTTGATGATAAATACGGTCTAGATGTTGTTTATTTATTTATATTAGTTAATCCAGATCATTATCAACTGCAAACACTTATAAAAGTGAAAGATTTCTGTGAATAAACATTTCTTTTATGTTGTTTATTTAGTCTACCGCATGATGAAAATGACTCTTGAGTCCACGCTGTCACTCGAAATTATACTCTGTTCTTAACAAGTACTGATCCATAATCAATCAAGTTTGTCATAATAAATACTCTTCTTTATCATCATGTTTGTGTAATTAATGTAGCCAGTCTTTAAATTCAAATTGTTGTAAATTATATCAAGAGGAAAGCTGATTTCAAATTGAAAATAAAATCCAGGTAATGTACGTAATTATTTGTCAGACATTCAAGAAATAGACTTTAACTTGTGCTGCCATCTCCTAACTGCTTAGACGTACCTGTTAGCTGGTAAATCAGTCAGTTACTAATTAGGCATGCCCTAAATAAACAATCAATAATTACTTTTGGTATCTATTATGTAACTGACAATGATGAATTAAAAATGCCGATATGGAAATGTTAAAACACATGGTTTTTGAAAATCAGGATCAAAGTACCAACTAAAGTGTTTTGCCTAATGTCTGCTGATTCACCAACATGAAGTTTAGAAATCTATATATCAAATACTAAGGCAAATAAATAAACGTCTGAAACCAATACAAAGTCAAGACAGTATTACAAAACAATTATATTGGACACTTAAACACCACAACTCGGATTAAACTTAGTAACTGTACTCTGCAATCACATAACTGCCCGAGGGAAAATAGGTTCTGCTTTCAACCTGAAGACTGAAATGTTGTGAGTCGATCTAATCAGTCTCTGTTCGTAACTAAAATCTGTTCGGTAATGATTTAATCGACCTGAGGTTAAAATATCATCTGGTCTTATTTATTTACTGTATTTTATCATTAAAGCTGTCAAAAAATGTTTCATTTTCATTTTTTTTGGGGGGGGGGGGGGTGTTATTTTTTTTTCGTTTCAAAGGGTGTCTTTATTAAAATAAATAAACATAATTTTGGTCTTGGTGGTGCCTTAATTAGAGCAGCGCCTTAATTAGATAAATTATGGTATCTCAATTTGTGGATATCTCAAAGTAATGGGAGCGGTCCTGTGAATTTCAACTATATCGATTCCACGGTGTCTACAAATTTGCAATGAACTTCTGTAATTGTGGGGAAAAAAATATTCATAACACCTGTAACTTAATAAATATTATTTGTATTGAAAATCAGATTGAAAATAATGATAGTGTATCATGTTTACAAATGAAAGTGACTTACCTGACGAGAAAAGTGTTGTACCAACATAAGCTACAGTTCCTACCAAGCCTTTGTCTGTTAAATGAATACGTGCTCCGACTTTCACGGCTTTTCCGTCTGACATTTTGTAAGGCACTCTGAAGTGTAAAAGTTAGCTATTGTTTAAAATTTTTGTTTTAAATGTATGTGCACAGGGCATGATCAAGGGTTTTAAAAGTGGGTTGCCACTTGGTCAGAAGGCATATTTTTAAACAAATTTCTAAAATATACCAGTTCACATTTTGTATTTGACATATTGGGCATGCATACTCAGAGAAGTACCGGTACATGTATTTTATGAGCTCCTTTGGGTTTTCCTTCCCCTTCTGACACTAGGCAGATTTGAAGGTCGCATCTCAGCACCATTTTTTTTCAATTCAGCTCATGCTTCCATTGTAAACATTATAATATATACATGTACTTCGATGCATTAGATATTATAGTACAGAACATGTTTAAATTATGATTAATGCAACAGCACAAAAACATATTCAAATCAAAGGTTTTGGAGAATTTTTTTTTCTGGGCAAAATTTTGCCAGAACTGCTACTGGTCAGTGACCAAAGAAAGGCACAGCATCATTACATTCCGGTTAAGCAGGTCATTGCATATATGTGACCTGGAATATGAATATCATAAAGTAATAGGTGCCAGATTTGAAAAAAGGGCCAACAGGCACTTGCCATTTTTACAAGAGAACATTTATCTAAACTTAGTTCCTTGCAGATGAACTGAAATAAGAAGATATCGCAGAATGTCGTCAATAAAAATATTACATTACCAAATGGACCTTGCGCGACTTTGAGTTAAAGTCACATGATCTGAGTACATGGGTCGACATTAACGCTTGCCCGTGTCAAGATTAAAATCAGCTCAGACAAGTAAATCTTCCTAAGCACTTGTTCGAGAGGACAAGTTTAAATAATCAGCAATATTTATAATTTGTTATTTCAAACCTCATCTAAATTGATTTTATCCATTTAATGTCCAATTCAAAACCAAAGCTTCAATAACTCGGATAAACTTTGAGGTAGTTCTATCTCCCTATGCATAGAGACAGACGTTGACTTCCGATGAAATCATAATAATGTAGGTATGAATGTAGAGTCATAAGGTTTCCGAAAAGTAATCACCAAAATGCTTGTCACTTACATTGTATGAGAAATTAATAGCTTTTGAGGTTGCAGTAACACCAATTTGATAACAGATTTGACTAATAATCATAAACATGGGTTGACAATTTATTGGTTTATGGTGGACGAAAACAAATCATAAATAAAATAGTACTGAAAACTTAGTTGCATACTACAAAAAAGAAATAACGAAAGACAAGTTGAAATTGAGAGCAGTTTAAAAACATTCAGTAGTCAATCAATTTTCCAAGAACATGAAGAACAAGCTTCCAATGATTAGGTTTTGTTTATTTATTTCAACAGAATAATTTAAAAATGGCATGTTCTGGACATTATTGAAGTGTGTGAATACACATCTATTTGTTTTTTGGTTTTTTTGGTAATATCTCTATCATTGTTGCTGCTTTTATTTTTACATTGTTTGATGAATATTCACTTATTTGGTAGGCCCAATTATTTTTTATCAATTTTAAACTTTTTTGATTAAAAATATATATTTTTTTAAATTCTATGAATATTTCTTTGTAAATTACAGACAAGTAGATTTGTGATTTGGACAAGTTACAAGTGAAAAAAAATCCTTAATGTAAAGCCCTGGAATACAAACTACATGTATTCTGACAAATTTTAACAGAATGAGGCAACTCGAAAATGGTCTGCTACCCCGTCTAGTCTCACCATGTGCCCATTCTTGCCAGATTACAGTATTTTGACTGAGATTTTCTGGTTTGTCAAAGAAATTTTTTTTGATTATTTTTAATCAGAACAGCATCTTGTCTTGAAAGCAAAAAATTCTGCAAAAATATGCACATGCAGGGGTTGTTCTGGCTAAACAAAATCTTGTCACCAGAAAAATCGCAAGTTGCGATTTTCTGTCGCCAGTTTTGATTTTTTGACATGTCACTCCAGTTTAAAAATTTTGGAGCCAGTCCAATACCATGTACAAGTGTAGAGAAAATACCTATTTCTATCCCTGTAAAATCTGAAGAAGTTCAATTGTGAATCGTCTAATATTTCCTAAGTGGTTGCATTGGTTGAAACAATTTGTGGCCAAAACCAAAATCTGTTGCCAGTTTCCAATTTTTGGAGCCAGATTCAAAGTAGAAAAAAAGTTTACTGAGGTTATATAACTGTGTTACATTTGTAATCAATGTTGAGACACTAGCTATATATAATGTAATGTGTTGGCTTATTTGACAGGCCGTTTTGACTCACCCTGAACTTCAAGAGCCGAACAGGCAAAATTAATCAAACATGTAGCAGTCGCTTTTTGTGGAGTATTATGCTATTAATCGAAAGTGTATGACTCACTGTAAAAGGTCCTCATATACCACTGGAATTCGCCACGATAATTTATCTAATTCAGCAATGGGCTGCTGCAAATTTATTCATTCTACAGTCCTTGCGATGATTGTATGCCGATCTCGATTTGCAAGTTAACAGTATTAATAATTTGCATTAAATCATGTAAAACTGGTACAGAAAAAATTGATTTGAGATTATTATATAATTTGTTTGACATCAAATACGAGATTCCATGAATATACAAGTTTAACAATCATTATTAATTGAGTAATTCGGGTTCGTCATTTCATTTGGATTATACGATCTAGAATCCCTTAGATCATTTATTTTTAGAAAAATACATGGAAATGAAATAGTTCTGCATCAGTAAGCCATTGTTTAGATAAGTAAACACTTAATCACAATAAAATATAGTTTTTAGTTTCAGGACATAATTAAATAAGTAAATAAAAAATGGATTGATATATTCGTTTATTTCGTTGATATAAGCGACTTTACGACAATGTCAGCCGACATCATGAACGACAACGAAGCAGGTATAAATGTCTATATCTTAGTTCTTACAAAGTTTGCTACACAAGTCAACACCAAAAGCAATGTTTTTATCTTTTCACTGTTTTTCTTTTTCATTTGATGTCTGTATTTGATCTTGCAACATTGTGTTCTACGACGAAAGCTAGTGTCCAGGGATTGCCTCCCTGTGCCCGACTGAGACTGAGTTAGTGGCTATTGGGGGTGTTTATTCCGTATTTACAAATAAACGCATTCATATGACTGAAACGTCGTGAATTTGATATCAACCAACTTAGTCAGAAATATCCGTAGTGCCTGTACATAATACTATGAATAATACATAGGTAAACCTATGGAGAGGGCGAAGGCTTTCATCAACAGTTTTACATGTTCAGTTAATTCCTTTGGGAATTCCGTCGTGTTGCCCCCGGCAGGGTGCAACACGACAGAATCACCAAAGGGATTAATATTCAGTGTTTTATCACGTAAATGTCCCGGTCTTTCACTCATTGTTTTAAATAAAATATTGAGTGGTTGACTGTTTTCTTGGTGCTAAAACTTAAATAGAATCTATGTAGTAATTGTTAGTCATGAATTAAATGCACAAATATGTTTTTATGCTATAATTTTTTCTCTATCCCAGCGTATCCCATCATTTCGTGCAGTTCACAATACCAGAATAATGGAGGCGCTTCGTAATCGGGTTCGATGTACAACCCTAGTCATTATGGCCTAGTCTCGGTCTACAAAACGTTTCTTAGTGTGGTAGTTTATTACTTCGTTTGCAATTTGGTTTTAAGTAATGACTTTGCATTTCCGACATTTTGTTTATGTCACGCGCAATTTCCTGATGTGAGCAAAATTTTTACCATTAGTAGTACGGGTCTCTGGATGTAGTAGGAATAAAAAATGTGAGCTTCTCTACATATATGAGGGCATTGCCCTCTATTAATAATAATACATATGTAAACCTATGGAGAGGGCGAAAGCATTCATCAACAGTTTTACATGTTCAATTGATCCCTTTGGCGAGGCAACACGACAGAATCCCAAAAGGGATTGATGTTCAGTGTTTTTATCACATGCCCCAGTCATTCTCTCATTGTTCTAGATAAAACAATGAGTGGCTCACTGTTTCCTTGATGTTAAAGCTTAAATAGAATATATGTGTTATTTATTAGTCATGAATTAAATGCAACATTATGTTTTATGCTATATATTTTACTCTATCCCAGCAAATCTATCACTTTGTGCAGTTCACATTATCCGAATAATGGATGCGCTTCGTGATCAGTTCAATGTACAACCCTACTCATTATGGCCTAGTCTCAGTCTGCAAAACATTTGCTAGTACGGTACTTTATTACTTCCTTTGCAATGCACTTTTAAGTTAAGACTTTGCAATTCCGACATTTTGTTTATGCCTTGCGCAAATTCTCTATGTGAGCAAAATTTTTAAAGACATAGTATCTACGATTTCCTCAATATTTCAATCTCAATTGTTTGGGTCAAATATGTTAGTATTTGGAGACTTTTGCAATTCCGACATTTTTATTTATTTCCAACTTTCCAAATTTTTTATGTCGAGACAAAAATTTTTGCAACCCGCCCATATTCAGTGTGATGTATTTGGGCATGCCCCATTGGATAGTGAAAAGCATGGGGTCCAATACAACCTGTTAAATTGAGCTTCGGAAAGAAGTTCTGGCGATATAAATATTGAAAGGGCGATGGATTTCAAGGACTAAATGTAATCTCACGAACTAAGTGCAATGCATCCATTGAAATCGATACGAGCACATTGCGTGTGCTTATTGTTTCTGTGCATAATTATGAGTTTGATTCTTACAGGACGACAACAAAACATTTATCGTTAATTACGCTAATTATACAAAAAAGTGTCGACGTGGATCATTATTCAGTCATATCTTCGATATTTCCGCAAAAATTGCCAACTCCATTTCGTAGATACTATGTCTATTTGTAGTTAGGAATACAAAATTGAGCTTGCTAATATATGAGGGCTTTTCCCTCTAATATTAAGAAATGCCATGAAAGATAATTTATTTTGTTGTGGGGAAAGTTCATCGACAATGTACACGTACGTTAGTACTATCTACGAAAATGGTTATTTTTTTTTATTCGGCATTTGGCGGAAATATCGAAATATGACTGAATAATGATCTTCACGAACACATTTTTGTATAATTAGTAATGATAAATGCTGATTTGTTGTCGTCGTCTGTGAATCAAACTCATTAATTATGCACAGAAACAATCCCAGAAGCACACGCAAACCTAGGATCGTAGATTCAATCAATGGATGCTGAGGTAAGCACGTGTCCTACATTTAGTAAGGCTTAATCGATCATGAATATTTATCTTGGTCTTGTTGTATTTCGCCAGAACTTCTTTCCGATTTCTTTTTCTAGCTGAATCTGAATTTAACAGGATTTGTTTTAAACGCCATGATTTTCATATCAACAATGGAAATGCGCATGCGCAAATACAGGTCACGCTAAGGTTATATGAATACGGGCATAAACGATTTTTGTCGTATACAAACTTAAAAAATACAATTAATTAACTTCTATGTAGAACAATTTTTCGATCTCCATGATTAAAAGGAAAATTTGAGATTGTTGTGAGGAAATCGTAGATAAGTCTTTAATTTCGAAAGTGATCCATTTCCTTCTATAAAATGGATTGCTAAAAACCAGTTAGATAGATAAATATTGTTTTACCTCATGGCCAAAATGACAGAAACATCGTGTGTAATTTGCTTGCAGTTTATGGAGGAAATGGAAGTTGGGTGTGTGTAAACCACCGAACGGAACTGTTTCAGGATGTATAAAATATGATACATTTAATGTAATACCATACATTGATTGATAAAATCTTAAAAATGATGATTGATAAAAGGAAAATTAGTTGTTGTGAATAAAATTTAATGAGATTAAAAATTAGATATTGCAAAAATGAAAACTTTTGTAATTTGCATTCATTTAGACACATTAGTTACATTAAAATAGTATATATTGATATCAATGATATTGACAATAAAGAATACATTTACAATTAATTTTCTTGCATAATAGAATGTTTATCATTCAGAGACAATTTACATTGTATATATTTATCAAAATAACAATAAATTAATAAAACACAAAATTGACTCAAATTTTTTTTCTTTGCGGGCAACAAAATTTTCATGGCAGGCAAGCACAATATCAGTATAGCACTTGCCCGGCTGAGCAAGTTGTTAAAAATGTTAAGGCCACAACCTGATGTATTGTACTTGTATGCACTTGTAAAATGTCTAATAGTACCTGTAAATGGCACCCAAGACATCTTAATTAAACCAGATTTCAAGTTTTAACTTATATCTAAAATTGCTTTGGGATCCCGATTTAAAACACTGAATCAACAATTACTGTGATTTACTACTGTATATACATGTAATTAGCTAATAATTATCATCTTGTTATCAATTTACAGATGTAGGAGATCAGGATACCAGAAGGAAGAGACATGGAATGTTGAAAATGTACTATGGTATTGAAGAAGATAAACCAGGGGGAGCAACTCTTGATCCTTGTGATATAAATGGAGCACATTTTCAACCAGATTCTTATCTTAGTAAACTGATCAAAGAAAAATCACTCACAGAACTTATGGATGAGGAAGCTAAAACGGTAACACAGATCAGGGCACTAGATAGTGATATGCAGACACTAGTGTATGAAAACTATAACAAATTCATCAGTGCAACAGATACCATTAGAAAGGTATGTTTTGAATAGAGCTGAAATGATTGTTCAGAGTTCTCTATAAGATTTTTGATAGGGGTATCAAATTAAAATAGGGAAAAACAGAAATGATGACTAGAGTTATAGGGGCTGCCAAAAGCGTACATTTGATACAGATACCAATATTTTGGTATGCAGTTTCAGGTAGGATTTTTCCTTAAAATTAAAGTATTTCTTCAGGTACACATACATGTAATAACTAGTAAGGTCAATATTTTTGTTTACTCATGAACTAAAGGAATGTTTTGATACTTAAATATCCACATGCTTACCAGAGAAAAGGCTAAGGGTGAAATAAAGAATGGAAGAAAAAATATGCAGGTAGAGAAAGACAAATACCTGTAGCACCTCACTAATCAGACCACTTTGAGTCAGTCAGATAGGTGGTCTTAATAGCGAGGTTCCACTTTAACACCTCATTAATCAGACCACTTTAAGTCATTCAGATAGATGGTCTTAATTGTGGAGTTCCACTTTAACACCTCACTAATCAGACCATTTTGAGTCAGTCGGATAGGTGGTCTCAATAGCAAGGTTCCACTGTAACACTTCACTAATTGGACCACTTTGAGTCAGTCAGATAGGTGGTCTTAATAGTGGGGTTCTACTTTAACATCTCACTAATCAGACCACTTTGAGTTAGTCAGATAGGTGGTCTTAATAGTGCAGAGTTTTTTAAATTCACCGGTATTACCAGAAAAACCGGTAAATTTTACAAAAGTCCGGTGAAATCTATCTGATAACTGGTCCAAATGACCAGTAATTTTCCATTTCTTTTTAATTGTGTATATATACAGACGAGTAAATGATTTTCTTTGACCAGTGAAATTCCTTTATTCACTGGTCTGGTTGACCAGTAATTTTTTTTTATTTCAAAATGTCTGATAGTGGGATTCCACTGTAAAACAACACTAATCATACCTCTTTGAATCAGTCATATAGGTGGTCTTAATATTGGGGTTCCTCTGTGCATGTATATATTGCAATTCCAGCCATTAATATTTTTATTTTGATTGTCGGTATTGAATATTCATTTCAGCTCTAGTTTTGGATATAAACACAAATTTAAAATTTAAAATTCACAGCAAATTTTACAAATACAGTGAAACTTGTATATAATGACCTCCTTATAAGGACACAAGAAAACTAGTCTTCATAAGGAGATGGTCTTTATAGAGAGGTTGATTTGTACATAAATGGTACTATTATGGACAGCAAAAAATGGCCTTTAAATACAGATGGTCGCTAAAGCCGGTTTTACTGTATTGGATTTGGTCAGATGAGTAAAAACTGACAATCAATATCACGCTACTGAAGAATCGGGTAGAGTTTTTCACCCCAGCAATATTTGAAAGTATAAATTTATAGTATAATCAAATGGTTTGATATAAAAATTAACAATAAATGCACAAAAACACAATACATGTAGGTATCCAAGCGACCATATCATTATTGTTTCAAAGTGATACATGTACATGTTTTACAGTGGAGACCACATTCTAAAACCACTTTGTTAAATAATTCTTTGATAAAACCTGTTTGTGAGAGACCACCTGTCTTGAGAGACTACAGGTACATTTCAGTGACAGATGGGGTGGTCTCTCAATCTGACAGATTTCACTGGATACAGTTATAGCGTTTTTATGAAATCAATACATGGATTTATTGTTGACCCAAGATAAACTTGTCTTAAACTGATATTTTTTCTTGGGGGGTCAAGGTAAGGGGTCAATAAAATTATTTATTATATGACTACATGCATCCATTTCTCTAATTGCTGATTGGCTCGTTGTAAGCATTTCTCTTCTTGCTCAATCAGTACATGTATATATATATATAAACCTCAACATTGCCTCGCAGATTGATATACATGTAGCAACACATAAATGGCATTTTGAAAAATAGTACACAAACAATTCAATGAAATAAGATTGTGGAAAACAGATGTGGAAATGTAGTAAAAAATTCTAATAGTTTGACTTAGAACATGTTCACTTCCTGTTTATTTTTTGTCTTTTTCACCCTTTGATGAAAAGGTGATATTAAAATGTCAGAAAGTGACATTTTCAAGCTAAATAATTGAAGCTTGGACATATATATACATGCCACCCATGACAGAACATGTATGTTAATTTAGGGCGAATTTAAGACCAAGTCAATTTGTTTTGGTGTTAAAAGGACAAAAATATGTTTTGGTGTTAAAAGGACAAAAATAATCAGGGGAGGAAATTTCCAGGTACATACATGTACATATGTATACAGTATTTACATGTGTTATGGATAAGTTAATGATAAGCAATTACTTCAGGATGTCATTGTTGATATTTCTTTTCATTTTCAGATGAAAAATGATTTTAAAAAGATGGAGGATGAAATGGATCATCTTGCAACCAACATGTGTACCATTACAGAATTTAGTGGAAACATTAGTGGAACTCTTCAGGATAGGAGACAACAAATCACAAAACTCTCTGGTGTTCACTCACTTCTGAAAAGGGTAACAAAACTTCAAAATAACAAATACAATGTACAAGTTTCATCTGGGGAGCTGACCTGGCTCAGTCAGTAGCTCACTAACCTCTTTATTTTGAGGTTGTGAGTTCAAGTTTAGCCGGCGGCAGGTTGGTTTCCTGTCCTTCGGATGAGACAGTAAAAACCATAGTCCCGTGTCACAGTCGGTGTCGGCACGTTAAAGAACCCTCACTGTTCAATGGCTGTAAGTGCCGAGCATAAGCCAAAATTTGAAGCCCTTGACCAGCATTTGGTGACATCTTCATATGAATGAAAAATTCTTAAGTGGGATGTTGAACAACAATAAACAAACAAAATGTATCATCTGGGCATCGATTTTTATCCACATCAATAATCACATACAGTAGAACTTCTATGAGTCAAACTTCAGTGAATCGAATTTCTCCATGTTTCGAACTATTCACAAAGTCATGAATAATTTTGTTATTTAACACTACTTATAAACAGTTTTTTAATTCAAACGTTTATGAGTCAATTTTTTCGATGTTTCGAATAATGGGCCAATTTCTATAAAAACAACGAAAATTCCTGAATATAATTTGAAGTCAAAATTTACGTGTATACAAAATTGCCCTGTGATAATTCTTCTACTTCTCATAAACACTAAGTGTTTTAGTTTCATGAAAATTAAGTTGAATTTAGCACTAATTTTTAATCATAATGACTGTATGTCTGAAATGGTTTTTAAGTAGTCATATACACCTTATAGAACTTGTGAAACTAAAAACGTTTGATTCTAGGTTACGATCCATGAGTCGAAGTCCCGATTTTTCAATCTTTTCTAGGTGGTCCCTTGAACTTTGAGTCATCGAAGTTCTATGGTACTTTCATTTCCTGTTCACAATATCGTGATGAACATGTAATAAGGCAGTTTCTTTTGAGTGATAAGCACAATAAGCAGATTGGACACTGTCATGAAGTTCATTTGCATTAAAGTGTCTGTCCAAATGAAAAGCACTTGCTTTTTCGAGTATTTTTGCTAAAAACAGTAAATTTGACACCAGCCTATAGTTCTTAAATTTGTTTCTATATAGGGTCGAACAATTGCAGAATTAAAGGAAGTTGGAATCATCTAGTCCATAAATGATATGTTAATTATTTCAGTAATGATAGGCACATAACATAGACTCTCAGCATTTTTTCAGCAATTTGGTAGGAATCGGATCCAATACGCAAGATTTCGATGGTGCATTCTTAATGAATTTGCTAACTTCAGACAATGACACTAGGTCAAAACCATTCAGTGGGATACCATCAAACTTGAAATGAAGAAAAATCTAGATCATTTTCTAGCATTAACCCGAAAACATTTCTAATGTTAGCTTTCATCCTGTTCATAGTTATTTTTAAATATCTCTTTGACAGGCCAGTAATACAAAAGGTTAATATATCCCATCTACTCATAATTATTTTTTGACATGTGATAATTGCTGTGTAAACACACAATGAGTCAATTTTTTCCAACTTTCACAGAAGCAAGATTTCACTCGTAAACTGGTCCCCGTCTTACTACTACACTTTGTTCATATATCCTGATACCAGTTTATGACACGCGATGTTCGAGTTATCTCCCATTGCGACTATTTGTATCAGAGATTAGGCAGTGGTTGATGGTATGTGGGTTTTGGCATTATAACTGGGGAATTATATGGTAGGAAATATGTTCTTCAAGAAATAGGTGTTATGCGGGTTTGGCGTTCTAAGGGAGTGTATATATAGGGGGGGTGAACTATATATTTATTGTGCAAGAACTTTCAGAGTTCATGGAAAATGGTGTCTCAAGGATATCTAGAAACTTTCATAATTTTACTGAACCTTGATGGATGAGTTCTCTCATACATGCACCACACTCAGGAATTGTTTAGTTATATTGTGGTGGCCTCTTGTTAGTGGTGGTGATGATATTCAGTTGTAATAGACCGCCTACATTTTTTGTACCTGCCGTAAGTAAACTGGCAAACTTCCCCACATAACCAGCTTCGAAACCAAAACCAGTGAGGTTAAAAGCTGCACTGACTTACATACATGTAGATGTTAGACATTTTATGGAGTTGTCAGAGGAATGTACTTGAACTACTCCGACTGTTGTTGATACATGTATGCACATTGTATTTCAGTTTTACACAAAAATAAAAAATGTCAGCATTAGTTAATCTAGTCAAAAAGACCATGTGATCTTTTGTCATAAATTTACGATCCATAATCGCTGTAAGTTAACTTTTCTTCCTACAAACAAATGTATCTGAATGTTTATTTAGGGAATGTCTTATCAAAGTTTGATCATTTGGTGCAAGTCTAACCTCTACTTTTTTAACCAGTTCTATGCTATCCAGGAAATCTACTTTTTTATAACCTGTTCTTATATATGCAAAACATATAATTTTAGCACTCTGAAGACTCAAGTGAAAGCATAATTTGATAATTTTGCTATTAGCGTTATGGCTGTGTAATAATTTCAGAATTTTATTACAGATTGGTGTTGTTTTTGTTTTTAGCTTCAGTTTCTTTTTGAACTTCCTGCACGTCTGAAAAAGTGTATAGAGATGAAGGCATACAGTCAGGCAGTAAGGTAAGGATAACAGTTAACATTGCAGCAGCATCAGTGTATAAATAATGTATAAATAATGACAAGGTTGATATAAGACCATATTTAGCTCTCCTCAGCCAATCAAAATTACTCAAGCTCAACTACATTGTAATTTTTTTTTATAAATAATTTTTTACACAAAAATCATTCTTAGAATTACTTGTTTACCTGCAAAACATGGGACAATCGACTTTTGTTAACAGGCCAAGATGAAGGTGTTATTAATAATTGCTGAAATCCAATTTGAATTAAGCAGTAAGAGTAGGTCTATTCGTTGTCCAATAATAATAGAAAATATGTGAATTGAACATTTTTGGCTATCTTGAATTCCTGATATCTTTGAGTAAACGGGGCAGTCCTGTGAATTTCAAGATTCCACTGTATTTATGGGAAAATCATGAATTTGACCCATTTTTTTATGTAAATGTAGAAGAAAATAATTATAGGGTTTTTGCTATTCTGTTACATCTAGAATTTAAAATGAAAAAACAAAAATTTGTGTGTTGTGACCTGGCTGACTCACCAAAAGTCCCAGACCCAAATTTTCTATTGCAGTTTTTCTCACTATTTTTGTATAAAAAGCTTGAGATTTTGTCCAGTTTACATCAAAAACAAAAAAGAAAAATTAAAAAAGAAAAAAAAATTGCTTACTGACTGACACATTTCTAAAACTACTGGTCCAGGCACATCAAGCGAATAATTTCTTAATGAGTGCCCATACAACATCAGTTCATGTTGATAGTTTATCTATGTTTTTTGAAAGATACATGTACTAGACTAAAGTATGACCCCATACAACATAAATTTGTGTTATCTATATTTTGACATATACTAGACTAAAGTATGACCCCATACAAATTTAATTCTTGTTATCTGTTTTTTGACAGATACTAGACTAAAGTATGACCCCATACAAATTTAATTCTTGTTATCTGTTTTTTGACAGATACTAGACTAAAGTATGACCCCATACAACATTAATTCTTGTTATCTATGTTTTTTGACAGATACTACAGTAAAGCAAAACGGATTCTCCACCAGTACCAACACATGCCTAGTTTCCAAGGAATAAATGAAGATTGTAATGAAATTATTCTTGAACTTTGTCAAAAGCTAAGAGAACAATTCAAAGACAAAGAGGTAAGTTTTATTGTGTAAATTGGAAGAGAATTTGATTTTTTGTCTGTGCTAAACATATCTTATACATTGAAATCTTTATCTTAAAGGGGCATTAGCTGTGTTTAACAAAAAACATTATTTGGATTTATTTCTACTTTTACTACTTGTACTTGATTTGCAGTAACACACAAGAGCTATACGCAGGCTTAAAAATCTTATATTCCTATATATTTTGTGGAAACAAGGTCAGGTCCAGAGTGGTATTCACATACAAAGAGTAAGGTCGAGTTAATCAATTGCAAGCGAAAAAGTGCCAAACCTGGGTTTCTCAAGCAATTTTCACAAAATATATAGGGATTTAAGAGTTTTTATGCCTGTGTATATCTCTTTTTTGTTATTGTATATCTATTTTAGTAGTAAAAAGGACAAATAATTTGAAAAAGAAAAACACAGCTAATGCCCCATTAATTTTATCTGAAAAAGAAAAATTTATCTTGAAATTTGAACTGTGTTTTTGAACTCAACAATTTTTCAGTTATATGGTGGCGGCCAGTTTTAAATGGTTGAGGAGAGAACCTGGTTATCCAGGAAAAGACCAACAGTGTTGAGCAAGTAAAATGGCAAACTTTCTCACAAAAATATGCTTAAATTCTAGCAGGACTCAAATCGGTGCTGACCAGAAGTGAGAGACGTCATGGTTCATGAAGCCACCCCCCCTAAAAAAGAGCTAAAACATCTAGCACACTTGTGAATGCATTATATATACTTTATTAAACAGTTGCAGAAAAAATCATGCTTCTATTAAACCCATGCAAAAAAAATCATGCCTTTTTCAGTAATATATATTGTTTTAATTTTATG
Source organism: Atrina japonica (assembly GCA_030159075.1). Lineage (NCBI taxonomy): Eukaryota > Metazoa > Mollusca > Bivalvia > Pterioida > Pinnidae > Atrina > Atrina japonica. The sequence goes on along the minus strand of BROG01000315.1, from coordinate 359,311 downwards.
TAATTATGTTCAACCCATTAACTGATAACCTTGTATGTAAGTCTTAAGTGAAACTAAAAATGTTTTTTAGACAAATGACAATGTGACATTGTATGAGCATGCTTCTACTATCCCCACCAAAAGAGAAAAACAGGTTATATCACATGATATATTGATATATTAGGATTTTATTTAGATATACCAGTGACTATTGTTATAGCGATAAAGAAAACCCAAGGCTGGAATTTAACGTATTTTCCACCAGTAGCATAAAATCTACTATCCCCACCAAACTTCTACTGGCCCATGATTTATTTAGATAAAGAATATCCAACTGTAGAATATATCTAGATAAAGAATATCCAACTATAGGATATATCTAGATAAAGAATATCCAACTATAGGATATATTTAGATAAAGAATAACCAACAATGGGATATATTTAGATAAGAATATCCAACTGTAGGATATATCTAGATAATGAATAACCAACTATGGGATATATTTAGATACAGAATAACCAACTTTTAACATGGAAGGACAAGATAGGATATTTTCAGATTGTCATTTAGTCAATAAAGATGAGATTATTTTGTATGATTTACATATGTAATAATTATTGAAAAGAGCACTTACACTCTTATTTTTATATTTCTCTTACTGTACAATGGGGCCAGGAAAGATGATAAAGCTACTGGTCCATCCTATTGTTTACTGGCATGGGACAGTGAACCAGTGCTAATTTCCATCCCTGTAACCATTCTAACTGTTCTAACGCCATTAAAGCAAATTCATTTATTAACAAATTTGAAAATGTCGTCTATTGTCTTTTATGTCTTTCAGTCTACTCCGAAGCAGTTGGCAGAATGTGTGGACCTTCTTCTTCAGTTAAATGAGCCAGCTGAAGTATTATGTGATGAATTTCTCTCACAGTAAGTGCTGGATATTACAGTAGAACCTGCCTTGGATGACCATCCTTTGTGCCTCTGAAATATGGCTTTGCAACACAGGTGGTTTCTCAAAGGAGATCTATAGATCTACTAGCTGAGTGGTTTTCAGAATATCATCTCACAAGACAGGTGGTTTTATATGACAGGTCTCAAAAGACAGGTTCAACTTTATCATAAGGGTTACTTAGCTAAGTGGTTTTTTAGATTGTTGTCTCACTAGACAGGTGGTCTTTTATGACAGATCTTTCAAGGCAGGTTCCACTGGTTTTTTTTTTACAAAGTTGGTATATTAATGGTACAAAAATGTATTAAGGTCAAACTAAATGGCTCATACTATTGTAAATCCTGAATTTTTTGGCGGGACTTTTTATTTTCACGGTGCAAAGGATGGAAATTTATTCGTGAGATATTTTCGTGATTTCAAATGCCCATTTCATCATACTATTATCATACTTCATAATGGGATGATTTTATTTTCGCGAGCAAGAGATCTCTTGAAATTACAGGTAAATAAAATTATCGTGAATAAAACCACATTTACAGTAACTGTTCTTGAATGTTTTCTATTACCATCTGGAAATTGTTGGTTTTTCAAATCTGTAAGTCTTGATTTGTCTCCATTGACTTGTAGGCATAATAGGGAAGGATGACATGTCCTGTATCCAGGAGTATATGCTACATTGATTATCCGGAATTTAAAAATAAAACCACGACGTCCTTACCTGTATAGGGATGGATGCTTATACTATCACTCTGGCACAGGAGTCCAATAAAGGAGATTGATTAAGGCCGTGTTTACTTGCTTCTACTGATCAACTTGCATGGCATACAAATTTATGATTTTTAAGACCTGCTATGCTTCAGATGCTTGGTTAGTCCTGTATTTTTTCCACAGAAATGACCCGGTTTTAAACTTTCATACATTTTCATTGCAGTGGTTAAGAAGAGTGGTTGAGATCAGGTTTACTTGGTTAATTTAGGACTTAAACTGTGTTATTGTGTGAAGAGCCTTATAATTGTTGATCACACTATGATTTGTTTTAAATGACTTGTAGTGCAAGACAGAAGATAGATGAAGACTTACTGCTTCTTGATAGACAAATTCATTTGCAAATGGGAGAGGATGTGAAAATGGAGGGTGCTTCACCAGCTGAAACCTACCTAGCCACTCCCATGGTGAGTATCTGTGTTATTCATTTTCAAGTTAGTGCTGACCGGACCCCAATGCTGAATATCTGTGTTAATTTATGACTCTTCTTCATGTTAATGCTGACTGGACCCCAATAGTGAATATCATTTTAATGACCTTGATAGTGAATATCAGACGCTCTTTATACAAAGGTGACCTTTATTGCAAGTTTAACTGTAGTTGAAGAGTATTTGGGTTGTTTGGTAATGTAAATCACAAGATATTAATTTGCGGATAAATTCGCAAATGGACCTGTGTGTAAATTCAAATTTATAGTGAATCTTTGTAAAATATTTATAAACCTCTGTCACTACTGGACTGTGGATGAAGGCAAATTGAATATGGTATGAAATATTTAATGATTAATAGAAACTGATTATGTACCGTAGTCTGTGAACTAATTACAAACTGATTACAAATTTTGATTTCAAACCAATTGCCCATTACTGACCCTAAGTCAAGATTGTAGATAGTGTTGAGACTTGGGCAAGTGATAACGGCCTTCCAACCTCAACCATGCTTTCCCCCAAGATTTCCCTCACAGTCCCAAAATAAATGTGAAAGGAAAAAGTAATTGATGAGTTTTATTATTAGACCATGCTTTACCATGTTTACATAACACATTTGTCTACTGACCCACCAAACCTCTAAAACTACTTCCAGGTCCAGGCACGTCAAAAAGATATTTCATAAATACTGACCTTTCATACCTTAAATATGGATATTTCCATGTGTTGTTTATTATGTGATTTTCTTATGCAAACCATACACACGTGGTTTTTGTACGTGACATAAAAACTTACTGTGAGCAGATCTGTATTAATAATTACTACAACTGTAAGACTGGTATGTGTGGGGGGTGTAATTTACATAAAAAATTCTTCTGTGTATTCTGTGTATCTAATGTAAATTCTTCAATGTGTATTTAGTGTAAATTCTTCAGTGTGTATTTAGTGTAAATTACACCCCCCACCCCCTGCAAGGAAGTTTTCACATTTACTGTATTCCCATTTCAATCTTAAGTAAAATGAAGAAGGAATGACTTGTATGTGAAATACATGTAGTTAAATAATAAACTGTATTTTTGTAGGATGTGCTTGAATTTGTTGACAATGGATGTAATGGTTTCCTGAGTAATATTTGTCTTGTCATTGCTTCTTACAACGACATGTTTCTGAACAAGCTACAGGATGAGTAAGTTTATTATTTTACGTAATTAAGGAACAATGACTCCTGCCAATGTAGTTATTCTGTGGTTATCATGGTTATGCTGGATTACCTAAACTTTAAACTTGTGCAGGTCAAGAAAGTTTTTAAAAGACTCCAACCCACCAGGCTATATATGAATTGGACTAGAAATATTTAGAAGTTTGTTTTTCTCCCTCCTTGGACAGGCATTTCTCCCATTGTTAACAGATTTTTCCTTCATTTTAATGGAATATGATTTCCTTGTCCACCCTTAGGATACTGACAAGCTACCGGCACTATGACGTAACAATACAATTTATGATATAGGGTGTCTAGAATGCAGTGCATTATGTCAGATTTTATTTGTGTAGATATAAAGGCTACATGTATTTAAAACATGGGAGAAAAATAACATGGGAGACAAACAATCCACCTTTGCTTTGAGAGTATGACAAAGGAATCTCAATTCTGGGGATAAGATTCTTGAATAACCAAGCCTCGGGTTTGTCATTCAAGAATCTTACCCTGAGATTGAGATTCCTTTGCCATACCCTCAAGGTAAAATTTCTTTGTCCTTACCCTAGGATGTAGACAAGCTACACACGTTATGACGTCACAATATAATCTTTGATATAATCTGGGACTTCTATGTGTGTCCGATTTTATTTATGTACACAAACATTGTGTTAATCATGGGGAAAAAATAATCAAACATTGGCTTGTGGAGAGGAAAGGGAAATCTCAATCCTTGTGATAAGAATGTGAAAGTCCAATCCGAGGATTTCCAGAGAATTGCACAACCAGATGCTTAAGACTTGGATGGAGATTTCCTTATACATTCCACACACCTGTTTATGATTCTATTAGTCTTCTTCTAGATACAGGTAACTGGACTTTCACCTTCAGCAATGCAAATTTTCAAAAATTGAACTTGAACATTGTTTCACATGAAATATTGCATCTAAAATTTGATCCAAGTGACTAAAATGTCTCATAATCTACAATATGATAGATTATAAATATTTTCAGTGTCAATGACAGCACTAATCATGCCAGGTTTAAGTTAGATTTCAGATTTTTCTCCTAACTATCATCTACCCAAATCCACCTAAGTTTTTACTGAATGCAGGAAGTATGCTTCTTGGTCTACATTCGGCTCTAAAATGTCTATTAAGTCACATTTGTTCTTCTGTTGCTGTAATATATGTATGGGATGTTATAATCATACATAAGTGACTGTTCACTCCAAAGTCTGTGTATCTTTCTTTGACACTCTCAAAAGTTTTGGTACCAAACTACATTTTTCGGGCAAATTATTCCATAAATCTATTACTCTGCTGATAATACTCTGCTATAGATTTGTCTCTTGGTTTCGGTTAAAGATTTGTAATTACTCATGATTCACTTATGGTTTTATATTTTAATAATCATGTGTGACTTATTTTGACAAGATATATATACTTTTGTTGACAGTGAGAATCTAGATGCTATAGCCCTGAAGAAGCTGGTCAATTTTGTAAATGACCTGATGGAGAGATATTTTTTCTTTGTACAAAAACGAGTACAGTTGGAGGTAATTGTTATTTCACTGTATATAATTGAAACAGTGGATGTAACCATGCTTGAAACTTATACATTTGTATATATAACGACCTCCTTAGGGACACAAGAAAACTGGATTTATAGGGAGGTGGTCTTTTTATAGGGGTTGATTTGTACACAAATGGTACTAATGGGGACAGCAAAAAAACGGTCCTCGTGACCAGGTGGTCTTTATACACAGTTAAAAGCAAGATGCAGGTTTTACTATATTCTAATGATGTGAACCAAACTCACAGATATTTTATTAACAAAGACAAACCACTTGCAGTGGTTTAGTGATAGAGCACTCAATTATGCAAACTGAAGGTACAGACTTTGATTCCTAGTTCTAAGGCATACTAATACTGTTCCTCGGCCAAGCAGCGCTCGGCAAACAAAGTGAAAGTAAAAATCAAACAAACAAATAAAAAAAATTGGTGATTTTTATAACATTTTTATGCCCCTTAGATCAAAGATTATGTTTTTTGTTAGTCTGTTCATCATTTGCAAATTTCCATTAGATTACTTGAATTTTAACCAAACCAAACTTAACATCATGCTTTGTATTAATGAAATATAGGGTCAATTTCATTATGGCCAACATTTCGCAATATTTGGCAGCATTACTAAGCTTTTTTTTAAAAAAAAATCATTATGAATGTACTTGTTTGGGGGGGGGGGGGGGGGGGGGGCAGGGGGATGGGGCTTCATATTGTTTCGCCAAAAAGAAAATTTAGGTGGATTTTTGAAATGTTTTAATGAAACAACAAATGAAAGGCTGGAAGTTCAAATCTTGGTCATGGTAAAATCTTTGACATCTTTGAAATAGGTGCCAGTACTATAGTGACCATTTTGTTGCCATAAAAAGTGAAAGTTACAGTTCCACTGGACAAGTGTTAAAAAATTAATTTGTATTGATTATACTGGTGGAACATTAAAGAACCCTCACTCCATGGCACAAGTGCATAGCACAGGTTAAACTTTGAGACTCTTTCCCTGTCTCCCCATATAGATAAAAAAATATTTTGTTGAAAGTAAAACAAGATTCATTGAAATTGGAATTTGAATGTTGTTTTATACCACACTCTACAATGGCATATAGTGGTGGCCAGATGTTCAGTCCTGGAGGAGAGAACCTGGTTACAAAGTACCCAAGAAGAGACCACCAGCGTTCAGCTAGTAAACTGGCAAACATTCTCACAAAATCAGCTTAGGTTCCAGTGGTACTCGAACCTGAGGTGACTAGTAGTGCGAGACTTAGTGGCCACTTGACCACGGAGGCTCCAACAACATTCATACAAAATAATTAGGGCAAATGCTCAAGATATACATGATGTCATTAACAAATATTTGAATTACTGGGAATTACTTATGTTTTGTAATATACTAGGAGTATGGTATACCTATTCCCCCTCCCCATTGCAAACCTTACAGGGGAACACTTTATATTTGAAAAATTGTACAAGAATTTGTGTGCTTTTTCTGAACTTGTGTTATTTTTGTTTCATCGCATCAGAGAGAAACAGGAGACAATACTATATTAGTGCGAGCTCTTGACAGATTTCACAGAAGATTGCAGGCTATGAATAAATTACTTCCTGATACAGATTTTTCCAGGTACAGTAAAAAAAATTAATAATGAACATGTTTAATGACTTGTTAAAAACATATCTTATATTTGTTCTCTCCGCCACTGTATGACTGAAAAATTATTGAGTGTGGGGTAAAACTCTATTCAAAATTCCCCATTTTATTCACAGGAGGTTGCAAATTTGTTTTAATTCAAACTATGTGTACCCTGGTTTCTATCCTCCTACCCCTATTTTTGCTACAAATGCAATACAAAAACTTGTGTTCTTAAAAAGTGATTTGAACACTGTGCTAGCTAACATGAAGTCCAACATTGCCATTATGCACACACATCTACATGATGAAATGGTTTTAAACTTATATTTCAGGGCCGGTACAGATATCGTGTCTAAAGCAGCTAGAGACAGAGTTGGCCATTACCTACAAGCCCTTAAACAACATTTTGCAGGTGAGATACAATATAAGCAGAATTTTAAGTGAGGATTGAATTTTGACATTATTATTTTTGGCACAAATGTTGAAATCGCTAAAATTGAATATCACTAACAATTCATTCAGCATCAGATTAAGAGTTGTCATATACCGGGCATATATTATATTATACTATTTATGCAGAAAACCAGACATCATTAAAATGGTTTCAAAGAGAGTGGAAAATAGTAAGGTGTGGTCACGTGGCTGCAAAGTTTATCTGAATTTACACATATAGTTACTATTTACTGTTCTGACTGTAGTGCTAAGCTATAATCTATGCTGTGGAAATAAATCATGATGTATAGCCTGATACAGATTAATTTCATAAATGTTTTTTTTGTTTGGAATCATAAAATTGCAAAAATTATTTCTCGCTAAAATAATACCTAATTTTTTAAGGTCACAATACTAAAATTTTTTGTCGCTAAAAATCCACTAAAATATAATATTAGATTGTATTAGGAAGAATCCTATATGATGTTAATCTATTGTGTGCATTGAAAACTTTCACTTGTTATCAATATAATTATGTATGCACATTTTATACCTTCATCTTTTACCAGACTGTCTAACCGATATACGACAAAATTTGGCAGCACCGAGGATGGTGGGTAAGCAGGATGGAACATACAATTTTATGGAGTTGTTGGGGAATACACAGTCATCAGTGTTGGATCAAATTAAATCAGTCCTTAACAATTTACAGGTATTTTTACATTGTAATTAAATCAGTCCTTAACAATTTACAGGTATTTTTACATTATAATTAAATCAGTCCGTAACAATTTACAGGTAGCTATACATTGTTATTAAATCAGTCCTCAACAATTTACAGGTATCTAAACATTTTTATTAAATCAGTCCTCAACAATTTACAGGTATCTATACATTGTTATTAAATCAGTCCTTAACAATTTACAGGTATCTAAACATTGTTATTAAATCAGTCCTCAACAATTTACAGGTATCTATACATTTTTATTAAATCAGTCCTCAACAATTTACAGGTATCTATACATTGTTATTAAATCAGTCCTTAACAATTTACAGGTATCTAAACATTGTTATTAAATCAGTCCTCAACAATTTACAGGTATCTAAACATTTTTATTAAATCAGTCATTAACAATTTACAGGTATCTATACATTGTTATTAAATCAGTCCTTAACAATTTACAGGTATCTAAACATTGTTATTAAATCAGTCCTCAACAATTTACAGGTATCTAAACATTTTTATTAAATCAGTCATTAACAATTTACAGGTATCTATACATCGTTATTAAATCAGTCCTTAACAATTTACAGGTATCTAAACATTGTTATTAAATCAGTCATTAGCAATTCTATACATTGTTATTAAATCAGTCCTCAACAATTTGCAGGTATTTTTACATTGTTATTAAATCAGTCCTCAACAATTTACAGGTATCATACATCGTTATTAAATCAGTCCTTAACAATTTACAGGTATTTTTACATTGTGTTCAGTTCTGATTCATTTATTTTGAATTATATTTATATCTATTCAAATGTAGTTATAACTTTTAACCCCTCCATCCCTATGTATCTAGATCGTATGCTCTTTTCTATTGCTTAGACAAGTCTATTATGGCCTGTAGGGTTTAAAGGTTATAAGTTGCATCATTGCAAAATAACCTGAATAATTACTGTACATACTTTTGTCTGATTCAAATTGCAAATTACAGTGTGCATAGACTTAAGTCAGGTCAATTAGAAATGACCCAGAAAAAAATATATAGAATCAATGCTTAAATTCATTGAACATTATTTTTCCTTTAGTGTACTTCTCTTTTTGTCAGCTCCTAAAACATGCCTATGATTCTATTGTTTTATCTATATTGCAGGCATTTACAGCAACAGATATCACATTTGCTATGAAACCTTACTTCAGGGGACCATTTTGTACACAAGATGTTAGGGAGGGGTTAGTTGTTGCATTCCTACACCATATAAATACAGTCTGTGAGGTAAGTTATCCCCACCTATTGATAAATGATGTTTAACTCTCAGTACATTTGCATGATTGGACTTTCAGATTCATACCATGAGGTTGAAATTTCCCTCTCCACCTATGTTTGATTATTTTTCTCACATGCTTCAAATATATGTTATATATATATATATATATATATATATATATATATATATATATATATATATACAAAATCTAATGAAAATTTCACTTCTTCTTACAATGTACATAAACCCCCCACATGGTAAATTTGTGTTGTGATAGCACTGTATGTAGCTTCCCTGTAAATAAGAAGGATTCATTTTACAAAAAGTCTTAAGTCCTAAATCCTAAATCCTAAGTCTTAGTCTTCATTGTCATGGGACTGACCAATCAGCGATGCATTGCCATGGTAGTTAGGACTAAAAGTTAGGACTTAGGACCTTTCATAAAACGGCCCCTGGACTGCTTATGATGGTGTAGTGGTAGAGTGTTCGACATGCTAGTGGAAGGTCCAGGGTTTGATTCCTGGTATCAGGTCATACCAAAGACTTTATAAAATAGTAATGACCGTTTCTTTTGCCAAGCACTTGACATACCAAAATAAAAGTCACAGGTCTTTTAGATGAGACTTAAAACTGAAGGTCTGGTATAAAAAATAACCATTACTGCATTGGCGTTGATCCATAGCACAGTTAAAAATTTGTGGTACTTCACGTAAAGCTGGTGACATTGCCATATAAGTGAAAAATTCTTTGCAGGATATAAAAAACAGTGAACCTTGTATACAACAACCTCTTTAGGGACAACGGAAAATCTGTATTTAAAGAGAGACAGTCTTTATATAGAGATTGATATGTATACAAATGGTACAATTGGGGACAGCAAAAAAACTGTCTTTGTGACCAGGTGGACTTTATTCACAGGTGGTTTTAATGTAACAAACACAGGATAAATCTGTGAACTTTTGGAAGTTGTGTTTTCATGGTGTTTTGTTGATGGATATAGTCCAAACCACTTATTTTGAGACCTGTTGCATTGAAATGATTTTGATTCCTCGGCCAAATAAATGGCTTTATTACCATTATAATCCGGATATTTTGTAATCCCTGTTTATTTGTAAGAAAAATTCATTCCCTTTTGGTTCCGATAGATCCAGGATTGACTGTATGTGCATGTATATACAGTGTTTCCAGGCAAATTTATACAGTCAAACCTTGCTATCTCGAAGTTGTCGGGACAAAACAGAAAATTCAAGATAAACAGGTCCTCGAGTCAAATGATCTGTCACTAAATACAATCTTTATTCCTCTCATGAGCATCTCGGTAGTTGTCGGAATTCTTGTAGGCCTATATGTATATCGTTTGTCTCTTATTGTCAGTATATGTGCACACTGATGGCTGCAAATATAATGTGTTTTGTCAAACAATATTTAAAGCAAATTAAAAGGAACTGATTATGTTTGGGTATTTATTTCTTAATACACAACTGTATTGGCACATAAGCATCACTCACATTCACAGAAGTAACTCTATCACTATACATTTCAGAATGGAAAGTCTAAAAAGGAATTATAGAAAGTAAAATTAGCCATATGAAGTTAAGAACGGAGAGCAAAATAAAGGAATTTTATTTAAAAAAGATTATTTATTGTATGTACTCAAAACGATACTGAAAGCACATTTGATCAGAACTAGTTATATAATCACATTGAATTAATGACGATGTACAAAAAATTAACTTCGACATAACTGGTCACTTTCACATTGACTCCAAACAACGGGACCAAGTCTTAACATTGACATAAGCAATTTTTCAACTTTTCCGATTTCGAGTTATCAGGTCTTTTATTAGTAAGATGTAGAAGGAAAATTGCTGGGACCGGCACTTGATCTCGAGATAACTGGGTAAATCTAGATTACCGCTCTCGACATAACGAGTTTTGACTGTATGCATATGTGGTATCTATAAACATATATGTAGGTACTTGTAGTTTAAAGAAAGATATGTATATGTTTGTGATCTCTTATTATTTTATCATGTGAATTTTTTATTTGCTATATGTAGGAATTTTGTGAAGGTACAGGAGAAAAGGGATCTGTACCCCCGGCACTTCTTCTGATTCTCAGCAGGCTTTGTCTAGACTTTGAAAGTTCAACAATATCTTACTTGGTAAGTCTTCCTGTGTATAGAGTTCAAGATTTATAGTATAATTCTGTTTTAAATTTTAAAATCTTAAAAGTTGCATCATAGATAATGAAAACTTCGTTGTGTACATTACATTAAAATGCATGTATGTTTGTGTGTTTACATGTATATGTCTGTACATGTGGATTAATGTAACATTGCTGTGCATAGCCTGTATAATTGTGCAGGGCAAAGGAACATTGTTAGATCTGCAGATCATTTTTAGCCCTGCAGACTATTGTTAGCCCTGCAGAGCATTGTTAGCCTTGCAGTCCATTGTCAGCCCTGCAGACCATCATTAGCTTGGCAGACCCAGTGAAATATTCCTGTTGGTTGCATTGGTTGAATCCAAGAATTTCTGTTAAATGCATAAAAAATTCCCCAAAATGAGGAAAAATATATTAATTATAAGAAAATGTTTCTTGTGGTAATATTAGTTTAATAGAAATGAGAACATTCCAAACTACGGTATGTTACATGTAAAGTTTGCTTTTATTACATTATCAATCTCTCCTAATGTTTAATGAAGATCCATTATTAGTGTATCTAGGATGTTTACAGTAGTATTATACACACAAATGAAAGGACTTGATGAACATGAATCATCAGTTTTCACTAAAATACACTATTCCTGCCAATTGCATATTCCTGTTATTTGCATAATTTTCTTCCAACATTTTGGCTATGCAAATGACTCAAGACGATATGAATTTCAATTAAAAATTTATCAAAACCTAAGATAGTCATGTTTTTTACAGTGGTATTGTAAAATCCATATAACCCGGAGGGGTGGAGTCACATGAACCTTTTTAGTCCAGTCAAATTGTCACAGTACCTTGAACTAATTGCAACACAATCTTTATGTGTTCTACACATTTGAATATGATGTTATAAATATGAATAAAAAAAGTCTACCAAAAAAATTCGATGTGGAAAGTATTAATTTTCAACAATAAAATTTTGTTCATTTGTTAATGCTCGACCGCGCTTCCATACAACTTTTGACGTGTGGTGATATTAAATCCGGATATCGAAATAATGAAATAATTTCTATAAAACATCGTGATTAATTTTAAAACAATTCCAAAAGATTATTGATAATGTATGTATGCAGATCAGTAACTTTTTGACAGCGATATAATATATCATATCAACTTATTAATATATATCAATGGTAAAATCCGAATGTATTTAGTGTTGTAGTTTGTACTTCCGGTGATGATCGAGAAGTGCGAATCAACTTTTACGAATTCGAAGCAATAGATCTATTACTTAAAAATAGTGTCTAAACTGCACACAAATTTGATAGAGTACGATTTATACAATATCGGCAATGTGTAATACATAAGATTTGCCCATTATCTAAAGCAAGAATTAAAATCATATAAACTGTAGCGTCGTGTTTAAAAAAATCCCATGTATGGACGCCCATTAGGGTAACTATTTTCATAGTATTACGACAATTGCAGTTTTTAGATTTCTTGTTTTACGTATATTATACGTATTTTACTTTGAAAAATTGTTTTTATACTTGATTTAATGGTTAATATAAATTAATTTCATTTAATTTATTGCCATTTACCCATACTTAAATCATATTTGTGCTATATATATGTATTAAAAGGCCTCTCTCCCGTAATTTACACTCGTTTGTTTGACGTAATTATTGTTATTTAAAGCATATTCAAACGTTATTTGGAGGAAAATTATCATTCCAGTCTATCAAAATTTTGAATTTTCATCATGGAGGCATGCATTATATGCAAAGAGAGTACCACACGGGCGACCAACTCAGTGTGCTCACAGAGAAAGGTTGTACAAGCATAAATTTAGCGTCCAGAAAGAGAGGTGAATCTGATATAGCTTCACCTGGTGATTTTGTACACAGAAAGTGTCGACAAAAATTTACTCACCCAAAAATATATAGAACAGTCGATACAGTTAGATAAAACAAATGATACAAAAAAGGTATTACGATCATCAGAGACTTTCAGTTTTCAAGACCATTGCATTTTCTGTGGTTTGCCGCAAAATATATCAAAAGAAAAAGAGGTTTAGATGTTCATCCCGTTCGTACAATTGAATTTCAAAAGAAACTATTTGAAATTTGTGAAAAACGAAATGATGATTGGGGACATGTAGTAAAGGGTCGTATATCATGTGTGAATGATCTCCATGCTGCCGATGCTTTATACCATCAATCTTGCAGCGTAAATTTCAGGACGGGTAAAAATTTACCAATTGCATTTTCCCCCATTCCTGCTAAACTAAAACGCACATCAGGAAGACCTTGTCAAAAACCAACAAGAAGAAGCATTTTCAAAAACATGTGCTTATTTTGCGAGTAATGATAATGAACAAATTACTATTTTGGACCTGACAAAAAAGATGGCAGAGTTCTGCGATGAACCATACACATGTAGATATATGAAAGAAAAGCTTAAGAAACATTTTGGTACTGATATTTTGATCACCGAAATAAACGGTCGGTCTTCCGAATGTTGTCACTTTCTGTTATTCTGCCAAATCAATTTTATACGACTTCTACAAGCGACCGAAAACATCGTCTGACAAAGAGGCCATAATTAAAGCTGCAGCTAAACTTATCCTCAGTGACATAAAAGCCATTCAATGTTCAACAGCCTTTTATCCCTCACCCTCAGAGATTGAATCTATAGCTTCTCAAACCTCATACGTCCCGGAATCTCTCAAATTGCTATTGTCAAATATTTTTCTGCAAAGCTGTAAAAATGACGTCAAAATTGCGTCAATCGGACAGGCTATTATGCAAGCATCAAGACCAAGGGCACTTTTGGCACCACTTCAAATAAGCCTTGGCGTTCAACTCCACCAACAATTTGCCTCAAGATTCCTTTTAGATACTCTCAACAGTCTTGGCTTTTCTGCATCTTATTCTGAGGTTAAGCGCTACCAATCAAAATGCAGCTGTTGAACAAGAGCAAACCCAGTTTGAGTTAAAAGACGAAAGCTTTCTTCAGTTTATTGCTGATAATGTAGACCATAATTCATGTACAATTGACGGACATGGAACGTTCCATGGTATGGGCATAATTGGTAGCTTTACTCCGGGTTCAAAATTCAACAGAGAAATCCCACGACGTGAAGTGATTAAAGAATCTGTTTTAGAGGCTGGAAGTGTAGAAGTACTGTATTACCAGCGGCCACAGACAAAAGAAAAATACTTCACTAAGCTACGAGAAATTGATGTTGATGATAAGTTTTGGTATGCAGATCTCTTATGCAGTATCATCTGGCCCCTTCGAACTCCCCCGCCCTTCTTGGTCTGGATTCATGCAAATGTTTCGGAATGGGCAGTATCCTGGACAATCTACCACCATTTTCTTTCCTATGATTGATCTTCCTCCTAGTGATATGACATGCATCTATTCAACATTGCAATTTGTTTGCAAAGAAGCATCAAAATATAAACGGACCCCTGTTATAACTTTTGACCAGCCTTTGTACTGGAAGGCTCATCAAATAATATCAAACGAATTAGAGGACAGTGTATTAAAGACAATGATTTTACGCTTAGGTGGGTTTCATCTAGAGATGAGTTTTCTAGGTGCAATTGGACATCTCATGTCTGGATCAGGACTTCATGAAGTTTTCGAAACCGTGTTTGCTCCAAATACTGTGGGTCATATGATTTCAGGCAAAGCGGTTTCACGGGCCATTAGGGGCCACAATCTTGTTTATTCAGCCCTCAATGCAATCCTCCTCGCAAGAACTTTTGATTTGGATCTTGACAGTGTTATTGGAGACCGACCGTATAAACCAATTTTTATCAACTAGTGAGGACACTAACGTTTCTGAAAGTTTGGAGGCACTATCAGACCCACCCAATCGCATTTATTCTGAGTAGCGAATTTCTACCACAAAATTCGGATCCAGTTCTTGAAAAAGCATGTTCTATGTACGATTCATTGAAAGACAGGGAACTTACCTTGGTTGATATGAGCGGGAATGAAATCTTCGAAAACATATCTTCGAGGATTGAACAAGAAAAGGCCTCCCTGGAAAACAAACGAACTGCACGGTTGTGGTTACACTACTTAAACATGATACATCTTCTCCATAAGTTTCTCGAGGCAGAAAGGACTTGTAATTGGAAACTTCATCAAAAGACAATATCTCTGATGCTAACCCTACCTTGCAGCAGCTGGCCACAATCTTTATCTAAAATCCGCTTATGTCTATTTATGCGAAATGCAACAACTTGAATGCAGACACCCAGATATCCATGCAATGTTTGAAGCTGGTCATCATGTTATACGTCGGTCCGACCGATATTGGGCAGGACTCTCTATGATGTGGTCATAGAACAGGTACTCATGAGGGCCATGAAAACATCTGGTGGTTTAACAAGAGGAAGGGGCATGACAGAATTCCAGCGAGTCCAATGGTTGTTTTCATCTCCAGCTTGTGCGGAAATGAATTACGCAATGCAAACTCTTACTGGAATAGACTACCACACAAGTGACCAGCATAAGGAGTCTGGAAAAGCTAGACAAGCACGTGATGATAATGATGCCTTCAAAGTCCTAAAACACATTATTGAAAGAAATCCTTTTGATGGAAATGAGGGTCTTCGGTCGATTGAAACTGGTATTATTGCCGACGAAAAAGTGAATGTTGATATTTGTAAAGAGATTGGACTAAAAATAGTAAACTCGTTTACCAGGAGAGTCTTTATCAGGATACTCGTTTAAAAAGGTCTAAACAAGCCGTTACTCTAAATTCAAAACTTGCAGTCAAAGTAGACGATACTGAAATGCATGTAGACCCCCAGCTTCTCTTTCAAAGACTGATAACTTTTTCTAGAATTGTTTATCCCGATATCTCAGTTCTGTTTTCATATGAACTTTCCACTCACCCTTCTTCACTCTTTGATTCTGGTGGTCTTCCTCGCATAGCACAAAAATCAACCCTGGCCAGCGCAGTATGGACAATGGGCGACTGCTCTGCCTCAACATCCAATTCTACCAGAGAATTTGAATATGTGCTAGATGGTGGGTCTCTCATCTATAAGCTTCCATGGGAACAAAAAACATCATTTGGACAAATCATCGATTGCTGTTCAAATTATGTCATTAAGAAATTCGGTCATGCAACCATTGTTTTTGATGGTTATCCAGATGGCCCATCTACGAAGGACATAACTCATTTGCGTAGATCTAAGGGAATTGTGGGCAGAAGTGTAGCTCTATCTAAGCTCTCTACTTTGAATTCAAAGAAAGAAGTTTTTCTTTCAAATCAAGAGAACAAGAAGCAGTTTGTAAACCTCCTTGGCGCCAGCTTAGAACGTAAGGGATGTAATGTATTATATGCTCCAGCAGATGCAGATGTGCTTATTGTTAAAACAGCCATAGATAAATCTGTTGCTGCATCTGTCGCCGTTATTGGTGAGGACACTGATCTTCTTGTTCTTTTGATTCATATGTATGACCCTCAATGTGCCAATGATGTAATATTCTATTCTGACCGCCACCACAAGGATCACAAGATCTGGAGCATACGCAAAACATCATTGCTTCTTAAAGGTGAAGTATGTCAGATTTTACCTTTAATACATGCAATTACAGGTTGTGACACAACGTCCCCGAATATTTGGCTTAGGCAAAATTACAAACCCTTAGGAAATTCATCAACACGCCGTCACTACACACCAGTGCATCAGTATTCTTTTGCGATGAGACTAGTCTGAATAAAGAGAGTATATCATTGGCTGGAGAATCAATCATATGCGACCTGTTTTCGGGGACCAAAAATGAATCTCTGGATCAACTGCGATATCGTAAATTTGTAACGAAGACAATGTCACGTCATAGTTCGGTTTCAAGTTCATGAACTACCACCTACTTCAGCTGCCAATCATTTTCATAGTTTACGAACCTATCATCAAGTCCAAGCCTGGACTGGGAGGAACATTAGATCCAAAACAATATGGATGGGAAATAGATAGAGGAAAGTTAGTTCCTATCAAAACTAATTTATCAGCAGCACCAGATGATCTTTTATCAATTATTAGGTGTAAATGTAAAAACAGGGTGTGACACAAAAAGGTGTACGTGTCGCAGACATGTGTGTTTCATGTTCAGTTGGATGTGGCGAATGTCGCGGGGATAAACTGTGAAAACTGTGAAAACGCTGATGTGTGCATTGGGGATAATGAATCTGAATGAAGCCGAAGCCGAATAACCCAGTTCTTCTTGAATAAACATTATACAAGCATATGGAATATAATGTCATATGTAATACTGTTTATGGAAATGACGCAAATAAAAAAGATTGATATACATACTGATTTATTAAAAATACAAATTATTGATATTGATAAAAAATCAAAATTAGTATTTTCCTATCTGTGAGGATTTTAAAGTGAACGGTACGGTTAATAGTAATAATGACTGGAAAAAGTTACATTATTAAACTTTATTTGATTTTTTCCTTATACAATACCATGATAAACATTCCAGTTTTCTGTGACTTTTAAAGGAAATTACACAATTTTCCCCATGAAATTTTTAACTTTAAAATTGCTAGGCATCATGAACTTATTTTGCATCATCTATTAGTAAACTACTATTGATTCAAAATCATGTTTTCGAGCGTGCAACAAATGTCCAGAAATTTGTGATTTTCCACCAAAAAAAACAATATTTTTCCTTAAAAAAACATTTGAAATGATGCTAAGCAATATAAACCACTTTATTTTATAAAGTTTGTTATCTCTCAAGTAAATAAAATCAGTTAGTTTTTTTATTTTGATACACTTTTGTTGAATACAACGATTTTTCCAGTTTTTCTCAAGTTTTGATTAGTTTTTGTTTAATTTCTAAAAAAAATTCCTTTTCCACGGGGTTGATAGTGGTAAACAATTTGTCATTTAGAAGCCAACATATTAACCTAATCTTATCAAAAGAAAAATTTTGTGTTGCAATTTTTTCATGGTTAGACCCCTATGTTGCATACTTTGACTGGACTATTTATTGACCTGGAGGAGTTGAAATTTTAGGTAATAAAGGTTTTCCAACATTAAAATTACACTGCCAAGAGTAGTAATTCCCTACTTGTTACCATACATACGAATTTCCATTGAAGAATAAAACATTTTTTTCTTTGAAGCATGTCATAACCAAAGTGAGTAGAATTATCCATATGATAATCAAAAGGTTAATCTGCTACACCATCTTATAGGAATGGGACAATAACTCTAGGATAGATTTGAAAATATGTCTAAGTTTAGTATTTGCCCTTGTCTCATACCCCATTCTCTTTCAGAACTTAACATTTGTTTTAAATTTGAGCTGTTATTGATATACACTATCCTTTTAAGCATTTATTTTTGTCCCCCTTTTTAGCTTGCGGGGACAGAGCTAATTCTATACCCCAGGTGTCGACGTTGTCCTTGTTGTCTGGCGTCTGTACACAAAACTTTAACAGTCACTGCCATTTGTAAAAGTCTTTAGTATGACATGGTACCAGGAATCAAACCCGGATCTTTGGATCGCAAGTCAGACACTCTACCACTAGACCACTACAAGTGGTCCATATTTTATTGAACATTTATTTAGTCAAACTTGTCTATAAATGTCACTCAAAGGAACGGGCAAAAGTGGCCATTTTAGACAGGTGGCCTTTATAAAGAGGTTTATTCATTATAAAAAAGTTAACAAAGGTTATGTTTGAATGACCTTTATAGGCAGGTGACCTTTATACAGAGGTGACCTTTGATACAAGTTTGACTTTATTATAATGATATTTGCCAGTTGAGACTTCAGATAACATTTTCTTGCTTTTACAGATAACTCTGACAGAGGAGCAGTTTATGGTGGAAGAAAGATCTCGAGTTACATCGGTTTCAGATTTATGTAGTAGATGTAAAGATACTGCCCAAAAATTGCTCAATCACTATGTCAAAGTTCAAGGTCTCTCTATATCTCAGGTAAGTGAAATAGATGTTCTGTGTCTTGATTTTTACACCTGCGTATGTTGCTTTGTTTGTGAGTAATGTGAGTGTTATAATTTCAGTGGGATCCCTTGTGCTTGCTGTTTATTACTCTCAACACTTGTAATACATAGCAGTTGACAACAGAGTAATTATTAGATTTATATTAGCATAGTTCACACAGACATTGAAAAGTGCTGGAATATAGGGTTAGTCCTTAAAAAGTGCTAACAAAACAAATGTATCCTTGAAAAGTGCTTGAATTTAATGCAAAATGCTGGATCTATTTCATAGGAGTGCTTGAATTCTACTTCTTGCATGTTTCTTCACTAAAAAATGAAAAATTAACTTTTTCATATATGAAGCTAGCACTAGTATATTCAGTTGGCATTTAAAAGTTTTTCTTTTTTATGCTGTACTGCTGGATTTCTGCAGTGTTTAGTGGAACTCTAAGCAGTATTATGAGAAACATCATTGTAATGTAAAAGTACATTGTTGACAGTGGTTTTTTTTTTACTTTAGTTTGGCTTGCAGGGCATTGATATCTTAAACATACTTGTATGGCATATGAACAATGATTGATAATTGTAGTACCGGTACCCAGTGCCCCTTTCTCCTATATTTGTCATACATTCATTTAATGTAACCTGTATTCCTCATCCATACAGATGTTACGTAAAAGCGTAGAAACTAGAGATTGGTTGAACACCATCGAACCAAGAAATGTCCGAGCTGTTATGAAGCGTGTTATAGAGGATATCAGTTCCATAGACACACAAGTGGGTCAGTTGTATGAAGAGGGGACTCGTAAAGAACGCAGCAGTGACTCAAGTCGAAGAACCCATCCACACAGTTACAGTATGTCCACACAGCAAAGGAAGGGCCAGTGGAATTTTACTCCAAGGTAAAGTTAGTTCATAGGTATCCACAAAATTTTGTAAAATTCGTAAGCATGATAAGTCACACAAATTAGCCATGACTAGTACATCAGTCATATCATACAGATGTTGACTGCATGAGGATAAGTATTACATCAAAAGTCAAAGGTCACATGATTCTTTGTTAGCCATGATTATCGTACTTTCAGTTTGATGATTTTGCATATAAACATGGTATAAAAATCCATTGTTTTGTACTCAAGCAAATTTTTCGAAACTGTTTGGATACAACAATGTTTGATGAAAATTAAGGGGCCTCCCTGGCTGATGTGGTTAAAGCATCATGCTTAGAACCATGGAGTCTATCACTTCTGGTCAGTACAACTTTCTTCTGGTCAGTACAAGTTTGAGCCTGGCTGGAATCTAAGCTGATTTTTGTGAGAAAGTTTGCCAGTTTACTTACGGAAGGTCGTTGGTCTCTTCCAGGGTACATTGTAACCAGGTTCTTTCCTCCACCATTAAAAAATGGTGGCCACCAAATAAATGAAATATTGTTGAGTGTGGCATAAAACATTATTCAAAATTCAAAAGATTAAAATCACAGATGTATTATTGGTTTGTTTTGATATGCTGCAAGAAGAGCATATATATGCTACAAGTTTTCATGTGTTAGGTATCTTTAATTTCTTTTACTTGTAGTGCACATCAAAATATATATATATATATATATATATATATATATTCACCTATCTCTTTTTCTAACCGAAATGGATATTCATGATTTGACCATTTGCAGTAATCTAGTGATATAGTGTTGGACTTGCAAGCAAAGGGCCCCAGGTTTAACTCCCAGTACCCGGTCACACTAATGACATTTTTAAAATGGTAGCGAATGTTTTTTCATCAAGTGCTGAGCACATGAAGTAAATGTCACAGGGATGAGACTTAAAACCAAGGTCCCAAGTCGTGGTAGGTGTAGCACTTCAAAGAACCCTCACTGCATAGGCATAAGTCCATAGCACAGGTCAAAATTTGTGACACTTCACTTTAAACATGTGACATCTTCATATAAGTCAAAAATCCTTGGTGGGATGAAAAACAACAGTGAATGTTAAAATATTCCTAGGATTCTTACTTCCATATAAGTTTTGATCTGTAAACTAACATTATAAATCATCACGTTTATACTTTTCCAATATTGTGTAATTTAAAAATAGCTTTAAATAGTAACAAAATAGCAGCCTTTCTATCTTTTGATATGGCATATTTCTTTGTCATTATTAATCTGAAATCTAGTATTACTGTATTGTTTTGAGTTTCAAGTATAACTTAATACCACCTGTTTTGAATTTCATTTGAAACTTTATTGTTCTGAATTTCTACTTTAAAAATGTAATTGTTCTAAATTTCTACTTTATTTTTACTATACCAAATTGTTCTGAATTTTTTACTAAAATTTGATCTTTCTGAATTTTTACTTTAAGAATGTAATTGTTCTAAATTTCTACTTTATTTTTACTATACCGAATTGTTCTGGATTTTCTACTAAAATTTTATCTTTCTGAATTTTTACTTTAAGAACGTTATTGTTCTGAATTTTTGCTTAACCTAAATTGTTCTGAATTTCCACTTTTAAAATGTTTTTGTTCTGAATTTCTAGTATAACGGACAATAGTCTGATGAGCAACATACAAAAGTTATTCTCAGAGAAAATAGAAATATTCAGCGCTGTCGATTTCTCCAAAGTATCGGTGTTGACCGGAATTATCAAAATTAGTTTAAAGGTATGTGTTTATAATTTATACGTTTTTTAAACAACATAATCTTGTTAATCTAGATTTTAAATTTTTTCTTAAAAAATGATTAACTTATTCATTTCCATATTAAAGCAATGTACATTGAAAGAATTTTGTAGTACCAGATAGATGTGATCATTTTAAGAGCTAACCAATTTACTTGGCTGTAAAATTCTCTCTCTCTCTCTCTCTCTCTCTGTCTCTCTCTCTCTCTCTCTCTCTCTCTCCGACATCACTTATTTATGAATTGTTAAGAAGATTACCTTTTCATTCTCACTCTCTTTGTATCAGACATTTTTAGAGTGTGTGAGGCTGCGTACTTTTGGAAGGTATGGTCTTCAGCAAATACAGGTGGACACACACTATCTACAGTTGTATCTATGGCGATTTGTTTCGGACGAAAAGTAGGTTGTTGTTACAAGTTCTTTTCAGAATCAGGTTTTATATGACATGTTATACTGCTTCTTGTTGCCTTTTCCTCTCAGCAATCTTAAAAAAGAAAATAAAAAATACTCAAAATGTTACAAGATCTTGTCAAAATTACAATTTATTTTGCATATTCTGATTCCTAATGCCTGTTCTTAGCAGTGTTCTTCAAAAGATAACAGATTTACATGTATATGTAAATACTGGTACTCATAACTTTTTTTAGGTATATTTCTGATTTTTGTTTTATTTTGATACTTACAAATTCATGAAATAGCTAATTGTGTCAGAAATTTTTAGATAAAAGTAAACAGTCCTATTTGTTATTTCATGCTCTGTTGGGAAAACGGAACAATCAGATTAATGGGATGTTTCCAATAATAGATGCTTATCAGAATTATAGACCATCTTGTTATCATTCAATACAAAACATGAGTTAGGGTTGAGTTGGTCCAAAGTTTTGCTTTAAATGTCAATTCACACAAGACTTACAACCTTTTGATAAAATGAACCTCAGCTTAGTTTTGATTCAGTATAAAAATACAAGTTGTTATCCAATGATAAGAACTCTGTTAACATTCTACATTTCATGATGAATTTATTATTGGCATATGATCCTTAAATGTGAATTTGCATAACTTCTTAGACTAGAACTGAATACATTGACAGAATGTTTTTGTCTCCCATGGATCACAGATTTTCCCTTCTTTTTATGGGGAATGATTTCCTTGTCAGCCCCTATGGTATCTACATGCTACACGTGTTATGACGTCACAATACAATTTATGATGTAAAACTTCTGTGGCCTCTAGAATGCAGCGAAAGAATTATGTCAGATTTTATTTGCATAGATCTACATAGACATGTATTGAAAACATGAAAGAAAATAAGGAAGAAAAATAATCAACCACTATGTTGAGAGTATGAGAAAGGAATCTCTATCCTCAGGATAAGATTTTTAAATGACAAACCCTCGGCAAGCCTTGGGTTTGTCATTCAAGAATTGTTACCTCAGATTGAGATTTCTTTGTCATACTCTCAAGGTACGGGTAGATTCTATTATTATTTTTTTATAATCACAGTCTGGTTCAGGTGCTTCTGGATGAAATAGTATGTAGTACAGTACATAGATGTCTGGAACCTGTAATGATGGAACCTAGTGTAAGTATTCTGGTGTATTACAAAAAAAAAAACAATGCAAAACAAAAAAAAATGTAAACCCAGTTTCAACTCTTAAACAGAGTTAATGATATATAAGTAAACTTAGAGGGCAGTAACTCTTCAAAAGCAAAGTTAAAGGGCAGTAACTCTTCAAAAGCAAAGTTAAAGGGCAGTAACTCTTCAAAAGCAAAGTTAAAGGCAGAAACTCATCAAAAGCAAAGTTAAAGGGCAGTAACTCTTCAAAAGCAAAGTCAAAGGGCAGTAACTCTTCAAAAACAAAGTTAAAGAGCAGTAACTTTCTTGTGAAAACTAAAGCATACTGCATAACTGTTTGTTAAAATACTTCAGTATAAAAGTGGTTTTGTTCGTATTTTATTTCTTTATCATATTTTTCAGGCTTCTTGTACTTTGAGTTATTTAAATATCATTGAAAATTATACTCCATTCCCTTTTTTTTTCAGGTTATCGATTTAATTTGTGAAAGAGGCTGACATCTTTAGAGATTGGAATATGTATCAAATATATCCAGTACATTCTGTGTCAAATGGTGCAATACTGTACATACATATATTTATTGCTATTGGTTTACATCTATATAATTACTGAATTATGTAACATTATAATACCGTATAACTGGTTTTGTTTTTCATGCCACAATGTGGTTATTTTTAAATAAAGATAAATGATTTTTTTATCAGCGAACTTTATATTTTATGTTCCCTGAGGGTGTAGAATAAACTATGAGAAAAGAGTGTATTTCGTTTTTTAAAGCTTTATTTAATCTTAAAGTTGAATTTGACAAGGCTTATTACAAAATATATGAGACAAAATGCTTTGGACTTGATAGAGTCGAACCTGTCTTGAGAGACAAACCTATCTCTCAAGACAGATGGTTTCTAAAAAAGAGGTTCTATTTATAGGTTTATATTACTAACTGGTTTTCAGCATTTGATCACAGAGGACAAGTGGACGTTTGTAAGGGTTCCACCTTACCAATATTTTTGTTTGTATCAACAAAATTGATATATGAGGACTGAGAATGGTATTGTTTGTGACTACTCTGTTTCACTGAATGAAATGTTGAGTCACCTTTCTGAATTTTGTTGCTGATTCGTCTGTAGAAATTGTGATGATTTTTCCCTCTTTTACTTCATTTAAATTTGACTGTGAACTCGCGGCAGATGCGACCAGTCAACAGGGTGGATGCTTACTCCTCCATGGCTCCTGATCCCACCTCTGAACTTCCAGAGGTCTGTGTTTTTTTCAATGTTCACCAGATTTGTATATGTATCCTGGACATCCTGAGTGAAGATTAATACTTTGGTGTCTTGGATTTTTGTAATTGTTCTATAGATCTTGATTATCTGTGTTTGGATTATTGTTAATGAAAATATTTGTTAAATATCAAGGATATGTGACCTGTTTGAAATATTTTTATTCAACAATACTGAAAGATAAAACTTTGCGAATTTACAACTTGATGAATAGAACTATACAGTACAGTTGTAAATTTGGTTATCTATTTCAGTGAATATTTGTTTTACAGGGTTTTCATGTCGCACTCATCTATTTTTCAGCTATTCAGTAGTGGCTAGGTCTTAATGGAGATGAAGGTTTCACTCAACTTCGACTATTTCTGAAATCTGATTGGCTAAGCAGGCAAATTTGAGAATATTCTCAAACCTAAAGAAATTCTTAGGCTTTGTGGTGTTAAGTGCTCGTTACAGTTTTCTGAGAATTGAGAAAGTTTTCAGCCTTGAAAAAAGCTAGACTTGAACGTGACAGGAGGTGAAGTAAGGGGCCTCTTTGGCAGAGGGGTTATAGCATAGTGCTTTAATCCATGAAGTCTTTTACCTCTAGTCAGTGTTGGTTTGCGTTCCGCTAGATCCTCAGCTAATTTTGTGAGAATTTTTGCGGAGTGCCGGTGGTCACTTCCTGGGCATATTGTAACAGGATTATCTCCTCCACCATTAAAAACTGGCCGCCACCATATGACTGAAAGTTGCTAAACTTGGCGTAAAACACCATTGGAAAGAATAATAAAAAAAGGGGTGACATAATGAGAATTGTTTTGTTCTACCCATCCATGTAGACCCTCTCTTACAATGATATTATACACATAAATAAAACAGAAAAAATAGGGGCCAAAACTAAGACTCATGGCAATCTTTTCTGTCAATTAGACTTCACCAATGAATGAAATGTCTCAATAATCAAATACAGTGAAACCTGTATATAGGGGTCACCCGAGTGACCAGAAATTATTGACCTTCATGTGCATGTGACCCTTATACACAGGTTCAAATTTACTTGAAGTATGCAGTCAAGGGACTTGAACAAACTGGTCTTTATAAACAGGTAATCCTTATATAGAGGTGGCTGCTATAGCAGGTGTTACTGTATAGGATGATACACCTCTTTATTTCATCAACTGTTTTGGAAACTCTTATTAAACAAATGCGAAATAAACTATTATAAGCCAGTTTTATTTCAGATCATTATTCATTTATTAAAAGATATCCATCATTCTCTTTAACCGTAATGAATACCTAATTGCCTCCATGTAATATTCTTCACTAGTAATTGTCTTTGTTTATGGCCCGCTCAACAATTTCCCAATTATATGGTGGTGGCTAATTTTAATGGTGGAGAAGAGACACTGGCCAAATTTCACACAAAAACTCAATCGGGTGTACTGACTAGAGGTGAGAGACTTCATAATTCAAAGTCCAATGCTCTAACCACTTGGCCCATTAATTGTCTTTGTAAATTTGTAAATGTTGATGAATACAATAAATATGCTTTGACTGATAATGTCAATTTTTGCTGTGGTATACAACAGTTTTAAGATCAGTGTATAAGAACAGGGTTTCTAAATTAATGTCATTTCAATGGAATGGCATGCTTTGTTTTCATGTATGATATATCCAGTATTTTTACTGACAATTTGTAACGTCCTCTCGTGGTAGGATATTTAGATGTATTTGTGTTATGTTCAGACAAGGAGGGATACAGTACAGTAGAGTTGATTTAACAACTGAAAGCCCTTGCCACAGACAGTCAATATGTTTAACGTGCACCCATAGTTATTCTTCTGAACCAACTCATTGTATGAAATGATAACAGAAACAAAAGAACAATTTGACATGCACGCATGTAACGTTGTGTGCTATTTTAATTAGTGATCTTAAAAGTCATACATAACATCAAACTCCGTCATTTTCAGAACAACTGATTTTCTACTAAACACTATACACATTTCCCAAATATTCATAATGGAAACTTTATCATTCAAAAGTTCATCAATAAGAAAAACAAAGTAAATTTGTATACTAATTGTAGACCACCCACTCCCGATTTATTTTGTCTATTAAAATTTAGGTGTTTGCACTGGTCAGCGTTTGCGTGTTGAATAACCATAATTTGTGCAACATGAAAATAAATTACCGATACGGCGCGTAAATAGCGCCCTATACATACACTCTGAATAAACAGGAGAAAACAATTTTAATCTAATTCACTGTGTTCAACCGATTAAAATGAAATTTTTTGTTACATGATGGGACCTCTCTGGCTGAATGGTTAGAGCATTGTACTATGAACCATGAAGTCTCTCACTTCCGGTCAGCGCAGGTTTGAGTCCCGCTGAAACCTAAGCTGATTTTGTGTGAAATTTGGCCAGTTTACTTGCTGAAGGCCAGGTTTTGTCCTCCACCACTAAAATTAGCCGCCACCATATAATTGGAAAATTGTTCGAGCCCCACTAGAACCATAGCTGATTTTGTGAGAAAGTTGGCCAGTTACTTGAGGAAGTCCGGTTGTCTCTTTGAGGGTTACTGGGCTCTCTCCCCACCATTAAAAACTGGCCGCCACCATACAACTGAAAAATGGTTGAGTATGGCGAATACACTATTGAAAATTCAAATATATGGGGTTGCACCCCCAGAATAGATGTGGGCAGTAGATCCTGGTTTATATGGTCGTACTGCCGTCACCAATGCAGAACTACTTTCCATCGAAACAGTTTCTTCCCCTTATGTGTTCGGATGTGGAATAACCTTCCACAGCATTATTGGCGATCCTTAAATTCTTGTAAAGGTGAACCTGCTTACACTAATTAATCAAACTACAATTCCTAATTACTATAATATTGGTTCCCGTCATGATAAAATTCTCCACGCTCGTCTACGAAAGAAATACAGTGCACCCAATCGACTTCACATTAACTTTTACATTGTTCTAAATATACAGACTCTCGTGCTGATTGAATAAACGCTTAAAATATTCCACCTACGTCCAGTTACTTCTTTATGATGACGAAACCAAATCATACACCAAATCGCCTTTTTGGGCATTTGTATAGGAATGATATTTTGTTAAGTATAGAATTAGTCAATGAAGTCTATAGATTAGAAAATCAAACTTTCCAGATGATCGCACGACTACATTATGTGTTCGTTTTCGGTTTGCCGAGGTTGGGAATGAATAAATGGCATAATTACATACTAATGTCAACCTGCAGGATAAGAATCAATATCAGCTTTATGCTTTTTCTATTCCTGATTCACTACGAAACTATAACTTGTTTTGTATTCTGATATGTCAATTGTCTGTGATGAAATAAAAACATATTTAAACTAATCCCTCTGGATCGATCGACCATCAGCCCCCGCATGAGAAGGATCTTCTCCCAGACTCACGCGCAAGATATTTGGAATTTAGAAAGTTCAAGGCTAGGCATTTGAGATGGACTGCCTAAATAAAATGTTTGATTATAGGGAATTGCAAAAACAGATAGCTAAAGATATTGCCATAGTGTTTAACATAGAGGTGTCCAAGGTCGCATGTCAAATTACCCTATATTATAGCTACAAGACGTGTACAAAAGAAAGTAACGTAGAACAAGAAATGTAACGGTGAACAAGAAAAGTAACGTAGAACAAGAAATGTAACGGTGAACAAGAAAAGTAACAGTGAACAAGGAATGTAACGGTGAACAAGAAAAGTAACGTAGAACAAGAAATGTAACGGTGAACAAGAAAAGTAACAGTAATTGGGAACATATCACTCATTGTTTCAAGAATTGCAACCCCCCAAAACAACTATGAAACCAAGACAAAGTAATAATTGTAATGTGAATATATTCCAAACCATTATGAAGTATATTGCCAATAGTAAACATATAGATTAGATTTACACCTCTCTCTCTCTCTCTCTCTCTCTCTCTCTCTCTCTCTCTCTCTCTCTCTCTCTCTCTCTCTCTCTCTCTCTCTCTCTCAGTCAATTATAACCGTACAGTTTATAAGTAATAATGATTTCATCTATATTGCGTTTGTAAATTGTTTTTATTTAACTTGCATAATTGTATAAGGAGAGGTGTTCTGAGATGGTCAAAACTTGTAGTTAATCCATTGAGTTTATGGGAAAGAAGATGTTAAAAAACAACAACAACAAAACAGAAGAGCCACACCCAACAGAGTTGTAGTTATATGGTGGTGACCAGTTTACAATGATAGATCAGAGAACAATGCTTCCGGGAAGTGACCCGTCTTCCGCATGTAAACTGGCAAACTTTCTCACAAAATCAGATTATGTTCCAGCGTGGTTCAGCCACACATTGATGTCAAGCACGATGCTCTAACCACTCGGTGATATAGCACTACCTTTATAAACTATTAAAGAAAACAAGTAGCATAATGTCGAATTGCATGTTTATTTTAAGTTATTTACACAATCTCTCATCGATGTAATTATGCCGGTCAACTCATCAAGTGATAACCAAAACCTTTAATAAAAAAAGACGATACATACGTCAGTCGGTGGGTAAAACCTTCAAGAATACAGAATGTCAATATAAAATAACACAAGTACCATTCTAATATCTATTTCTATTTGCGACATGATCTTGAATCATTGGTCTTATTTTAGGCGTGGGATTGTATTATGTGATCGTGTTTTTTGTTTCAAATAATTCTCTTCTGATAATGATGAAAACTGGCATTTCAATTGTAAAAATGCCATTAAACTAACAAGGGTTTCAACCACTATTGTAATCTGATATTGTCTTTTAAATCAATTTACTAATTTGAAATCTACACATACGCCTGTCTGAGAGCCATCGCAGTTTGTTTTAACCAACAAATTGAATTTATCAAACTGGATCAACTTTGCACTGATTCATTCTATTTGAGATGCCATGGAAATTACTAAATGGCAATGCATCAGGTTTAATATGCTTCCAGTCTCTAAAACTGGTATAGAGTAATCTCGCCTAAAGACTACCTTGGTAAGGAGACCACCTCACATTTCCAGTCTCTTCATTAAAACTGAATCAGTACAGAACCGCACTTAAGAGATCACCTCACTATTCGGACCACTTTGAGTCAGTCAGGTGGTCTCAAGAGCGAAGTTCCACTGTAGCTAGACAAATACTAAATGTCCGTCATCATGAGGATGTACATATCGCGTAGTAAGAAAACTATACTTGGACATTTTAAATTTCTCAATAACCACCGGATATTGATGCCAGTCAAAATCATGACGTTTTTTCATTTGAGAATGAATTATGCTTTCTAGCATATACACTTTGGAAAGAAAACTCATATTTCTAAAACGTCCGTCGCAAAAATTGGATATCAAAAGTACATTCTATGTTGATTCGAAAAAAGAAAGAAAAAGTACATTCCATTTAAGTTTCAAATCTTAATACTATATGTGTTGATGGTTATCAATATAATGTGTTTTCTGCTTAGAAAATAAACTATTGTCAGTTTTGTGTCTTTTTGTAAAAACTAATTAACGGTTCTCACGATGTGTATCATCTTTAAGGCGTCAGTTCTGTCAAGTGATTTTGATTTCTGTCATATAAAGGGGATTTTTTTTTACATAATTATGACATCGAAGTTAGTTTAATATTTGAAATTATATTGTGAATGCCAATTTCAATAATTATTTTAAGACAAATGATTTTGCCCAAATCTGATGGAGGCATTTTGTTATAATAATAGCACATTGTAAAATAGTCATGGATGTCGAACACAGTTTGATATTTCCTTTTAAGTAAAATTTAATTCATTTCAAAACAAAATCATAACAAGAAATATAAAATATTGTTGCTTTGCCTTCGACTGTGATTGCAGCTGATAATTGATTTGGCTTACTGTGTACGAGGGTTTTCAAATAATCTTTCAGTAACCACTATTTCTGGATCTCATTCCATAGATCATTCTTCCGTGTTGACATGCGTTTTGCAACTTTCGTCTTTAGATACTAATATTTTCTTTGGATTCAATTCTGAACTCAAAATGTTTCTTGGACGTAGATCGTTGGTCACTTCCGGTTACATTGTAGGCCTAAGCAGGTTCTGTCCTCCCCCATTAAAACAGGCCGCTACCACATAAATATTATAAACAATAATACCAAAGTTAAAATGCTCAAGACCATCGTTTCTGCCAATTAGATTTCATCAGTTAAGCTCCAATTTTAAACAGATGTTCTAAAGAAAAAGTGGTATAAGACAAGACCATATAATAAATCTAAGCGTGTAGCCAAAATCAAAGTAACCACTGTAAAAATATGGCTATCTTAGCTTTAGAAGAATACAGAATTTTGAATATTGCCATCATTCCGAAATATTACTTTAGTATGATATTATCAGCTGGAATCGAAAACTGAAAAATTGTTGAATGTGCCGTAAAACAACATTAAAAAAATTAATAAAAAAATAAAACTTGGACGTAGAATGGTGACATGGCGCATTATATTGTTGCAATGTGTATTTCATTGATGGAAATCGGGCACACTCACGAACTATTTTCAGACCATATTTCATTTTGATAGCGTGCGGAGTTGAACGTTCCCTTGAACAGCGTTTTCTCCGAAAATACCGGATGCTTTACCGTGTACTTCATACACTGTGGATAAAACTTTTCTTTAATTTCTCCTCCAAACACGTAAGCACTTTCTGTTTTTGAGTGACCGGAACGCACTTTCATCCGAAAAAAACAGTGTTTTCCAGCCAATCTCAGTAAAGCACCGGTTAGCACGAGTGTATTCCAAACGTTTTTCACTCTGTAATTTCTGAAAATGACTGTATATGTCAGTTTAGTATTTACGTACTGGTGTTGTTTTTATTTTATATATATAAAAAAAATATTTGCATAGATCTATCTAGTATATGGATTGACGATGCGTGGCATATGTTTTCAAACCTCTAACCATTAACATTTCGGTATCCGTAAATTTCATATTTAGTAAACCATAATCTCTCACATGCTATAATCTTTTTGTTTTTAAACTCCGTACCGGTGGGTTCTCATTTGGGAATTAAGTCCAAAACATTACAATGACATATGTTTTTCAATTAATAGAAATAGTTGATTTTAAAGTGATCGATAAGTAGTAGTATATGTGAGACACTTAAGAGCACCCCGGGTACATGGGTTATTTAAACCATGCTATATCTCCTGGTATCGCAGTTATATATAGTCATCTATATATAACGTATCCACGGTCTGGTAGTCACCAGGTAAACTCCCGATTCTATGGGAAGGAAAAACTGTCTGGTTGAACCGTTATATGCTCGAATGAAGCTTTGTAAAGTTTGGTGTTCTTTAACCTTTGAAAGGTTTTCTTTGGAGCGAGGAGTTGAATTTTTCGCGGATCTTATTTATGTCGAGGAGGGGCTGGGGGACTGGGACCGTTTTTATAAAGAACTTGATAATGAAGAAGACTGAAATTGCTTAAGGAACTATTTTCTATATATATAAAAAACATGAACATCTTGAGCGGCGTGAAAGTGCATGTGATAAAAGAAAACAACGAAATCGTTATTATTATATAAAAAGTACTAATTTATATTTACAAAAACATAAGTTATTGAATAAACTTATACCCCGTCGGTTGTTCGGTACACAGAATTGATTTAGAATGTTTGTGTTGCGACAGCAAGGTTTTTAGGGTTCGTCTGTCTTCCGTGACGACATCGTTCTCGTCCAAACATTCGTTGTAGCTAAACTTGTCTTTGGTATAGAAGAGCGCAACCCACTTGACCTGCGTGCGAAAATCTTTTGATGCGCTATTATATCTTTGCGTTAATACCCACACGGATTGGTTGGCATGTCTTCCCGAAAACGCCAACATGGACAAGGCGTCCGCTTTCTTTTTGATCTGTCTCGTCGCCGAACAGTCGTCTATGATGTACAACGTGGACGCCCCTTTGTATTTGTCGTAAAAATGTCGCAACATGTCCTGTAATTTCTCTTCTCCCGTTTTCGACACGGGATTGACGATGACGACGCGTTTGTCTTTCGGGTGTTTAACATCGTCCCCAATCCATTTTCTCGATTTATAGGCCTTGTTGAAATCGATCGAAGGGCACAAGATCACGATGTGCTCGAAGAAATCTTTGTATTCGGTTTCCAAGAGATCGAGGACAAACTCCGTCTTCCCGCAACCGGTGGCTCCCACGATCATGGCGGAATGAGGTTGTTGAATGTACATTTTTTAATGACTTTAAATTTTTTAAGATATAACCTCTACGAAACGGCCTTCTTCCATGTTGATTTGTCCGTCTTTGACGACGAAAATGTAAACGTCCAAGGGATCGGTATCGATTTCCGCTTTTCTCTCGATTCGGACGGAAACGCCGTCGCTGATGTTTTGAAGCTTGCGACCCGTGCCGTGGAGATGATTTTCCGGTGTCTTGCGCAAGTCTAACCAGAGGCCAAAATGATCTTTGAGACATTTGACCAATGTTGAGTTCCTTGGCGACTAATTCTGTAATAGTTTCGCGATTCAAGGAAGCCGAGAAAAACTTTTTAATTTCGTCGAATTGGTGATGAGGTTTCATTCCGGCGGAGAAGAGTTGGCTCGGTTGTCCCTCGATGGTCGTTTCCACTTTAGTGATTCTCGGATTATAAATTTTTTCCGGATTGTTATTAGAAATATCCTTGAAGAGAAACAGAATACCCGAGAGAGAATGTGCGGGGGTGTTGATTTGATAATTGAGGACAGAGTCCGATTTACTTATCGTCTTTTTGCGATATCGCAATATTTTGTTGAAGTAATAAACGTGGTTTTTTCCACATACCCTCTGTTTGATGCTGCGAGCGAGATTGACGTCTGTAATTTTTTCGAATTCCAAAACGATGTTGGTCACTTTATAACTCACCTTCTTGTTGGCATCGTCGGAGTCCGGCCAGACGACGTGTTCGGCATCGTTAAACGTTAACATGTATTCTAATCTATTTTGTAATCCCGCTTGATAAAAGGGTTCGCTCGTTTCCAAGATTTCGAAATCCAAGGGAATACAAAATCGATTGCCGAACGCCGCGCCAATTTCGTAGTATTCGCTACTGTCGAGAGGCATTGCAGGGACGATGGGTTTTGCCCTTAATTTATTTAGATCATCAGTCCGTATTCCCTGATAGGCCATATTATGTCGTTCTAATTTCCAAAGATCGTTATAGACGAACAATTTATCGGCATCGTCGATGGTTTGAACGGTATTTCCCGAAAGTTTCACTTCGATTTTTTTGACGATGTTACGTCCCAAATTATTATAAACACCCGCCTTAGGGAGAAGGCCACCCTCTACAGCGATTTCCATATCGAAGCATAGTCTCGTACTTCTGGGAACGATGACGTCGTTTTCACTCAAATTGTGAAAACGAACCGTCAACGTTTGGTTTTCTTCGATACTCGAAGGATTATGGGAAACGGCAACCGTTTGGCGAATACCCTTCACACCGAAGGGAGCGCGCAATTTTCTATCGGGATTGAGAATGTGTCCGTAATTCATCATCTTTTTAAATTATGCAATAAAAAAATTTAAATCGTTTTAAAAATGGACAATATTTACGAATACGATAATCCGACGTACGACGACGAAACCCCGCTTGTGGATAATACGGATGATCAAGACACATCGTTTAACGACGAAACCCCGCTTGTGGATAATACGGATGATCAAGAAACAACGTTTATCAAAGATGTATCTAAAGCACCAGAACCCCCCATCGTGCCTAAACCAGACCAACGAGAACGTCTAGAAACCGATGAACGCGTGGACAAATGGAAAAAAGCAACGGGTGGGTTACCAAATAAAAACTTAGAATTTATATCCATGGGTAGTTATGAATTATATGTAAAGTGGGGTGGTAAAGAGATTTTATTAAACGACATGCGTAAGCCTGAGAACTTTGTAAAAGCAAGCACGTTACTAACTAGAGGAGGTATACAATTTGTTAGAGAGCTGGGTTTAGAAGATCAACTTCCGACAAGAAAAGCGGCAAGGAGGGTAGCACATCAAACCAACGCCTTAGAAATAGAAATGGATGTACTTAACCCCGACGGAACGCGAGTAGACGACCAAACGCGAGTAAAACGAGTAGACGACAGAGTATCAGAACTATCGGGGGACCTACAAGACCTCGCCAATAAATTGGAGGAAGCGGGGGAAGTGCAAATCGCACGAGAATTGCGGGGTTTTGATAAAGAGTTGCAAACCTTTCGCGGTTCATTAAAAGTTCAAGAATCCAAAAAGGTAGAATTAGAACGAACGTTGTCGCAATGGGAAAGAGACCGCGAAACCCCCCCCCCCCCCGACGACAGAGAACGCATCGAGCACGAGATCGAGAGAACCCAAGACGAACTAGATGCCACGAACGCTAGTATCGATATTCTAAAGGGAGAGTTAAAGTCTCAACTGATCGCTATAAAAGAGTCGATCAAGAGGTTACTCGACGACAATCTCCCGTTGAGAGAAAGAATCGCCAATCTGTTCAAAGAACAGGGTATCACCATCTTTAGCGTCTTGACCGCCATTGGAATGACCGTCGCGTTTTTGGTCGAAGTACTCCTTCCGGGAACGACGGTATCCCCACCACCGCCTTCCAACAAAGAGGGTGGATTACAGGAATGGCTCAAGAAACAGCTAGATTCGGTCGGAAAACTGCTCGCGAAATTGGCAGCCAAATTCGGCGAAGCGTTACCGGGTATATTAGGCTCCATCCTTTCTTGGATCTTATCGACGCTTGGCAACACCGCCATTTGGTTGGGAGAACATCTGTGGGTATTGGGCATGGTCGTCGTCGGTTGGTTGTTAACGAAACTCGACGAAGAGAAGAAAATAAAATAACGATAGAGCGAAAACAGCAGTCTTTTGACTTTCGTGATCGTCTTGTTTTTGCAGTTGTTTAGGTGGTGGTTTGATCTGTTTAGGTGGTGGTGGTTTGATCTGTTTAGGGGGTGATGGCTTAATCTGTTGGGTGAACGTTTTCGCGTTAAGGTTGACGTTCGTTCCCGGTTTTGTCTTTTCGGGCGCGATCAAGATTTCGTTATTATAATTGGCGATGTTTTTATCGATTTTCAGCTCCATGTTGCTGGGTAGCATGTAAAGTCCCGAGTGGATGACAAAGTCGAGTTTGGAATTTGCATATCTTAGACAATTTTCGTAGCGTGAAATATCGGCGGGTAAATCGAGAGGTCTATTAATCACATCCTCGACGTTGACTAAAAATTGTTTTTGCGCGAGGTGGCACCGGCGTCCACGATCGAGGCCCTCGTTTGCCCTTGGGCACCCAAAACCGCCCAGACGAAAACGCGAATGGACGCGTCCAATCTGGCCAGACCCGGAAGCGTGAATCCCTCCGAGCGGTTCGCGATGAACGTGGACCATTTCGTGTTATACTTTCCGAAGATGGTTCCCTTGATTTTCCAATCCGTGTCGACCCACACCCCGAATTCGCGACAGATTCGTTCGTGCGCCGAAACGTCTATGGTGTTTGTGTAGTGATTGAAATCGGAATCGCTGGGCAAGGGGACGGAGATTTCCTTCAAGATCCTTCTGATTTGATAGTAAACGTGAAATTGAAAGAACGATTTCGACAGTTTGTCGTTTACCATTCCAAATGTCACGCCGCATCCAGCGTGGCACACCACACCGCGAAATTTAACTGGTTCTGCCAGAAACCTCCCGTTACGGAATGCTGATACCACCGGTGTAACATGGCGTAATATTTGGAAGTTCCGTCTTCGAAGACGTTCGGGTTGTTATACTTGACGAAAATATTCTCGAACGACGCGCGAAACTTTTTAGTCGTATTGACGTAGATGTCGAAAGACGACAAATCCAAATCCTCCCTGTATTCGTAAACATTCATCTTTTATTTAAAAAATAAAATAGTTATAAAAAAACATGTTTCATCTCGTGACGGAAATCGGTAAACCCGTGAAATTATCTAGATACATCGATAACGCGAACGACTAGTGGCGCGTGGGAGTAAAGTCCGTTCATTTTTGGAACGGTCTGTACAATATGAAAAAAGACGTCGAGCTATATTACGGCAAGGAGGTCAAGGAGGGTGAGGTGGAGGATAAAAAAACAAAGAAAGCTTATTCCGTGCACGCCGGATCGTACACGTACAACGGCATACGGCGAATTCTCATTAGCTATTTCGAGAAAGTAGTATTGGACAAAACCACGATGAGATTAAGACTCGATGGTAAAAGCGATGGTGGCGTGTCTATGGCGGTGGATATTCCGCCGGAATTCAACAAGATTCTCGGAATCGACAAAAACGTTTCTCACGTCCGGACCATCAACCCGACAAATAGCATAAACCTGCAACCGGTGGAATTACTTAATGTTCATCTCAAAGAACTTGCCGGGGGAGACATGTTCGAAGACGGGCGACCGAACGACGTCGTCAAATCCCTGCCGTGTCCCAACGTGAAATTTTCCGAGTTGTATGTTGAAAACGTCGAACACCCCATTTTTTTAAAGTTGAAACGCGATCGCATCACGGAATTAACGATAGCCCTAAAAGACGAAAACGGAGAACTCGTCGACAATCATGGGCTCTTAGAGTTTAAGAAAATTATTTAGAATTAATAAAAAAGGATGTCTAGATCAGGATTCTATCACGAAGAATTAGAAAGGGAAGAATTCTTTGAACATATCACCAACTTGATTAAAAATCGTCGCATCATGAACACGTTCCAATTCGACGTGAATAAAAACGGAAGACTCAGACCGCCGCTGGGCATTAAGATATTATTCGACGGTCAAGTCTTTCGTCTCGGACTCTTGGGGGAATTAAACGTGACGTTAATCTTGAACGACGTCGAATACAAAACCCTTCAAACGAAAAACGGCAACGTCGTAACGTTGAATCCTCCATTACGGGTGGAATCGGGCGACGTTCTAAATTTTGGAGTGAATAAGGGATCGAAATCGGGGACCATCAACGGCGTCGTCGTATTAGACATTTAAAAATTTTTCGCGTATAAAAAAGAGATGAGTAAAAACGAATTATATCCGACGTTAGAACCCGATCCGCAACAATATCGTTTAAAACGAATCGGTGAGATCGAACAGACGTTTCGTCGAGAGATCGAAACGCGGAAGAGCATGCATAAAAAGTATAAACGAACGGTGAATACCGCAGACGGCGTTGACGCGGCTCTCATCTCGGGAGGTATCGTCGTCGGCGGACTCGGATTTCTCGTTCCCATCGCGGGACTACCTCTCCAAATTGTAGCCCTGACCGTGGGTTCGGTGGGGTTGGCCATGAAAGGGATAAGACGATTACTGCTGAGAAAATCGGAAAAACACCTCAAGATCACCAAACTCGCGGAGAGTAAACTCAATTCGATATCGGATCTGGTGAGTCGAGCGCTCGAGGACGGGAAGATCTCGGACGAAGAATTTGCCACCGTAGCCCACGAGTTGACCAAGTATCGCGAGATGAAAGATAAACTGTATTAAAAAAGGTTAAAAAAAAAGGAGGCGGACAAAGAGACGGAGGATTTACGCAAGCAGCTCCTAGACCTCGTAAACAAATCCACTTCGCGATAACTATAGATTTTTAAGACAAAACTATATTTTAAAAATCATCGGTTTTTTTTTAGGACGTCCACGTCTCCTCTCGGACCTTTTATGCATTTTATGCCATTCGTCTGCGCGTTCTTTTCCACCGCACGCATAACACGTTTCGTATTTAGTACTATTGGTCATCCATTTTCGACAAGAGGTACAATATTTCAACGTATCGATACCGCGCTCTTTCACGTAGTTGTGATGAATGCTACAAAACAACGAGTTCGCGATGACCGAATGTTTACACGGGTATTTTTTACGCATGCGAGGCATTTGACACGTTATTTCTTTTTCGGGCCAATAAATTAATACTTGGTCTTCCAACTGTTGACACTGTATGTCGTCATTCTTTAAAATCTGTTTTACACCGCGTTCGTTAAACACATTGTCCAGTAAAATATACATTTTTATTTATATATATATATTTTAAACTATTTAACAATTTTTTTACGATAAGAAATGAACCCTTTTACTGAGATAGTAGTGTTCGTGGTGTTGTCGTTTATCGTTTTATTGGGTTTGCTAATATTACCCACGATATTATATATTTTACGTTTAGAACGTTATCACAGAACGGAAAAATGGTTAAGAAAAATTTTACGATCCTTTTGAAAAAATAAAATTGACTTA
Source organism: Atrina japonica (assembly GCA_030159075.1). Classification (NCBI taxonomy): domain Eukaryota; kingdom Metazoa; phylum Mollusca; class Bivalvia; order Pterioida; family Pinnidae; genus Atrina; species Atrina japonica. The sequence goes on along the minus strand of BROG01000315.1, from coordinate 320,452 downwards.
AATAAAATTTTTCGTTATAAAAAAGAAAACATGACCTTTGTGACAATTGAGAACTTTGACGTAAACAATTTAAGAATTGGAAACCATTATGTGGCTACGAAACCAGTACGTTATCAAAAAGTTTACATCGAGTATAAGTATTCGGACGGTGTGAAACCGTTAGTTATACGCACTCCCAAAACGGAATCGTCCGGATTGTGGGAAAATAAGGACACTTCTACTGAAAAGTTACGCGATTATTCTATGAATTTTAAATGTGAAGAAGAATTTGCCGATATGATGGAAAAAATTACGGCCTTTTTAAGAACGAAAATAGATGATGAACTCGCACCGGAATTGAAAAAAGGAGGTAGAAAATCCCCCGTTGATACCAATGATATAACTATTGTCAAAAAAAAAAATAAAAGCGGAAATCTTGTTATATACCCGAAAGTGAAAATCGATAAAGATAAAAAAATAAAACCTATTTTTTATAGAAAGAGAACAGAAGACGACCCGAAAGATAAAAACCGACTCGTTGAAGCCGATCCACTCAATTACGCGAAAAAAAGATGTTTGGCAATTGGATCTTTACATATAGAAAGCGTTTATGTCAGCAATACCAGCGTATCCGTACAAAACATTTTAGACCAGGTAATCGTCATCAAAATGTTTGACCGCGAGCGTCTACCGGATTTGGCCGAGTGTCAAGAAGACTTGGACTTAGATTCCGATACAGAATAAAAAACGTATTTTGTAAAAATATTTTTTACAAAATATAAAAAATGTATCTATATTAAAAACATGAATGTAGACGATGTATTAGCGAACGATATACCCTGCAAAGATATATCTGCCAAAGATAGATTATCAACTGTCATCGGTTCCGGACGTGCACGTCATTTTCTAGGAAAAGACGTCACGTCTTCCGAATTGGAAAAGATGAATGACAAGGAGGTCGAAACCCTGAGTCGTCTGTTACACGCTCGACTCAACATGCGCATGGCCAAATCGATAGCAAATTCTGTCATCTGTCTGTATTCGCAAGGACTTAAATATTTTTTCGACATCAAAGACGAACCCAAACTGATCGAGGATTTGAACGAAGACCCCCTTCTTGGACGCTGCCATCGGCGAAGTGTGTTGTAGTTTATATTACAAATACGGTGCGTATTTAGCACCTCTCAGTATAGCCGCCACTTCTAGCCGTCACATTGTCGGATTTAAAAAATCTGACGTTATAGAAAAAGACGATGAATCCGGAGGAATTAATAGGGAAGACGGAAATAAAGAAGAATACAAAACGTCAGGAAGCGGGGAAGAAGGGTGCCAAACGTAGATGGGCTAACAACGATAGCAATGCTAATAGCAACGATAGCAATGCTAATAGCTACGATAGCTGGAAATGGCTAGCGGGCGGACTCGCGGTTGTTGGATTTCTGGTCTACATAAAACCAAAACCCAAAGTAATTCAACCCATTCCACCAAAACCCAACGCTCATGAAATGTTATAAATAATTTTCTCTCTTATTAAAAAAGAATGAGTGAAAAAGATTTGGTAAACACCGCGTATCACGCCGCCGTCAATACGAGAATTGCCATCGGATACGCGCAACTCTCCAAGAAATTTTTAAAGATGCCGGTGCCTAAGGTGGATTTAGATCCAATTTCGGGATGATCCTTCTCGAGTTTGCTCTCGCCAATTACACCAAGGACATGTTGGTCAAAAAGGGAATCATTCCCGCCGATATCATGAAATAAAATAAAACCTCTATTAAAATGGCAACGATAGCGATGATGGTAGGTGGCGCATTGGTCAACGCCCTGGCGTTTTCTGGATCGCAATTTTTATTTTCGAATCACGACGAGCAAAAAAGACACGACGAAGCGATGGAAAAACTGACCAAGGCCAGAGACGAATGGAATCACAAACGCACGAAAAGATTAGATTTTTTAAACGAGAGAATGAAAAAAGAAGGACATGCATTATACACCTATAAAGAAGTGGATGCCGCCATGTCTCTATACTCGCAGATAACGAGAGAAGAGGAGATGTCTCCCGAACCGAAATTGAGCGATTTTTATCAACCCTCCGAAGAGCAAAAAGATAAAGAAATCCTCTTCGTGTTGATCGGAACGGGGTTAGTGTTTTACGGCGTAAAAAAATATGTCGTATAAAGTAAAATGGAAGAGATCTATTACAGTCACTATTGGAAAGGAAAAGCGGCCATTAAGAAATTGGCCAAAGCGGCTAACGTCAGCGAAAAGGAAGCGTTCGATTTCCTGAAAAAAAAAACAAGACGTGTGGCAAATCTATCTACCCGCACCCAAGAAAATCGTGCGACCCAAATTCGAAAATGCGAAAGAAAAACGACACTCACCAGGCCGATCTCTTGTTTTTACCACACGATAAAGTGGGTAGAAAAACGTATAAATACGCGTTAACGTTGGTCGACGTAGGCACTCGGTACAAAGAAGCGGAACCGTTGATGACCAAAGACAGTAAAGAAGTGGCCGACGCTTTCGAAAAAATTTACAAAAGACGTTTAACGTTTCCAAAATTATTACAAGTCGATCCAGGTCGCGAATTCATGGGTGCCGTCTCCAAACTCATGTCTCAACACGACGTGAGAATAAGAAGGGGACGAGTCGACGTTCATCGCGACCAAGCCATCGTCGAACGATTTAATAGAACGTTGGGAGAACAGCTGTTTAGCTATCAATTACGATCAAGAGATGAAATCTAACGACAGAAACAGAGAATGGGTAAAAACGGTTACCGGAAGTCGTAAAAACGATTAACGAAGAAAACCAACCCGCCCGAAAAAGGTAGAACCCGTCGATAAATTTCAACCGCCCATCAGCCCTTTTTCGAAAGTAAGATATCTGTATCAACCGGGTGAATTGGAAGGCGGTAAAAAAAGAGCCACCGATCCCATCTGGAGTGTTGATAAACACGAAATAGATAGACATTTTAGAATGCAGGGTATCGACATGTATTATCTCAAGGAACCGGCGCCGCAAAGAACTTTCGTCAGAGAAGAACATTGGTGGTCGACTAATATCCGTAGGGAAGTGTTTCGTACTCGTTTATCGTAACATAACACGAACTCTTTCTCTTGATATCGATTCACTATTCGTTTGGTTTTAGAATCTCTCGTGATGGCGTTTTCTCTGACGGTCGTAATCCTTTTACGCGTTTCTTTGACGATGTCGGTCATCATGTCTCGATTAATGTAAAGAGAATTTTCGTAATTTAAACTAAATCCTTTGACTTTACACACCTTTTTACCCGCGTTTGTTTCGTACGAATAAGATTTAGGTCCGGTGGCACACCAAGATTTTATAAAATCACCGTTTAATTCGTCCGTCAAATCACCCAAGTTATCACCCGTATCTATCGCGACACCGTCGTCGCGATCTATGTACCACACGCTATCGGTGTCAAATCCTAAAACTCTATCGTCGAGTTTATCTAACACGTCGTATAACATGGTTCTTGCATGTGCCGTCGTATAACACGCTATGAAGATATTAACATCCTTACTTTTGTCGACGAATTGTCCCTTTAAATCGTAAGACATCTGGACCATGTCGTCGTTTATAAACTGAATGTTAAGATTATCTATTTTGTCATCCAATAATAGGGTATAAAATTCTTTCGGTTCGTTAACGTATTTAGTTTGTTTCATGTTAACTCTTTGACCAAATTTACCCCAAAGAGAATTGAGACATAATTTAGATATCGCTCGCATGCCCGGATTATGATCTATTTTGCCCAAGTCGATACCTAATCGTTCTTTGACCATTTTCCGATTCGTAAGGTGTGCCGGGACCCACCTTTAATTCGGAACTTTCCATCTTGATTTTCATAAAGTTCTTAACGTATTCTTTGAAAAGGTCTATGTCTTCGCTTGTGTAGAGAAAATCCAAAACCCTTTATCCAACGCCTTAAATAACTCGGGAGTACATCACGTTCCCACAAAAGACCTCTGTTCGTCGGTGTGTTCGCACGTCTTCATCTGTAATTCGGCACACGTTTTACACAGCGGGAACAAGAGTTTTTCGGCATTTCCACATTTCATTTTTACGGGTAAAACGGGATGATATAATTTTCTAGGTTGAACGACTTTACACTTTATGAACCCCAACCAATTTCGATCGACATGTTCGGGATTATATATTTTAGTGGGATGTCCGACACCGGGTATTTCTTATAAAAACTGAACCGTCGGATATAAACTAACAAAATCTACGTATCGTCCTTTTTTTTTTCCGTCGAAATCGTAAATTAACTTGGTGACGTTTGTTTCTACCGCCGAAAAAGGCATCTCGGGGATTTAACGGAGTTACAATCTCTTTATTTTTTATACCTTTTATACCGCATTCCCAAACCTCTATTAAATTGAAACCCGGCTCGTTTTATTTTTCTCGTTTTTCACGTCGGTTCGTTTTCTAAGCGTTTCCATATCTATTTGGTTCTTGTTATTGACGGTGTCTCGCGTGTAACACGTTTCACACCCGTGCCAGAAACAACCTTGAAATTCGTAAACCGTTTTTGTGTCTTCGCAATACCCGTCGACTTTACCGTTATCGGGCAGATTAACTTCACCGCCGTTCAAAGCGTGTCGAATGACGACGTTGTCTCTCTCGGCCACGTGATCCAACCAAGAAATGGATTTCGCGCTGTATGTTTCGTGATCGGTGTTATCTTTATAGACGGCTATCGTATTTTTGGACATGTAATTGCTTCTATAAACGGTCATGCAAACGGACGTACTGTAACGGATCTATATTTTCCAACTCTATAAAGTCTTCCCTGAATTTTAACATGGACCGCCGTAATATATCGACGTCGGACGTACAATAGTCCCTCAATTCTTTCTCGAAATCAAACACGTCGTTTTTTCGCGCATCATACCATTCTAAAAAATCTTTTCTATTTTGGGCGCCCATATAATCGAAACCGTAGTGTTTTTTGCTAGGTAACGGTCCCACGTAATTTTGGTTACACGGTTTGTTGAAATAATGTGGAAAATAACCCTTCTTTAATTCTTTTAATCCAAACGTTCTCGGAAACACCGCCAGAGCAGATTGGACAAAATTTATGGAATCGATAAATCTAATGGTTCTGACTTCCATGTACATAATATTCGTACCGTTGTAAATGCAATAAGGTTTAATGTTATGTTCTACGAAATATTTTAACAAAAATTGCGCGTCGTATGCTTTAGCATTGTGAGCTATAAACGTACCCTTTTTATCCAAAATAAACAAACGCAAAAAATCGTCTACGGTAGAAAATTCGTGTTGTTGACCGTTAAAATCTTGACAAATGATTAAATTCGGTATGTGAACACCGGTGTCTTGAGTCGCTTCTATGTCGTACAAATAATAATCCGTCGTTCGCGTTTTACAACTGTAACATTTTTCATCGTTAGTACACTTTGACGATTTGCACTTTCCACCCTTACATTGTTTCTTGAGCATAAAACACTTGTGAGTCGTCATGTCGCCATATTTTTTTTATAATTAGGGCATTCAGAATAACCGCATAAATGTTTTTTTCAAATCTTTGACTACTCGTTCACACTCTAAACATTTCTGAACTATTAAACAAACCATATCCGTTTCACCGTCTCTCCTTCCTCTGTCGCGTTTATGTTCGTTAAAACATTCTTCGCCGAAAAACGTTCTGTTAAAATCGTCGCACACTTTCCTTTCTCCACCCGGACAATTAGAACCGAAGCACGATAAACACTTTTTAGGACATTTATGACAATCTCTTTTTTTATACGGTTTTTTACAAGTATGACAGTAATATCTTTTACCCAAAAATCCCGTCATGGTCGTAATCACGTCGAAGTGATTTTTATTCTTGTAAAGATATATCGCGTCATCATCGCTTCCTTCGCTCGTATAAATAATGTCGTTAAATTGATCACCGTCCACTATGTTAATCTGCACGCCCAAGTAATTGGCAAACGTTTTCACGTCTTCTAAAGTAGAACCGTGCTCCTGGACGGAAACCTCCGCTTCTTCATGAAGTTTTAACGCTTCGACCCTTTGTAATTTTCGACTACTATTGAAACCGTCGTAAAGTTGGGATCTCGACCATTTATCTTTATTTTTATTGGCAACCGCCGTCACGATGGCTCGTGCCAAACACATAGTATCGTCGCTGTTAATCGTTATAATACTTCTTTTCGACGACGAAGTTGTCTTTGTCACCGGTTTTTTGGGTCTCCCCTTACCTCTTGGCATTGTCGTAGACTGGACGACTATTTCTACTTCTTCTATGGGAACCTCGTAATATTCTATATATTTTTCCAGTTCTTTGAATAAATGTTTGGTTAAATCGCCCGAGACGGTTATATATTTCGTACTGAACATTTTCGGAAAACTCGGGTGATTGATGATGATGCGAAATTTATCACCGTTTTGTAAACCTCTATCATTTATCACCAACTTCACGAGGTCTAGAAATAAACGATCTATATTGATAACCCTTTCCCTCAATATGATCACTTTATATTCGTCAAAAGTGGTACCAAACTTTAGCTTGTATTCCGAGGAAATTTTGTCAAAACGATAGGTTTGCCCCTCGTTCAACTCTTCTTTTACGGAATGGCTTATAGGTCGTTTATTTCTAGCAGGACGCGGTTCGTCATTCGCCGTTAAATCCATTAAATTTTTATCGAAGAGTTTATCTAAACCCGTCTTCCATACACGTTTGGGTTTTAAAGGCTTTTGTAAATCGGGTGGGTTTGGTAAATCCAATAACGGTTTTAAAGGCTTTTGGAAAGCACGGGCGGGTGGTATTGGTAAATCCAATAACGGTTTGATATATTGCTTCGTAATAGACATTTTAAATAGCTGTTAAATTGTTTATAGCATTTTCAAATTTTTTACACTAAGTCATTGGACACCTGTACCACATCTATCGCTGCGATTATTATGTACACAGCGGAAAAATTGAATGTATGTGCCGAAAAGTAGTATAATCTATCTATCTATATCACTGGTATGGAATTTATCTGGTGACTACCAGACCGTGGATACGTTATATATAGATGACTATATATAACTGCGATACCAGGAGATATAGCAAAGATAATGGTTTAAATAACCCATGTACCCGGGGTGCTTTTAAGTGTCCCACATATACTACTTAAGTTTATCATTGTTGAATGTGTTACACAATTCCTAATCTAATTTTTGAAATGTAAATAATATGTCACGTGGTTCTTAAATGGCTGATATGATGTTCGTTATCAGTGGAATAAACACAAATAAACACAGTTTAGTTTCACTTCCTGAATTGGGAGATACAAGGAGAGTTTAAGTATAAGGTAATGCAGTTTTTGTGCTTTTGATTTATTTAAATGGTCTGTAATCTCCCTTATCGTTAAGCCTAGGCGTTGCTGCCATAAATCAGATCCAATAAAAGTATTTCTTATCATTAACTGAGCTATATAGACTAAGGGAGCAACCTTTTGATTTTAAGGGGGGGGGGGGGCTTGGATCAATTCCTGGGTTCATCTTTCCTGATTTTTTTTCGTTTGGTTATCTACTAGGACGAAGTTAATAATGGCCTTTAAACTGCTTTTAACAATATATATATATATATATATATATATATATATTATATATAATATATTATATATATATATTTATATATATATATATATATATATACCTGTAGCTAATTCGCAGATATCAAATACAATTGTATTATATTTGTTTTCTTATGCAGTGGCGGATCTAGATTTTTTCAGAGTGGGGTGGGGGTTGAGACTGAAATGAAACAACATATTTACATGTATTTAAAATTGTTATACAATAGCCTACATAGTTCACCGCACACATTTTAATATGATATGGAAACTGCACCTGTTTACCAATGTGCAAATCACAGATACCAAAGTATTAATTACAAGAAGGTTCACGAAATAAGAAACAAATCAGAGGAAACTTGGACATTAACTGACTTCTGAAAATACAGAGGTGGAATCAGGTGCACCATGGAGGAGTAAGTATCTTTTATGTCTGGTCTCAAATGCTGTGAGCCCACAGATGAATTCAAATGAAGTAATATATCACGCTAATGTCCATTTTGAAAGAAGATTGAAGACACTAAATCGTGACCTATTTCTCCTTTAAAAATATAATCCATTGATAGACTGATTAACTCTGAAAATCAAAAGAAATTCAACGAACATAAGCTGAATGCTAGGAGTTTGTGTTTATGCTTGAACTTTAAAAGATACAAACTGTATGCTAGTGGATCTGGGTTACTCTCAGGTATGCAATCAGTTTTTTTTCTTACCTTTTTGGGATCATGACCCATGGTACTGAAGTTGGGAATTTCGCAGCATTTTTGCTCAAAATTTGGAATTTTTCTCTTCATTTTATATATTTTTTGGTTTCATTTATTTTGCTCCTTGCTATCTTTTAAAGCTGTCGTATTTCAATTTTCAAGAAAAACAATAATCAACATAGAAATGAGAAATAGTGAAAAATAGTATGTTATTTTATGATTGGGAATTTTTGGTTAAAAAAATGGGAGGAAATATATGGCTTGCGACTGGGAATAGAGCCCAATATCAGCTATAAATTTGGGAGGGGAAAAAGCCCTGGCTACTCCAGAGCTTTTTCATTCTACTAGTCCCAAGAAGCCTTTTTACAGTATCCAAACACTAAATTAGGATAGGTTTACCATTTCCAAATAGTCCATTGATATACATGTTTAGATTGATTAAACCTCCAAAGTGAAATTTATTAGTAACAAGGGAGTTGGGGAGTATCCTGCCTGCGCACATTTTGGAATTATTCAATTGGGAAGCTTTACGATGTATTTTCTAGATTCCAGACACAAAATCACAGGTTTCCTTATAATGGTTCAAAGTATGTTACCAGTTTTACAAGCCCAGAGAATTCATTTTTTAGGTTCTTGACATCAAGATTTGAGGCAAATTTCCAGCTTCCACATTCTAAATCTAACCATCCTCTGTTACAACCTGAATTGTAATAAGGATCAGAATTGTAATAAATGTATTACAATTCTAGTTGCGATGCCAAAAAGTTATTACAATTGGGTAGCCAACCTAAATTGTAATAAAAATCTGAAATGTAATAAAATATGTCAAGATGAGAAGGACTATATTTCATGAGGTGTTAATAGTTATTATATCATCTTCACACATAGAATCTGGGCCCGAATTAACCAAATTTACTCTGTACTCAAGCTCAACTAACTTTTCAAGAATTTAAGGGGGAAACGTGCAAAAATTTATGCTGTAACTAGTCATGTTTTACTAGCCATGTTTTACTGAGTTGTTTGAGTACATACTAAAACTTGGAGTACCGTACTCAACATATTCATTTTTTACAGGAAATTGTGTTCAAATTTCAAATTGCCAGTCTTCTTGCGGAAGGTCTGTGGTCTTTACCCGGGTAACCGGGGTTTCTCCTCCACCAAAAAAAAAAAACTGGACGCCATCATATGAATGAAAGATTGTTGAGTATGGCGAAAATTTATATGTGACTGGTGACGTAAAATAATAATGTTTCCTATTGACTCAAATTCAGAATATTAAAAATGACTAAGTAGTCAAAATGATGAGTTAAAGTTGAGCTTGAGTACTGAGTAAATTGGTGAATTCGGGCCCAGGATCGTGTTACTTCATATAGTCATCAATAAAGTATACAAGTACATACAGAATTAAACCTAACATGTTACGGTGTATATCTCGTCAGGTATACTTTATATGTCAATCATGGATAATAACTCAATTTAAACCCTTTGGATGGTCTCTCTATAGGTACAGTTTGTGAATTATCTATGTAAAAAGTAATTTCATACATGATATAATACAATAATTTCAAGCATTTCTTGTTTAATTCTAAGCCTAAATTGTTACAAATGCGTTACAAAACTGGTTGCGATGCAAAAAAAGTTATCACAATTGGGTAGCCAACCTAAATTGCTATAAAAGACATGAATTGTAATACGTTTATTACAATTCTGGTTGAAATGCATCAAATTTATTACAATTGGGTTGCCAACCTGAATTGTAATAAAAACACGAATTGTAATAAATTTATTACAAAATCAGTTGAAATGTAAGAAAAGTTATTACAACTGGGTAGCCAACCTGGATTGTAATAAAATAAGTCAATATGAGAAGAACTATATTTCCTGAGGTTTTAATAGTTATAACATCTTCAAATATAGAATTTGGATCGCGTAACCTCATAGAGTCGTCAATAAATAATACATGTATATACAGAATGCAACCCATCATATAACATTATACGTCAGCTATGGAAATTAACTCAATTTAAACCATTTGGATGGTCCCTCTATAGGTACAGTTGGTGATTTTGTTTGTTTGTTTATTGTTGTTTAACGTCCCACTCAAGAATATTTCACTCATATGGAGACGTCACCAAATGCCGGTGAAGGGCTTCAAATTTTGGCCTATGCTCGGCACTTACGGCCATTGAGCAGTGAGGGTTCTTTAACGTGCCGACACCTACTGTGACACGGGACCTCCAGTTTTTACTGTCTCATCCGAAAGACAGGAAACCAACCTGTCACGACCTCACGATCCAGAGTCGAGCGCGCTACCGACTGAGCCAGGCCGGCTCTATAGTTGGTGAATTATCTACGATATATACAACACAATAATTTCAAGCAGAAATTTTAATTTTCAATATACATGTATATACATGAATATATTTTGTATATTATCATCACATTTGGAATCCAGAAAAAATTAAGGACTACCAAAATGTCAATGCTCGCTACGCTCGACGTAAACATTTATATACTCTTCCTTCCCTCTAATTTGAAATCCTGGATCCACACTGGCTTTGTCTGTAGATTTTGGATTTTAAAAATTTGGTTTGCACTACATATCGGTAAAGATATTTTCTGGATCCACTCTGGCTTTGTCTGTAGATTTTGGATTTTATGAATTTGGTTTGCCCTAAAGATATTTTCTGGATCCACACTGGCTTTGTGTGTAGATTTTGGATTTTATGAATTTGGTTTGCCCTACTTATCGGTAAAGGTATTTTCTTGGCATATATGAATATGAATTTATTTGTAATCAAAATTTTCCGCCTTGTGCTATTAATCAGCTAAAGATCTGAAAATTTCAATCATTAATGATATCCATTTTTTTTACACATAATGAACGTACCATTTGCATGTGTATCATGGTGTTTTGTCTAACTTCTCCCACCTAACACAAATTGTGCCGACCCTGATAAGTCTGTCAATTTAATGAAATATTTGACCATAATAAAAACGAGTTGCAATGTGATAATATACTCTATGGGCTTTTAAAATTGAACATTTCTGGGAAACATACCCAGCTGGGCAACGTGGAAACAATGATTTTTGTGTCTGAAAGCTAGAGAATACCTCATCTGCCTTCCTAATTAATATATCAACGAAATATTTTTAACGATAAAGAGGTCAAAATAAATGTCTGGGGGATACTAGAACGAAATTCTTCCCCGATTTTACGTCAACGTTTTTGCTGACCCAACCTTCTTTTGATAAGGGTAGTCAATGTGATTTACATGCGGATCAGGCATACTAGGTATTTTCACATCCGGATGCAGAAAAATGTGTCTACGGGCTTACAAATTTATAACTTAATGTTTTTATTAGATGAATAAAACACGCCCCCTGAATAATGCCTCACAATTAATCCAACACTTGAAATTTTGCGTTGTAAGGAGGGATAGCGTGCACCTAAAATTGATAAAATAGGCTAAAACCTTTATTTTTGTCTGTAAAAAGTCGGAAAATCCAAAACAAATTTCTGAAACTTTTCACCCACTCATTCTTTAAAAACTCTGCGTTTGATGATGTATGTATTGCATCAAAATCAGTATAATGTTATGTCACCAGCCTAAAAAAGCAACTACCTTTTAAAATTGTTCTAGATCCGCCTCTGTTGTATATATTTATTGAATAATCAAAAGGCACATGAACATTTTAAAAGGCAAAAACATTTTCATAAAAAAAATATTGCCCCACTTTTGTTTTGCTTCCTACGTCAATGAGTATGAAATTACTTTGTACATATACCTATAGAGAGACCCTCCAAAGGGTTGATATGATTAATATCTAAAGTATATATGACGAGATATACACCGTAATATGATTGAATTCTGTATGTACTTGTAAACTTTATTGACAATATATGACGTAACACGATCCAGATTTTATATTTGAGGATGAAATAATTATTAAAACCTCGGGAAATATAGCCCTTCTCATCTTGACATATTTGATTACAATTCAGGTTTTTATTACATTTCAGGTTGGCTACCCAATTGTAATAATTTTTTGGCATCGAAACTAGAATTGTAAAAAGATTATTGCAATTCAGGTTCTTATTACAATTCAGGTTGTAACAATCCACTCTAAAAACACATGGTTAATTTTGAATTCATTCCATGTTAAAAGAATTTAACAGTGTTTCATCTTTATTTCTTTTTATGAAAATATCAAATTCAAGGGTGGTTGTAATTCCCACAATTTAGATCCACCAGCGTAATGCATAATGGAATTGCATATGATTAGTTCAGTACCGTCAGATAAAGACTCAACATCTGACAGTGGAATGAAACAAAAAGTATAACACCATAAAATATTATTTTAATTACCAAATTACCATTTTAAATTTACCAAACCAAACCTAAGATTTCAAAACTCTCTTCCATACTACATTTTGCTATAAAATGCAGCCAGAACAGCCTCAGTTAATAACCATGAAATTGTTATTTGACCGGATATGATATTTAAGAATGAACATAATTTTGTAGCAGAAAATAATTTCATGCCAGATGACACTTTACAATTAGAGTAGATATTAGCAAACCATTTTCAGAATATGGAATTCTTCTGACCCTATAGTTACTAATATGAAATCGTATTTAAGTTTATGAATGTTCGAGATGATAGCATTAGTTTGAATCAGTGCAATAAACAATTAAGATACAAAATTAATAATGAATTAAAACTTCCAATGATTTTAATTGCGATTTTAATTTTGATTTTTTTGGGCTTATTTATTTATTTTTCTTATCTGTTATTAAGTGAAGGTAAAAATGACCAATCTTGTTTCATATTGGTCGTGCCAAAATATTGACATTTTCTTCGTTATTTATTTTTGTATATTTGTTGAATATAACAGTCGATTTATAAACTTCATCTATTAGGTGTTTCCTGAAACTGAACCTGAATTTTTTTCGTCAGTTGCATCCTGCCTTTTTGTTTTATTTGATCCTAGCCTCCCCCATCCCCTAAAATCAAGTGGTCAATCCCTAAATAGTGTAATGTGGTATTACGTTGTTTATATGTTATTTTCAGACAATAAATTCTTTTGATTGTTTGGAATGAGATTGTGATTTCACGTTCCTCTATCGGAGGTAACTATTGTAAAAATGACCAAATAACGATAATATTGATAAAATGATAAACGTAATCCATTATTGTTTCAGTTATCATTTTTATTAATCATCATCGTCATCGCTAATAAGATAATGAATGATTAAATGGTGATATAGATTATAACTGAATTGAAAAAAAAACGTCAGTAAGTATAAAGAAATTGTCCAGTCATTGGTTGATAATTCGAAATTTAGTGAAGATGTTAATTTTGATCTTTACAATATAAAAATCACAGATACAAAATTATTAATCTTGTTTGTTAATTTACTGTCTGTGTCTAAACAGGTAGCGCGTGTGCTTGATTCTGCCATGTTTTTAATTTCTAGTTCGTCAGGATATATCGCATTGACATATGTATGAAAATTGTTATTAATAATTGACAAAACGTCGTCAATATATTTAAATGACAAATTAAACATCACAGTTAACTTTAGATTCAGAGCTTCTGAAAAACGTCTACTTCCTAGAATAACGGAACAGTTCTGCCAATAAAGGGGCACAATTGGTTCCCATGGGAATGCCTACGAAAAACTTGATCTCCAAACATTATAAATATAGTCTATTAGAAATCCCAGCATCCTTTTATAAAGTTCAGAGTATTAATGTGTTTGATAGAAAGTGGCGTTGGACGAAATAAGTATCATTATAACAAATAGGTATTTAAATTTGCAGTTGTCAATGAAGCCAGAAAGTCTTATATCTTATATTTTTTCGTGCTGAATTGTTGTATAAAGAGTTGAAGAGTAGTATATTTTGATACTATGAATTTGGTAAAATATGTGTGCCTTTCCAAAAGCCTGGTGGGAATTGATAAATGATTTTATTTTCTTTAATACATGTAAACGATTTTTTTCATATTTTAATCAGATTTATTTGCAAAACTCGATTTTTATTCATTAATTTTTTTAATGAACAAATGTTTGTTGACAAGAAAACTTTGATAATTGGTTTTGGATTCCTTTGTAAAGCTATAACTTTGGTATTGTTAACAATATTTACACCAAAGAGTAAAGAAGATGTATCTAAGAGTTTGTCAGAAATGATGTTGATGGTAACAAAGGGAATAGGTTGTAATATTATTTGATGTGAACTTTCCGAATTATATCAATCTTTATCATATATCATTACATTTTCTTATCACCTGAATAACCAAAAGAGCTGTCTGACATTTGATCTAAAACAATTTGGAACATGAATCTAAAATTTGTCATTATGGTTATAGCCGCACGGTCATATTTCTTTTTTCATCCAAATATCGATTTATGAAGTCATATATATATATCCGATTTAATCTAATTCCTTTTCTGTTTGATTTATGTTCATTTTAATATTTCCTCAGGTCATGCAATATCCAGAATCCAAAATGCCTGTTTTATTATAAGAACTGTATCATGAGTTTGCAAGTAGAAATTAATCCGAACCATTATGTGAAGTGTATTTGTGTACTACTTTTGCATACTTATTTGTCATATAAAACCACTTGCGGTGGTATCTTGGTACAGCGTTCGACTCGCTAGTGGAACGTCCCGGGCTCGATCATACCAAAGTATGAGTGGTATAGTTTGAGCCATATTTGGTCAGGTATTTCAAAATGAATTTGTAAAGCAACCAATCGTCAAAATATAAATATTTAACTGATATAATTAAAAAAAGAATTTTTTTTACATTTTTTGTCTTTTCTACATTCTTTTGTCTTTGTTTTGTCGCTTCAATTTTTGAAAACACTCTTCCTACGGGAATCTCTGTGTTATCCATGCGATGTGAAATAATTGTGTCATGTGAGTAATCATTAATATTCTCGCGCCTCTCTTGACAAAAGAGTTATATGAAGGGGAATAACTCCTAATATATATTATTGTCGTAAGGAATCGGTGATTGTGTAATAACAGATCAGTGAGCCAGGCTAAATCAGTATGACCAATAAACGTTCCCTGTCTTTTACTTTCGCTCTCAAACTTCGAAAGATGGCCGCCATTACATATGGTAAAATCTCGCAATTAATTTGAGTGCGAATATCAAGTACAAAACAGATTAATTTTTATTAGTCAGGAACATGGATTTTTAATTTAGTATGTATAGGATACCGCTACGTTTAATTTAAGTAGTATCAACCATTTTATTTTAATCAGCCAAAACCAGCGGATAAAAATTATTTGGCACAGACTATAGTCTTGTTTCGCTCGGCATACGAAGCGAAAGTCACGTGTCTTTCGGATGAGACTTGAATTCGAGGTCCCGTGTCGCACGTAAAAGAACTCTTACTTCTATTGCAACAGGCCAAAGTGAAAAATTATTGGCGGGATGTAAAACAACAATAAAACAAAACATACAAACATTTAACTATAATTTGTTGGACCTGATCAACAACAGCGACATCTGGGATCAAGTGGAGATAATAGTCATCATATCGATCCCTATACTTCTGAGCAAATCGACTTGTATGAATATCGAAACAAGAGAAAACGAAAGTTGTTGTATTTGGGGCGCTGTTTTACTTTTTAATAATAGTTAGTGATATCACTATTTCGAATAGGTGATATCACTTATTCATTAAGTGATATCACCGATTCGAATGGGTGGAATCACCCATTGGAATACCGAATAAATGATATCATCTCTATTCTAATAAGTGATATCTTCTATTTAAAAGAGTGATATCACCTATTCGAAAGAGTGATATCACTTATACGAATAGGTGATATCACTGACAGAAACGAATAAGTGATATCACCTATTCATATAAGTGATATCACTCTTTCGAATAGGTGATATCACTCTTTCAAATAGGATATATCACTTTATACGTTTTATAGGTGATATCACCCATTCGAATAAGAGATATCACCTATTCAAATAAGTTATATCACTCATTCGAATAAGTGATATCACATTCAAATTTGGAAACAGTAAAAACCTTATGCTCTCCATTTTTTCCATAAATGTAGATCTGCAGTGAATATCACTAGGCCTATATCTATGGAAGAACAAAGCGCAAAGGACGATATTACGGTATCGTGATAAAGGCGCAGCGCTGCAGAATCGGAATCATCTCCCGTGTTGTAGGATTTGGACGGAGTTCAGCATTCAAAGCAGACAGAGCCACCGAATCCGTACCGCCGACTCCTGCTATGTTGAACAAGGGTCCGATTTCCACACAAAAGTATTTCAAAAGTGGTTGAACTTAAAACAACCTATATAATTCTTTGGAACAAATGTAAGGAAACCAAAAAAAAAAAAATAATAATAATAATAATAAATAATTTATAATGCCCAAGTTGACACAAGTCATATTTTTTGTTAGACCCAGGAATATATTTTATTTTTGTGTAGGGGTCATTCATTGACAATGATTCATAAGTGATATCACCTACTTGAATAGGTGATATCATTTAGTCGAATAAGTAATATCACTTATTCGAGTAGGTGATATCACTCATTCATTTGAATAGGTGATATCACTCATTCGAATAGGTGATATCACTCATTCGTATAAGTGATACCACTTAAGAATTTATAAGTGATATCACCTATTCGCATAAGTGATATCACCTATTCGAATGAGTGATATCACCTATTCGAATAAGTGATATCACCTATTCGAAAGAGTGATATCACTAACTTGTATTAAAAAGTAAAACGGCGCCCCATAGCTGTAAGCCTTGTTTATGACAGACAGAATCTATTTTTTATTAATCAATGTCCCAACCAGATTTCTTCTGTAACGAATTATATTTTTAAGTAAAAATGTGTGTATGCCTAATATCGGATTACATATGTTTGTAGGTATAATTAGATATATAGATAATCCAGGGATGTGATATGCAGCAAAACTTTTGTTAAAGGAGGAATCTCTCCAATTGGATGGAAATTACCGTCTCTGATAATCGGGAAACATTTCAGGGGGGAAACATTCGGAGGAAACCCCCAACTCAGCATTGCCAAGAGTTATATAGACACCGTATTAAAGTATTACATAAGATATATAAATATATATATTATAAATACAGAAGTTGTAGTTTTGCCAAAAAACAAAATCCAAAATATGCTCAAAATGATCATTTTCGCCAATAAGCATTTATCAATATAGCTCGAATGTAAAACAAAATTACATGTATATAGAGTCCCAAAAGAAAAAGGTCAAATACTAAACCAAAATGTATAACTTAATCCGTCTAAGAGTAACCATTGTAAATAGATAACTATCTTAGCTTTTGAGGAATTTAGAATTTAAACGAATATATCCATATTAATTATTACTTAAGTATAAATTAATCAGCTGGTACCGAAATTCCAGATACTAGGTTAATGTATAACCCGGGGACTTTCCAATGACTTCTACATAATATCAACCATCCATTTGTTATACTTGTAAGACAAAGCAATCTTCAATTCATTCATTATTCCATCGGTTATCGCAGTATTGATATACTGAAAAAGAGCACATGTTAACATTTCCCATGTTATTTCGATGGCGCGTGGAATTTTTAAGTTTTCATAATATAATTAAAAAAAAAAAACGGCCACCATCTCTTATTGCATTCTACTGAGGACAAATTAGTCTGATAGAGTTGACAAGGGACTGAATAGTGCTCGAGCTAGATAAGAGTGTACTACTTCATCTTGCGACAACATTATCACGGCATACTAACCTCAAAGTCGAGAATTATTTTAGTATGTAAAACGAAAGACGAAATTGCTGTTATAATAAGATACAGTTATTGACTTTTGGTGAGGTTGATATATTGATTTATCAACCCCAGGGAAGTGATATTCACTTCAATTAGAGAATGATTCATCTGGCTTTATCCAAAAGTAAATAAATACATCATATTTTATTCAGTCCCCCTCCCATGACTAATACTGATAACAGTACCAATACTTTGACGCATGATTTTGTACACAAAATATTACTATGAATAGGTTTAACACGGCAGTGCAGGTACAATTAAATACAGCACGCGACCGAAATAAAGTGGCACATCCGGGTTCTGAGAAAGACCAGGTGAACGATACTATCTAGTCTGAAATAGTGTACAGGTTAAACATTTTATGCCGCTCTGATTCCATGCTACACTGTCTCAAGAATAACCTGACACACCCGTTTTCAGTCGTTTTAAACTCGCTGTGTTAATAAGCATGTGGCAATTTATCTTCTGTCACATTGTTACATATATACAACGCGATGGAGGTAATTTTGACGACAGCACAGTTCGTAAGATTGAGATAAAAACCATGATTGATATCTGTAAAACATAACTTTATCTTTATTGCACCATAAACAATCTTAAAAGCGATAGGTTATCTTCTGTGACCTTGTATACCTGCAATTCGCCCCGAGATATTGTCGCCCTTTTCCGAGAGAAAACCCATCCCGTCTTAAATCTGCTCTTAATCAACACAGTCCCATAGATGGCATCTATATCCGTGCTTCAATTATTTAGCTTTAAAATGTTGCTTTCGCCTTCTGTACTAAGGACGAAAATAGCGAAAATGAAACTGGAGTGAAATTTCCAGGTGCATGTGTGTGTGTGTGTGTGTGTGAGAGAGAGAGAGAGAGAGAGAGAGAACGAGTGTGTGTGTGTGTGTGTGTGTGTGTGTGTGTTATTGTCATAATCTATACAGAAGATAAGAGCAATTAAACTCTTAATTAAATTCCTGATCCTTAATGTAATCATACATCAGTGTATTTCATGTACTGGGTGGAAACATTTTGTTTATGTTTCACTAAATTTTCACTAAATTTACTTATACGAGTATGTCAGCAGTTAAGAGGTATAGTGTCAAATAATTTGACCTTTCCTATGCACCAATGTAAGTGTTGTAAGAGTTCTTTACCGTGAACCACCTATCTACACACCAGACATCTGTTTAAATTCTCATTCGGGAACCCTTGTCATTTTATGCCGAGCACTTGTTAAAGAATCCGTTACTAATTAAAGTCAAAGGCATGTCCCAGTGCTTAATGAGTGACAATGCATACGTTTGCAATAAAAACTAGAAGTTAAAATTTCAGTTTTGAAATATAAACATAATACCAAAGTTATATTGCGCAAGACGATCGTAAAATTTAAAGAGATTTTGTAAAGAAAATTTACACGAGAAACTCTTCCTCGCGTACTTGGTGTAAATAGCCCCCACCACAACCCCACGTTTAAATTTCCTTTTACAGAAACATATTATTTGAATGAGAACAATGAATTGTGTACAGTTATTTATGGAACTGCACCTGTAGACTACCTCGCTTAGAAGATCAGCTCACATTTTAAACAGTAAATATTCAGTCTCTTGAAAATGTCTTAAAAATTATTTATAGGTCAAGCTTCTTCCTTTAGAGACCACTTCGCTGATCTGATCACTTTGAGACAGTCACTTAGGTGGTCTTTTTAAATTGACGTTCCACTTTATCATTTTGATAAGGTTAATAAATATGTCAGGAACTTAAGTAAATGTTGAAATCATGACACCGATTCACAGTACTTATGCAAGCTTTTAAATTACATTACATATGTATCATGACGGAATGAAGTGTTAAATATGAAATTAGAAAACTAAGTTTGTTTCAGTTACTTCCCCTTTTAATAACCTCTTCAAATGTCTTGCATTGAATGTAGGTGAATTCAGCCCTAAAATACATTTGGACTGGTCATAATCATTGATTTACAGAAGAGTTCTTTT
This sequence comes from Atrina japonica, assembly GCA_030159075.1. Lineage (NCBI taxonomy): Eukaryota > Metazoa > Mollusca > Bivalvia > Pterioida > Pinnidae > Atrina > Atrina japonica. Next base: position 300,321 of record BROG01000315.1, on the reverse strand, counting down.
TTCATCAGGGGTTGATAAGTTACTGATCCTGAATCAGTTATAGGAGAGCGTTATTTATCAGAAAACGGAAATAATAACTCGACGCGTAAGCGATGAATAACAAAACTAATATTTAACCTTGTAAGACTCTGAACATGATATATTCTATGGTAAAAGTTTAAGTCAGAATGTACGTACTTTCATTTTCACGGGTGATATTTGATAACAATCTTTTAAGTCAACAAAAATTAAATACCTTTTCAAATAAAATCTCCCGGATGTATTTGTCCTTGTGCGAAAGTATATGAAGCAGTACTATGTCGACAAAACATGGAAAGAACTCAGGAAAGAATGTATAATAAAGTGGAGCGGAAGGACGTGTATCCATAAGAGTAACGGAAGAATAACATACCGCGTGTCACGTGAATGATGAATTAGTATGTGACCTTTTAATATGTATGTAATTAATCGCAAGAAAACTAATCAACTTTTTACTTTTATTAATAGATTTTCAATGAATCAAGGCAAACCAGATTCTTCTATTCGGGTAAATCCAGGGGAATCATGCAACGCACAGCTTTTTACCTCCTCCGTCAACAGTCCAGACACAAAACTATTTCACCGAGTAGAGCCGTTGAAACTGAATTTTCTTTTGAAGTCAGAAAAACACCAAGCCATTCTAGATTCAAATCTTAAAAGTTTTTATGCTGTAGTAGACTGGAAGAGCGAGTTTGTGGACAAACTTGCTTTAATTTGTACGGACACGAACAAAGATGGACGGAACTGGGCAAAAGACGTTAGAGATATGGTCGAACAATTCTTAACAACAATTGAGATAATGAAAGTGAAAACGAAAGACGGCTTCTTCGACAAGATGAGACAAATTGTTAGATTATCTGAGCACGTGGAATTGAATAATGTCGAGATAACAGAATCAGCTGATTCAAATGAGTTTATTGTTGTGGGAGAAAAAAATGACGCAATGATAGTGAGAGACAAAATTAAAGAAATGGAGACAAAAATAGACCAGGAAGCAAGTTCACACTGTAAACTGAAATTGAAAAATCACGAATTTCTGCTTTGCCAATCGGTATTTGATAGATTTAGACAATATAAAGATTTGGAGTTACACCTAAACGGAGAAACAAATGAAGTCATATTATCTGGTTGTGAAAGTCGGATTTCAGAGTCGGTGGCAATTTTAAAGGACGAGATCTGCAATATAGAGGAAGTAAGTTTTAAGGACTTCCTGCCGGAAACCAATCAACTTTTAACAGGAGACAAAGCAATGGAAATCATAAAGGAAAAGATGCGAGCAAACAACATCGATGCAACGTGGGGAATTTCAGATGCTAATCATCTCATAGTATTAGCAATATCTAAAGAAAACGCTGTTCGAGCTGCTAATATTATCAAAACAACAGTTTCAGAAACAAATTTTTCTTTGAGTGGGTACGAAAACCAGACGCTGCCATTTTCCGAATGGACAAATAAATTTACAAATCTGGAACAACAAATGGAAGGTCTGATTAAAATAATATTTCTTCCAGACAAACATGAAATCACTGTGATTAGAATTTTAGGTGTTACGGATAATGTTATGGAAGAGGTTATTGCATTTTTGCATGAAAATCTTGTGCAGGAAGTCGTCGATCTATATGAACCAACTGTTTTCAGACTTTTATATAGGAAGCATTCTGACGAACTGCGAAATATGATGGATACATTGCCACAGTCTGTCTTAATGATGAATTCCAAACTGTCCGCACTCAAGATACGAGGAACACAAAAGGACATAGAACATATACGTCATAAAGTAGACGAGATTGTTGACAACCTGAAAAAGAAGAAACATTTTCTTAGAAGAAGTGATTCATTTCCTTTGTCATCCGAGTACTTGTCAAAATTAGAAGAAAAAACGGGTTGTGCAATCCGCATGTTAGAATCGGATAAATCACAAGAAATTCAGATGCAGTTAATAGCATTTGAAGATGACGCATCTGCACTGGACGTTGATGTTATTGTGATTTCCGTTAACAGAAATCTACAGCCCACCTGTCAGTTTTCAAAAACTGTTATCAAAAAAGGTAAAGTATCCTTCAGTAGGTAGGAGGCCTCAGACCGAGTGATCATAATATTGCGCTCTAATCCATGAAGTATCTCATCTGTCATCATCGCGGGTTCGAGATCTGCTAGAACCTAAGTTGATTTTCTGTGAAAGTTTGCCATTGTACCTACCGAAGGCCGGTGGTCTCTTCCTGAATGGGCTCTCTCTTCTACACTAAAATTGACTAGATGCAAAAATATTGAGTGTGGCGTAAAACTCCATTTTAACAAAATAAAACAAAAAACTTTTGTGAATAGGTATGTGTTATCATCATGATTCACTATCTGAAATAAGACTTGCTCGAAAATCTGACAAAAATATTTCTCATTACACCATATTCAACCTCTAAATTTGTCCTGTTTTCAGTGATTTGTGTGATGCTGTACGACTTTATATAATCTTAACACTTAGATATCTTATGATTTCTGGTCTCTGGTTATACATTAGATCCTAGTTCCTTCGCAAAGCGCTGGGCATAAGAAGTGAGTCATTGGTTGTCAAGATCAAACTTCCATGTGGCACGGGCACGTTGCCGAAGAGTCACTTCAGTAGAAGGCTAACAGTCCAGAGAAAAGTTCAGTATATACGGCACTAAATTTAAGATAGCTGGCGACTTCTCCATATAGGTAAACTATTCTTGACAAAATGTAAAACGGGAAAAAGAAGAAAAAACTTATTTTATTTCTTTCACAAATAAACACACATTTTGATATAAACAAAATACGTTTTGTGGTTCATGTAGTGTATTGATCATTTTTGTTTCTTTTTTTAAGGCGGAAAGATGATTGTAGAAGACTGTAGTAATTCCATCTCCATAGGAGGTAAGAAAAATGAAGGAGATGTGTATATGAGCAGTGGTGGCAAGCTCAACTGTTTGAACATCATTCATGCCGTTGGACCCGGAATTGAGGAAAAGGTGTTAAGAAAGACTGTTCTTGGCTGTTTGGCAGAAATAGACCGAGGGAAATTCAGGTCTGTGGCATTTCCCGATACTTTCTTCACGTCTGAAAATGTTACCAGACTATTTTTGAAAATATTGAGCGAAAACACACAAAAGAAAATGCATATGTCTATCAAAGAAATAGTGTTTTATGGCCAACAGAAGAGACTTGGTCATCTCTTAAAGGTCATGAAGGATGTGACATGGGATCGGAATATCAAAGTGGAATGCTTCTGGAAAGCCAGGCATGAGAAACCCTACACGTTTGTTGCAGGTAATGAAATCCTACTATGTTGCGGTAAAAGTAAACATCCTGCCAATGACAATCATATTTATAATTCAGATTGCTTAAATCTTATTTTGTGAGATACACAAGAGGGCTTTCGTCTCAAGTCATCGCGGGATCGAGATCCGCTGGATTTTGTAAGGTGTGCCAATTTACTTGCAGAAGGCCTATCGTCCCTTTCTGGATACAATGTACATTATTACCGGGTTCTCTCCCCACCATTAAAACTGGCCGCCGCTGTATAACTGAAATTTTGTTGAGTGTGGAGGTCAACACCAATAAAACAAAAACATTACAGTTATTCGGTGGCAGACAGTGATTGATAGAGGAAAAAAACCTAGTTTCAATGTAGCCAGCAAAAGGATCAGATTCCACGCGCAATCAGCTTAGGATACAGTGGGCTTGGATTGCCCTTAACTACGGGTGAGAGAGACAACCCGCGATGCTATACCCATTCAACTTTTTGGGAAATTCATGCTTGCTAAAACTTTTATATAAAAGATATATTTAAACCTAAATATTCAGCTTCAATTTGAACCATAAATCTCTTACTTCTGGTCTGGTTGGAACCTAAGCTGATTTTTGTGAGACAGATTGCCGATGGTATCTTTTCGGTTACATTGTAATCGGATTCTCTCCTCCACAAAAAATCGAGGCCAAACAGTAAATCTTAACGTATAGCCAAATTTCGTCAAAGTGTAACCACTGTAAAAAGATGGCTAACTTCGCTTTAGATGAATTTAGAATTTTTAGATGGTGCTATCAGTGCGAATTATAAGATTATCAGCTGGTATTGAAATACCACGTACTAGGTTTATGTATACCCTCAGGGATTCAAACGGTCCACCAGCATTGGTAACGACCTAGTGTTTATGAATATAATAAATATAATACCAACGGTTTAATGATCAAGACGATCTTTTCTGTCAATTGGACTTCATCATTTGAGCTCCAATTTGAAACAGATTTTCTAAAGAGAAAGTGGTATTAGACAAGGCCAAATAATAAATCTAGACCTGTAGCCAAATTCCGCCAAAGAGTAAACACTGCAGAAAGATGGCTATCTTAGCTTTAGAAGAATTCAGAATTTTAAATAGTGCTGAGAAATTATTGAGTATGGCGTAAAATACTATTTAAAATCAAAATTCAAATTAATTTACATTCAGTTGTGAGTCATTTGATGTTTACAGGTTTCGGATGGCGAGACACTCCCCCTTATATTCCTGTAGAAGGATTTTCACAATTTGTAGGTGGGACAAAGATCTGGGTCAGTGAGGGTGATATCACGAACATACCTGTCGACGCAATTGTGAATAGTTCCAACAAACAATTGGACTTGACTAAAGGTAATCAAAAATTGTTAACTCAAATTGTAGATGTTATGCTTTATTTCGATCTCTGGTTTTTATCACTAGACACATATTTTGAAATACCAGTGAATATTACTTGTATGAATATTTCAAACTTGTTTGGTGTTAAATTTACATATGCACTGTTCGTAAGAGGAAAATGCACGGAAATGCATTTTCGTGACAGAAATCATTTTCCTCTGAATTGAAAGTGTTCATGCACGTTTTTAGTTGAATAACTGACATTTCAAGTAATCTAAAGTAAATGAAGCTGCAAAAACCCGTATACCAAGTTAGTAAAATCATTGATTTAAAGTAAATCATAGTGTTATATATAACTTATGCATTTGCAACAAGATATTTATTACATATTGCTAATTTTAGGATTTGTTTCACAAAACATACTCTTTAAAGTTGGTCATAAACTAGAGCGAGAACTACAGTCGGAACAAACCAGTAAGTAGCAAATTGAAATATTGACAGATAAAATAAAAGTTTTCAAATCAGAATTACAAAACAATTTGAATGCCATGTTAGTCAATGTATGTTTAAGAACCCTTACTGCATTAGCGGACCGCTTGTGGTGGTCTAGTGCAAGAGTGTTCGACCAGCAAGCGAAGGTGCCGGGTTCAATTTCCGGCACCGGATTAGACTATATACTTTTAAAGATTGCAGTGACTGTTACTTCACCAAACGCTCCGCATACCAAGTGAAAATCACTTCGAAAGACGCTTAAAAGAGTTCTCTTGTCACGACAGGCGTCGTACATACAATTACATTCACTGTATTGGTGTCAGCCCATAACATAGATCTAAATCGTAGCAATTCACATAATGATGCTGACAGCTCCCTTTAAGTGATTGGTGGGATTTAGAACAACAAACTAACAAGATACAAACTGCATAAACATAGATTTATTAACTTTTAAATAGTAATTGAAGAAATCTTGAGCTTGGAATACATAGTCGTACTTAGACCCAAAAGTGAAAAGTCTAGGTATTCTCGTCAGTATTTCCTTGTATTGGAATAACCTGAAATATTGCAACTATGACATTCTATCTTGTGATCAAAGAGCGCTTATTGATTGAGGCATTGGCATTGCATGTGATGCCAGCTGCACGTAAGGGCCGAATTGAATCCAGAATAATCATATAGGTCTAAAGTTTTGGTATTCAACAAATTGTTGGTGTCCTTCGTATAACTATAGACCACCAACATTGGTGGATCGTAGAACAATATCGAAACAAACAAGTATTGACCTGTGTGATTGTGTTAACGAATACTTGTATGTTTATGTGTTGAAGAAACCGTTATTTAATACACAACTTTTTTTTGTAGAGAAGGACATGTCACGAACAGGTATCTCTGTAACATCTTCAGGAGATCCATCAAAAATCCCATGTATCTTTATTATCCATGTCGATATTCGATCTGTGTTTGGTGGTCCACTACGTCAATTGATGACAATAATATTGAATGTACTGAAGAAAGCGGAGGACTTGAAACTGACGTCTATAGCTTTCCCGGTACTTGGAACAGGTATACTCATAGGGATGCTTATCGATGGTGTTCCGTGTATCTTTAATATTTGCATTGGCTTTATCCGTTTCCTACACACAGTATCAGAGCTCAAACGAATGCCAAATAATTAATTAACTATATTAACCAATTAATAATAGTGTTTAATGCAATACTTAACAATTTTGTCAGTTATGTGGTGGTGGCCAGTTTTTTATGGTGGAGGAGAGAACAATGTATCCGGGAATAGACCAGCGGCCTTCCACAAGTAAATTGGCAAACTTTCTCACAAAAATCAGCTTAGGATCCAGCGAAAATCATTGTAACCGGGTTCTCTCCTCCACCATTAAAAACTGGAATCCATCATATGATCGAAAATTTGTTTAGTGTGGCATAACAAATTGATTATTGATGGCAATATGTTGCTATAGTGCATTATATACTGTTACTAGACACGTGAGTTTGACATTGTGATTATGTCTCCCAGGTGATCCAATGTACACGTGTTTGTTCAACACATTTTCAATCTATACACAGAGGCAAACTGCTTTCTGATATGTTGTCATAAGGTTATGAGGAATAGCGTTTCAATTCAACATTTCACAAACTATATAGTCGGTATTATGAGCTTGTCTGCAATTACTATGTTTCACTATATGAAATGTTGAGCTACCTGCTGCTTCGTTGAATCGTTTATACTGACTTCGAGGAGAATTTATTTATCTCGTTTTTTTTTTTATTTGACTTTGGCCTCATGGCGGATGTGACCGGCCGAGAGGGGACGCTTTACTCTCAATGACACCTGATCCCGCCTCTGGATTTTCCGAGGGCATGTGTTTGTTTAATGTTCACACTTACAGTATTGCAAGCCTTTGTTGTAGGTACTATGAAGGTGAAACTGGAAGATTCAGTAAACTGTATGTGTAAAGCTGTCGAGGAATTCAACAGGACGGCGATTACATATCTTAAAGACATTCGCATGCTAATTTTCAATGGGCAGGACTTGCCAATTTTACATGAAGCTTTTCGCAGATATTTCATCGGTAAGTTTATATTTCAAATTCCTTTTGTGTAAATAACATCAATGATACTTTATGTAAAAAAGAACTATTAGACGAAGCAGGGACTCTCTGATACGTAATATGCATAAATGGAAATGTACTCCCTTTTACGACAGAAAAGATCCGGCCTGGCTCAGTCGGTAGCACGCTCGACTCTGGATCGTGAGGTCGTGAGTTCAAGTCCCGCCGGTGACAGGTTGGTTTCCTGTCTTTCGGATGAGACAGTAAAAATTGGAGGTCCCGTGTCTTAGTAGGTGGTGGCACGTTAAAGAACCCTCACTGCTCAATGGCCGTAAGTGCCGAGCATAGGGCAAAATTTGAAGCCCTTCACCGGCATTTGGTGACGTCTCCATATGAGTGAAATATTCTTGAGTGGGACGTTAAACAACAATAAACAAACGACAGAAAACATATTCATCCCGTCTTGAATTGGCCCTAAATCACCACTGTATCACTGATAGATATATAATCGTACTTCAGATGTTTACCTTGAATAGTTCGGATTTTATTTCTTAATTCATCTTCTCATACAAGAACGAAAATGGCGAAAATTAAACGGAAGCGAAATTTGCTACGTATATAGTAAATGTATATTAAATCCGAAATCGAACTCTCAACTCGTAAAGCAAGCTAAATATGTTCCATATAGGCCCACTGTAGGACGTGACATAAATAGTTACAGCCATCATAAGGATACTTGAGATAGAACAACGTCATCTTTATTTTCAGACATTTCTTACTGCATTGGTATATTTCTTGCAAAGGAAATGAAAATGCCATTTTCATGAAGTGTGTGCATTAATACGCTTACTGGAAAAGACAACTGGATAATTATAAAAAAAATTCGTGCATTGATACATTTTCTACAAAAAGAAATGGCAACACTGCCGCGACATTTATAACTCGTGCGTTTACTGATAAGTTCACTAAAAAAGAAAAAATGACGCTGACATTTATGAAAAAATCATGCTTTGATACATTATCAGAAAAAGAGAAGTCGACGCTCTCGGATAATTACGAAAAGTGCGTGCAATAATACGTTTACTACAAAAAAATGTGATCCTATTGTCCGATTCACATACGTTGCGGGACAGAGTAACCTTTTGGTTATCATATAGATGATTCTACTGACTTTTCGGTTATGACAAACTGCGCGGGAAAAACGTATTATTCCTCACTGTATACTGTTTTTTTGTATGGTGACAAGTAGAAACGATTACTCTAGTCAGTGTGATTTTAAATTTAAACTAGCCCAGGTCAAGAAAGGGTACATAGGACTCCACCCCACTTGGTTATATTGATTTTACTTTACTCGAAATCACTGAAAAGTGCGTGCAATCGACACGTTTACTAGAGAAAACAAGATAACGATTTTTTTTTCTGGCACACATTTATAAAGGGTTACATATTTGTACCTCTAGATACGTACACAGTTTAACCGCTCCGATAGACAACCTAACGTAGGAGATCACCCCATAATTTATAGTCAGTCTCTTGCTTAACCGTGCCTTCTCTTATATGAGGGCCTGGGCATGTTAACTACTTATTAAAATATAAAACATCTCAGATACCAAAGAATAAATCTTTCGGACGTCCAGGACACAGATACAAACCCGGCAAAAACGGACAAACATGGACCTCTAGAAACCATGAGGTGGGAGCAGGTGCCATGGAGGAGTAAGCATTCATTTGTTACATTTATTTGTAAATTTAAGTTTTAGGAAGAGACGTGTCTGTTCAGAACAGTCATCGTTTGTAACGCTGTAGGCTTGAACAGTCTGTGATACGCAATGTCCATTATACTGGAGTTCAGTGTGTTTTCTGGGGTTGAGGAATCCGTGTAGGGGTTCATTCTTCATTCATTCAATAACGATCGATCCGGATCATACCAAAGTATTTAAAAATGTTAATGACTGTTCCTTCGCCAAGCGCTCAGAATACGAAGTGAAAGTCACCGTCTTTTGGAAGCGACTTAAAACCGATGTCCCATGACGGGTGTCCACACGGAATGTTCAATCTTCCATGGCACGTGATCCCACCTCTGGATTTTCAGAGGTATGTGTTTGTCCTATGATCATCAGATTCATTTGTTGTTTTTTGAACTTCCTAACACTAACGATCGATATGACTTCTTTATTTGCTTCCCTTGTTCCCACCTTTTTAACCTACATCAGTTTTTATTTAAGGAAAGTAACGATGACTTATGTTTTCTGCCTAGTATATGTATATCAAATCAGAAAAAAAGAAAATTCGCATTGATTTACTTGGGCAAAACCAATGACGCTATAAATGACCAAAATACAATGTACATGTATATACCCCAAATTTGAAAAAGTGCACACACACACACACACACACACACACACACACACACACACACACACACACTGAAAAGGGGCATTTTCTCTCACCTATGCACATGTTGCATCTAACAAGCAATATACAAACAAGAGAAGTAAATAAAGAATTCACATATATTGTGACAAGGTTGCGCATCTTTCGGACATCCTAGCGTATTTATCATGAAATTTATCATGACGTCACAATCCTCACGTCGTCCCCTGATTTTGCTCTTTAGAATGTCAGTTCCGATGAACCGCTAATATTTTTTTTCGTTTCTTTTAATTGTTTTTCTTTTAGCGTAAATAATTATTTTTATTTTATCAAGTAGATTTTTTTTTGTTATATAGCTTTTGATTTCTTTCTTCCATAATGTGATGACATCATAGACCCTTTCAAGATAACTGCGGTCCTGTAACTTTGAGGGAATAAATGATACAGATACCCGCAAAAATATAGACGTCGTTATAGTAACTGATTGTTTCTTGAAGTCATTTTCGGGGAATCTGTAACATTTATTCCCTCAAAGATACAGGACCGCAGTTATCGTGAAAGGGTCTATAAACTGACATGAAATTTGATTTATTTTTAGATCAGTCACTGAAATGGAATCCTACAACAGAACTATGTCCATGTCTGCCTATTGATATCTATGGTAGCTCGGATACAGATATTGACACTGCTATTGAATTAATGGATTGTGATGTTTAATATGCATTAATTGGATAATATGTATTCATAAAACAAATTGTGTTCTAATTTGAATTTTTACAAAATTCAAAATTATTCAAAATTATGTTAAAGTTATCTATAATAGTGGTCAAAATGTAAAAAGCAATCGAAACTGAATAATCATCACACACATATCGTATTTAAAATATTAATTGCAATTAAGGAATCGTATATCACGAGATATTTTTATTGATTGTTACAATTTGTGTTAAAAATTCATGAATTGTTTTCGATATATAGGATGTTAATTCTCAGTTTTACATTTCATAGTTTGAATATTGAACTAATGAAAAATCGTGCACGCAATTGTTATATAACTTCCGTTCATGAAATATCATTGATACTTCATCAAGCATATAATTAAAAAGACACACAATAATAAAAACATTGAACCGCCTGTATGACAACTAGTGGTTGTCTAGTACATTGTGCGGAAGGTCACGGATTCGGATCTCGATACTAGATACTAGGTATTGTAGTAACTATTCCCTTGCCAAGCGTTCGGCATACGAGGTGATTGCCACGATTCTTTCAGGTGAAACGTCACTACATTGGCGTCAGTCCATTACACGGGTCAAAAGTTGTACCTCTTCACCTTAAGGTGGCGACATCTCAATTAAAGTGAAAAATTCTTATAACAACCATCAGTAACAACAAAAACAACAACATTGATTATAATTGTAAAACAAAACTGAGGACCGATTAAAAACGTTTTCTCTTGAAGAAACGTCATTATCGACATAGCGTCCCGTAAATGACACCACGCACACACACACACACACACAGTTATTATATCGCAAAACACCCATAATTGTAATTCACAGTAAAATGTTTGTTTTATTGTTTTTGTTCAGTCGACTGATAATTTTCACGACGTCCCAAGGTGTATATTTTATCCATAGTATTTTAGTTCTCCTATATTTTTATACCCTCTCCAAAATAATAGTGCGGGAACTTCGCAAAGAAGTGACTATCAAAACGGTTTCGATTTGAATCGTATTCTAATTATAGAATTTCCGCTTGAAAGCAAACATTCTACAAGACAGGTGAGTTGGCAGTATTCCAAGACGACTGGCTTGTGTTCGTATGCTTATGATGAACTTTCTATTTACTCGCACACCATTCTGTCCAGTGTCATCCGTTCCTGACTTATCACAATTTATCTTTATATAAGTACATCGAAAGGCAGAAATTAAAACAAAATTACCTCATTTTAAGCCCATATTTATTTCAAGAATAATTGCGTGAGCAATGAATTATAGTCACAATGGAATAAAAGAAAAATGAAAGAGTGCAATATCCATCGTTATGCATGCCATGTGTTGTAACGATCAGTGACAAAAATTATTGCATCAACTCAGATATGCAGAATATGACAATACAATACTACATTTATGAAATTTAGAATAGCCAGCTTGAAATCTTCATGAATAATAAAAGATGAAGACCTAGTGTAAGTAAACCATATCGTGATATCTAGCATGATCTGTCCTTGTATTTTCCTCAGACTTATTTTGATCGGTTTCTTACTGTGGATAAAGGTCGGGTGTAAGTTAAATGTTAACTCCTTCACGACAGCTGACCTACCCCCAGATTCTTACGGTCACACATAGACTTTAACGACCGCGTGGTAGTAGCCATGAAGTATCTTACTTATCTTAATATCCCCATGAGGGGAACTTGACTTCAAATTTTGGATTTATATTATAAGCATAATACCATAGTTATAATCTAAAGTGCCCACAGATATTGTCTTAAACCAAAAAATTAAGTTTTAAGATAAAAACAATGATTCACTCGTCATTCTGTTTGACGAATTGACGAAGACACTGTAAAGAAATTTTGGAATAAAGACTTCATTCATGTTTAAAATATGATTCATCAATTCTTCACTCGTCAAACTAATATTACTTTGTAACATTACGTCACACGACAAACACTTAACGAGCATTGTAGTTAGCGCGGATTCTATGGAATCGGAACGGATTATCTGAAAAATTTTGCTTCTTTACTTGCTAGGGGTTATTGGTCTCTTCCCTGGTACATTACCGGGTTCTCTACACCGCCTTTTATACCTGTTCGCCACTATATAACTGAATTATTGTTGAGTGTGGCGCGAAGAGTTTTGTCTTGTTAAAGCTATGGTTTGTGTTTAAACTGTGTTGATATATTGCTGTAACATACAAAACATCTATGCAATGACATCAATAATCTTCGCCAACATCTGGAAGGTCAAATAAACGCGTCTGACTTATGTGGAAATCACATTATAACTTTGGTATTACGCTCATAAAATTAATAGTATCATGCGCCAACGTTATACCCCTACGGTTCGTCCCAGAGACCTAGGGTGATATTCCAAAAAATGTCACATGCGCCAACGTTATGCGCGTACGGTTCGTCCCAGTCAGACCTTTTCGTCGTATCCAAAACGTTTATAGGCTATTTGTTTTGTATTTTTTAGCTTGCCGGTCAATAGTTAAGATGTAAAACATCTCTGGTAATATGTAAGCAAATCTTACACTCGGTATAATTGAATAAAATTACATTCATGAGAGGGTGATATTTCATATTTTCACCCCTGGGAAAGCATTGTTATCCTCGGCTCGACGTCTGTGTATTTAATTCATTGGGGCAATATATGCATGTTATGTCTACGGCAATATATCTTTTTAGCCTTTTAATCAAAGTTTGATCTAATCGCGAGATGTTGTTTTATCAAAATGACAGCCTGTATGCCTTTAAGTACGAGAAGAATTACACACGTACACATATTAGATAGTCTGTTCCTGGGTAATAAATATATCATATATATAGTCAAAATAAAATTAAACTCGTAAATTTGGATATTTGAGATCTTGTGATATTTAATATTCCAATATCAGTTGGAGAACATTCCCTACGGCATATTTTGTCCCAGGGTGTAAAATATTTTACAGATTGCCTCCTTTATATTATTAGACAGATAAGATTTGAGCGGGGTCAAATATAATCACATATAATAGATATGTATGTTTGAGTTTATGTCTCCTAAATGATGAAATACTCCGGGGCATCTTCAAACATTTTAGAGACGCAAACTACTTTCTGACAAGTTGCTATTGCGAGGATATAACATTTTTCATATTTCACATTGGATATAATGACCATATTTATAATGATAATACATGTACTTCACTAACTGAAATATGGAGTTACTTGTTCAAAACTTTATATAAATGCTGAAAGTATGTCAACTAACGCCATTTCCACATACGTTTTTATTAAGAGAATTTTTTCTTCAAAGATTGACCTAACTCATACATTCTATGGAATCTTATAAATGATCGAATGTTTGTGTGGAAGTCTGTATTTTTAATTTTTCCCCCAAGTTTGTTAACTTATTTTTGTGAAACGTGCAAGTATTTGCAAGTGACAAAAGAAATTTACACTCTCATTCCCTTCTTTGTTTATAGCGCAATACTTCAATGTCAGGTATTCTCAGTAAGTAATTTAGCAGGGATTATATTACATTCATTTGACAATATGTCATGGATTTATATATTAGACCTTTTTCGAGATGTTCCATTCCGATCAGTTTTGTCCTAATATTTTGTACTCAGATCACGTGACTTCAACAGAAAGTCGGGTAAAGTCACATCTGATGACATTCAGATATATCTTCTTTCAGTTCACTTGCGAGGAATAAAGTTTAAATAAATGTTCTTTATTGAAAAGATAATAAATGACATCACTTTTCTGTGGGTGGCGTTTCAAACCTTGATATCTATTATTGCATGAACTCCATTGTCAAGGTAATAAATACAGTTAACGGCTTAACCGGGAATGATTCTCCCTTACTTTTTTCTTTGCAACTGCATACTATTATGACGAAACGTGATTGAACGAACAACTCGAAAAAAGGTCTAATGTACACCGATCCGACATTTCAACAACGTGTGGCTGATCGCATTTCAGGTTGTCCATCCTGATCTCTGGATAACGGTTTTGTTTGGGAATTACCCATACTTCTCATGTTGACGACTAAGCCAGACCGCGTGGTTCCTACAAAAAGTAATTTCAGTAGAATTAGAACATTTTTAAGATCTTGGGTGAATATCTAAACATGCATGTATTCTAAAAATGCAAAACATTTCATCGTGCACGACCTGCCTAGAAACTACAACTTTAATACATCAACGGATTTCCGTATTATTATTACGATATCCGTTGTATAACAAAATTATTCTATTGAGTGGCATGCGTTGCACGAGAAATATAAAAATTTGAACAACTCTGACTAGATGTGGGGCCTCCGTGTCTCTTTATCTGTCTTTCGTTTACTTCTTCACTTTGTCTATCAATCTTTTTGTAATCAGTATCTGTCTGTCGGTTTACCCTTTTAGCTCACATTTAAGAAATTGAGGAGGACATCCATAGTCGAGCGGTTAGAACATTGCTCTTTAAACCATGGCGTATCAAGCCTCTAGTCAGTGGAGGTATGATCCCTGCTGGAACCTAAACTAATTTTGTGTGAAAGCTTGCCAGTTTACTTAGGGAGGATCGGTGGTTTCATCCCGGGTACATCGTAACGAAGTTTTCATCTTCACTATTTAAAACTGCCCGCCGCCTTATGACGGAAAAATTATGTGTTTGGCGTAACAAGTAATTGTACCACTCACAGTCGCTCTGTTCTTTAAATATAAAAATCTCAGATACCAAAGTATAAATCTTCAGGATATCCAGGAAACACATTTAAATCTGGTGAATATTGGACAAACACGGACATTTAGAAATCCAGAGGTGGGATCAGGTGCCATGAAGGAGTAAGCATCCCCTGTTGACCGACCACACCCGTCCACAGTCACATTTTAATGAAATAAGTGAGGAGCAATTTCTCGTCATAATTGGTACACACGTTCCAACAACCGCTATCGAACTGTTGGAATCGCAAGTCGAAGGTACCCGATTAGATTCCAGATCAAATTCATATAACCTGGCTGGCCAGAGTCTCGAGAACTATTTTACCCGGATGAGTTTAAATTTACCGCAGCATTACGACATTAGAACAAGAGTAATCGTTCCTATTTGTCTTCATACGGATATTAAGTGGGAAATTAAACGCATTCCAATTGAAGCTTGACTTAACCCTTTCAACTCTACAGACCACATTAGAATAGTCTAAGTAGTCTAATAGACAAGAGCATACCATTGATATATTTAGGGGTGAAAGGGTTAACTTAAATGTCGGTAGAACCATTCGTATGATTATCAAAAGGTTATACTGCCCCGCCAAGAAAGGTGAATCGGCCAATACCGGAACCTTCCTGACTGTTCCTTTGACAAGCGTCGGGACTAGGAATGACAACAGGTGTAGAATTTTGAAGATTTATAGCAAGTCCTTAGAAAAGGATAAGATGTGTTGTACAATCAACCGTAATGTAGATTTAATATTTTAAGATCAACAAATCAAAAAGAGTAAATTCATACCTATAATTTCTTGACTCACCATATACCTTGGTTGCCTCATTCCCAGAATGCAATGAAAAGCTCTTCTGAATTTCACAGAAAATATATTGTATATGATAGGATTGCTGACACTGTTAACGTACAGAAGGGTGCGAGCAATCCAGATAATGTTAAGAGACGTTTCAAATCCAACACTCTGTACATCAGCCGGATCCGAAAAAACAAGCCAGAAACTTACAATTCGCATCGGCAAGACAAACAGAAAAAAGGAGGAAACGATGATAATTAGCATACGAATTAACTGTAATTTACATCTGAACGAATTATAGGAAGACCTGCTTCTTGAGATGACGATGTTCGAAGAATCTTTGAAAACAATGAACAGAATCCTCGTGTATATGTAAATTAGGATAAAAAAAGGAATGACGAAGAAAACACAGAATATGATAACAAGGTATATTTGATGCCACGGAAGATGCATCCGTGTTTTGCAAACGTTCACCCACTGTCCGTCGCTGATATGTATTTGCTTTTTTGTATCTGTGATAATTAGTATTGGTAATGCTGAGATACCTGCCACAATCCATAACACAACCATTAGCAACCATAACTTAGCTTTATGGAAATTAGAATAGCTATGCAACGGTCTTGATACTGCATAATATCGACCAAAACTGAACGCCATCATGATGAGAATTGATGCATGCGTAACTACATTTTCCAGATATGGTATAATTTTACCTGAAAAATAGAAAATAAAGCGAATTTACATAATTTGATTAGTAAAACAATATACTCACTGTTATGATATGAAAGATTTCGATTCTATTTCATTTACATCATCCTTTACAAGGTGTATTAAGTTGTTTACTTTTTAATGATTAAAAAGCTGTCAGCGTGCAGGTGCGAATCCCGATAAAACCTAAGCTGAAGTTTTGTGAAGAAGTTGACCAGTTTACTTACAGAAGGCCGGTGATTTCTCCCCTGGGTACATTGTAACCGGGTTCTTCAATCATTACAAACTAAAAAAAAACCAAACAAACAAACCCCGAAAATTCCATCATATATTATTTCGCCGCTTTAAATCATACTGGTCATAATAGACTTGTCTAAACAGTAGAAAAGAGCTAGATACGAAGGGTTGGAAGGGTTAAGTAAGTGAAGAATATTATTCCCTTGATCCCAAATTAGACGCATGAGGGTAACGTAGAGCTATTTTGCAAAAGACCCTTTGTGAGCTATTCACACGAACTGTTAATCTATGCAGGAAAATGTCAAGTTTGTTGCTCTGTTTCTTTTAATTTTATTTTTTCATATTTTCTTTTTCTGCAAAATATAACTTTGTGATTGTTCTAATAACATACACAACCACCACTGTGTCGTTACTGCTTGCGGGTGGACCCTTTGAGTTTCCGAGGGTATACATAATCTCGGTCACCGATATTTCGGTACCAGCTGATTACTTTATACTTAAGTAATATTCCAAAACTCCAAAGTCCTTAAATACTGACGTCACGTTCAGTGGTTTCTTACAGTGGTTACTGTTAGACGGATTTGGCAATACATTTAGGCCAATAACTTGACATTGTATGATACCTCTTTCTCTTTTGGAACTTAATAATTATTCTTAATTCGAACTCAAAATGAATGGTAAAGTCTTTTGCAAAACCATAATTTTTGTATTATGTTTAAAACATTTGCAGATCTATTTATTTTGTGGCCAGTCAAATGATCTCTTATTCAAATTATTTGATATTTGATTACTTTTGACACTTTTACGAAATATCGAAATTTATGCAAAATAACCATTGTCTTCTTTATATCAGTTGAAATAAGTATTTACAGGCAATTGTTAAGTGAATACAAAAGTTATTTTCATAACCATTAAACGTCAATTGTCTGAACTATTGATGTCAGATATTTTAATCTGTCCGTTTTCTCCGTGCTTTCCAAAATTCCCATTTAATTAGAATTCATGAGAAAAACTTAAACTACGATCGATTTGAATTAGTGACAAAAAATGTATTCAGCTGGTGTAAAAAGCCAGGTCAAACTTGTGTGATTTTGGAATTTACGAATTTTTATGCCTGTGTATAACCCTTTTTGTAATTGTGTATCAATCTAAGTAGTAAAAAGTAAAAATATAATTTGAAAAAATAAGAGGCCAAATCAAATGCTCAAGACGATCGTTTCTGTTAATAACATTTTGGTTGGTTGAGCTCGAAATTGAAATAGATAATCTTTTCAATAATGAAAAATACATTTCGCTATTATACCAATATATATCATTAAATTTTACCTTTGCGTGCCAACGTTTCTTAGCATAATGAGTAATATTATTTTATGTTATAAATTTATTTGGCCTTGTATGGTAATTGTTTTGGCCCGACTTTGTTTTTGTTTTTCAAATATATACTTTGGCGTTATGTTTATGACGTTTTCGTTTTCAGTGGGTCGTTGTCATTGCTGATGGACCGTTGGAGTCCCCGAGGGTTTAACTATACATAAATTTAGTACCTGGTATTGCGGTACCAGCTATTAACCATATACTAAACTAATAGTTGGCGGAAATGATAGCACCATTTATCTTCTAAATTCTTAAAAAAAAAGAAAAAAAAAAACCCAAAGATAGTCATCTTTTTACAGTGATTGCTCTTTGATGGTTTTTGCTTTACATTTAGATTTATTTGGCCTCGTATATTATTATTTTATCTATTTTGTCTTTCAAATTCGAGCACAACTGTTGCAGTCTAAAGGACAGAAACAATTTTCATGAGCATTTGTTTAGGCCCATTTGTTTGCAAAACTATAACTATAACTAGACGAGTTTAAATTTTAGGTAATAAAGCATAACATGAAAATTACAACTAGAGAAATCGTTCCTACTTGTCACAATACATGAGAGTGTCCAGTGAATGATAAAACGTTTTTCTCGTGCAGCCAGTCATAACCGAAAATTTTGTAGAATCATCCGTATGATAATCAAAAAGGTTACTCCTCCCCGCCATCTTATGTGAATCGGACAAAACCTACAATTTTAGTCCAAGATCTTTTTAATAATATATTAGTATGTGTTTGTATCAAAATATATTCTTGATAATAAGTAAATCCACATTGCCCCGAGGATGACTGCTTAGGCTTCGATTTATATTTTACTCTTTGTAATGGGCTACATCAAGAAGCATGATTGGGATCATCGGCCATCTTACCGGAAGTCTTATTTTTAAGAATTGTATTTAACAGACATTGTATTTGTATTATGTTTATTTAAAAACAAAAATTCCTTTGTGTGGACATACAAATTGTACTCTTGGACTGTAGACCTGAAATACTGAATGAATAAAAACTTGAAACTTGAATATTTTATTCTCAAAAGCTATAAATGTGTATACCAATACGTAACACTCGGTTGAGCCATTTAATGTCCAAAAAGTTATTAATCAACACGTACGTGAATATCGAAAAGATCGATCTACCGAGAAAGCGTTTGAGTTTTACAAAACATCTCATGAGGACACTTACATTCGAAGCAATATATCAAATTACTGGATGTTGCCCAAGTCTCTTAGATTTGATGTGAGTTCCGTTTGTCTCTTGTGTACACCTACCTTCTGTAAAATGACTTTTACGTGCACATGCACTTTACGTCTGCTTTTTCAGTACCTATTATCGGATGAAAATCGAGATTTTTACCAAATATATTCAGCTGATCGAATTACTTTGAAATTCTGTAATAGGTTGACTTTAGAAGCAACATAATCGGATAAGTTATGGTGTAAAATACAAAACAAATAGTTAATTAACTCATTTTAGAAATCCAACCTGAATGCCGTAATTGTGAATGCAGGAGGATCTAGCATTGGACAGCATGAGTATTTACACTGGGCGAGTGACATTATTTCCCCATGCTTGTGAAAAGAAAATTTTTGGATAGTACGATAGAAGAATGAGTGATTACACAATTATACTGGAATTATAAATCGTAATTTTTGTAACATGCTTTTTCATCATTTAAAAGTAGACGCTATATCCTTAAAATCTCGAAAAATAATGTTCATTCACGTGGAACGAGAAAGTGCCCGGTAATAGATACCGTCCGATAATAGGTACCGTACCAGTAATTGCGGCACATTTTATTATATGCAACGATGGACGTAATGACCTGCCAGGGGTAATTTTTGTTTCTTTTTATACCATTATAACATCCATACTGTATGAAATTTGATTGAAAAAACTGAGTACGCTTTTGTCTCTACCTTTTGGTATATGATGGCAATAATCATTAGAAATATGTTTCAAACTTATTTTTTATTATTTTAAATTGTGTCGAAAGATTTTGTCCATTAATAAGGGATGTGATTCCATAATGGTGAAAAGGAGGCCGTGAAAATGGCTCATTTGTATGGGCTTAATGGTTAAGATATTTAACATGCAGCAAAGTTGAAGGAAATTCTCATCTCTGATTATTTTTCACATTATAAAAAGTTTCCGATACCATAAATCATTATAAATCATAATAAAGATATAAATCATTATGATGTCCAGGATATAAGTACAAATATGTTAAAAATGGACAAACACAGACCTCTTAAAATCAAGAGGTGGGATCAAGTGCCATGGAGGAGTAAGCATCCCCTGTCGACCAGTCACACCCGCCGTGAGTCCTCAGTCAAATTAAAATGAAATACGCGAGGAACGAATCATCGTCATAGTTGGTACAGACGTCTCTACAACCTAATTAAAAACCGATCTCTAATCGCTTCCGTATATATCGCGTATAGGATCTAACACAATTCGCTATTGGCTCATGTACGGATGACCTCATACGTGTGTCATGAAAGGGCGACTCACACGATCTTTTAAGCGATCAAATTACAAAAAGATATTTTCAACAACATTATTTAGTACACAAAATCCGGAAGTACAGAATTATTTTCATAACCTTGGATAGCTTCGAATCACCAAAGATATTACAACTCTTTTACCATTCAATTTTGGAAGTCGCATTTTCATTGATCAAACATTACAGACCTACGAGAGGTCATTTGCATGTCACCCCATAGCGGATTGCGTTAGATCATCTACGCGACATATTAGAAAACGGGAGTGGTGAGGGACAAGTTTTTGGTTAGATTGCATTATGGCAAATTATCAAAAAATATTTTAAATGCATATGGATGTGAAGAAAATGCAGAAAGCAGTGTACTAATCATCAAAGAGTCAGTTCAGAAGAGGTCTAAATATTGATAGTTTCAGTGCTCCAAAAGCATTAAATTTTCTTGTTAATACAATACACTTCTGTTGCATAGATTAAACAACAGTCATCCATCAATCAAATCCTATCAGTGAAAGTATCTCATTTAAAGAACAAAAACCATAAATAATTCACTGCAATTTGCTGATATTCATTATCCGTACAATATTAAATATGTTTGCATATTAAAAAACAATCATCCTGTGTTTCATGTCATCTATTATATTGTAAGTTAAGAAAAATCGATCCCATTACAAAACAAATCTTCGTGAATTATAGAACAGACTTACTGGCGGAAACCTTTCATATCTCAAATAAAAAGTATGTCAAGCTCTCATTACGTAAGTTATGACCAGCTCTTGGTTAGATCTGTCTATTTCCGTTTAAATATATATATATATATATATATATATATATATATATATATATATATATATATATATATATATATATATATATATATATATATATATATTCGGCAGATCGAAGGTCTCGGGTGCATTGTAACCAAGTACTCCACTCCACCATTAAAAAGTGACCACCAGCACATAACTGACAAAATGTTGAATGTGACGTAAAATTTTATTCAAAATTAAAATTGAAATACATTATATATTAGAGTTTCATTTTGTGATACTCAATAAACCTTTCATTATTATTCATATATATTATAAACATAATACCAAAGTTATAATGCTCAAGACGATATCGTTTCTGTCAATTAGATTTCATCAGTTGAGCTCCAATTTGAAAAGTATGTGTATTTTCTAAAGATAAAGTGGTATCATACAAGGCCAAATAATATCGCTAAAAGTATAGCCGAAATCCGTCTAAGAGTAACCACTGTAAAAAAAAAAAATGACTATCTTAGAGCTTTAGAAAATATTTGATGCCGTTGTTAACGAATCTATTATAATTTATTTTGATTACTTACATACAGACAAACGAATTAAAATATGATAATTTTTATATGATAAATGTATATAGTAAATATTCTTTATATACTATTACCTTGTGTGGGGGTGTTGAACATTAATGCTATCATCTGTAATTGATTTGTATATGTGCTTATATTTACTCTGTACTATTTATTTGGTTGTGAGATTTCTAATAAACTACAACTTGAACTTGAGCTCCAATTTGAAAAGTATGTGTATTTTCTAAAGATAAAGTGGTATCATACAAGGCCAAATAATATCGCTAAAAGTATAGCCGAAATCCGTCTAAGAGTAACCACTGTAAAAAAAAAAAATGACTATCTTAGAGCTTTAGAAAATATTTGATGCCGTTATGTTAACGAATCTATTATAATTTATTTTTGATTACTTACATACAGACAAACGAATTAAAATATGATAATTTTTATATAGTCGATAAATGTATATAGTAAATATTCTTTATATACTATTACCTTGTGTGGGGGTGTTGAACATTAATGCTATCATCTGTAATTGATTTGTATATGTGCTTATATTTACTCTGTACTATTTATTTGGTTGTGAGATTTCTAATAAACTACAACTTGAACTTGTGTGGTGGGTGGGTATATATATACTCGCACGTTAACACACACTCACACACATAACCGGAGTATTCACAACCAAAACACATACTCATGTGTGTGTTTGCGTGACAGTCCTTGCGTGCGTAATTTTGTCCTGAAAAATGGATATATATATATATATATATATATATATATATATATATATATATATATATATATATATATATATATATATATATATATATTTGTGTGTGTGTGTGAACTTCAACGCAATGGATGCCTAATCAACATTATATATGAGGGTTATTTAGCCTATATGTTATCTGTAATTAAACGGTTATCGTAATCTATATTGTGACTGTTATCGTAGTCTGTATTGTGACGGTTATCGTAGTCGATATTGTGACGGTTATCGTAGTCGATATTGTGACGGTCATCTTAGTCGATATTGTGACGGTAATCTTAGTCGATATTGTGACGGTTATCGAAGTCGATATTGTGACGGTTATCGTAGTCGATATTGTGACGGTCATCGTAGTCGATATTGTGACGATCATCTTAGTCGATATTGTGACGGTCATCTTAGTCGATATTACGACGGTCATCGTAGTCGATATTGTGACGGCTATCGTAGTCGATATTTTGACGGTTATCGTAGTCGATGTTGTGACGGTCATCTTAGTCGATATTGTGACGGTCATCGTAGTCGATATTGTGACGGTTATCGTAGTCGATATTGTGACGGTTATCGTAGTCGATATTGTGACGGTCATCGTAGTCGATATTGTGACGGTCATCTTAGTCGATATTGTGACGGTCATCGTAGTCGATATTGTGACGGTCATTTTAGTCGATATTACGACGGTCATCTTAGTCAATATTGTGACGGTCATCTTAGTCGATATTGTTACGGTCATCTTAGTCGATATTACGACGGTCATCTTAGTTGATATTGTGACGGACATCTACGTTGATATTGTGACGGTCATCTTAGTCGATATTGTGATGGTCATCTTAGTCGATATTGTGATGGTCATCTTAGTCGCAATTGTGACGGTCATCTTAGTCGATATTGTGACGGACATCTTAGTCGATATTGTGATGGTCATCTTAGTTGATATTGTGACGGTCATCTTAGTCGATATTACGACGGTCATCTTAGTCGATATTGTGACGGACATCTTAGTTGATATTGTGACGGTCATCTTAGTCGATATTGTGATGGTCATTTTAGTTACTATTGTGACGGTCATCTTAGTCGATATTGTGACGGACATCTTAGTTGATGTTGTGACGGTCATCTGAGTCGCAATTGTGACGGTTATCTTAGTCGATATTGTGACGGTCATCTTAATTGATATTGTTACGGTCATCTTAGTCGCAATTGTGACGGTCATCTTAGTTGATATTGTTACGGTCATCTTAGTCGCAATTGTGACGATTATCTTAGTTGATATTTGTAAAGTCTAATTCAATTAAAGAATCAATACCTCGTGTTCCATGAATTACAAGAATTCTTTTAATTGTCCTCCATGGTATATCTTTTCTACTTAGTCGCCAGTCAAAGGCTTGTTTTGGTGAATATATGTATCAATGACGTATTGATGAACCAGTCGTAAAGGAAAGGCTGTGATCGGCATCTTTATACGATATCATTATTTGCGAGTGTTAAAACATTTGATCGTCATTCAGTTGTCCATATATCATTTAGGATTTCTCAAGTTTCTGTCTGTGTGGGCTCTTTTTGTCAAATGTTTGATTGTTTTCTGATCGTCCGACTGTTTGGATTGTCTGTTCTAAATTAATTGTTGATTTGGCGATACCGCTAAATGTAAGTTCTGTAGCTGTAACAGTGGTTTACTTTTGATTTTTTCAGCACACGTGACATCGGTGCACGATGATTTCTATTCCGTGACACCTGATCTTCCTATGAATTCCCTGAGGATCCGTGTTTAACTAAATGTCCAAAGTGTTTTCAGCTTGTCTTACGAACATTCAATACGCACACACCTTTGTTTATTTGGTTATTTTTATTGATTTTTACGCGACACTCTTCAATTTTTCGTTCTATGGTGACAGCTGGTCTTTAATACTGGAGTACAGAACCCATTTAAAAATGTAACTTTGAAGGAACCACCGGCCTCCCTCGAATGGACTGGGAAATTCAGCTTGATTTCCAGCAGGGTTCGCACTCTCGTTGACTAGAGGTGAGATACTTCTTGGTTTACAGCGCGGTGTTCTAACTACTCGACTTCATCACTTTGGTAGCATTGCAGTTTGTTTTAATTTTATTATTATCGGTATCTTCAATAGCCTGGTTTTTCAAATAGTAAAATGTGCATATTTTATACAAAGATAATATTTTCAAACAAAGAACCATTTAACGAAATTTGTGTGACATCAATTTTTAATGCGACAGAAGTATATTGCTTACGATACCGAAATTAATAATGATACAATAGCTAATCGATGTTCAGTTAGCGCCAGTCTCACCAACAGAATAAAAGTTAAGATCCCAGTTTTAAACGGAAAAACGGAGTGTTTGATTGTTGTTTTACATTCAATCAAGAATCGTTCACTTTTTATATGGAGATGGTTTAGGTGAAGTGCTACAAATTTTGGCCTGTGCAATGGACTGACGCCCCTGCAGTGGGGGCTCTTTTACGTGCCACACCTAACGCCAAACGGGACCTCGCTTTCAAATCTCAACCGACAGACTCATGACTTTCACTCTGTATGCCGAACGCTACCATTTTCAAAGTCGGTGGTAAAGTCTTAAATCGAACCCAAGGTAATCCGATTGCGAGTCGAACGCTCTTCCACTCGCCTAAACTCGGCTAAACGGGAACTTAAAAAGTTTCCGAGTTTACATATATATCTTTCAAAATAAGTTGAAAAAAGCCTTAGAAGGAGGAAAGGGCAGTGTCCTTTATTAAGCATTAAGACTTTTAAAGTATTCACAGCCATGAAAAGAAATATATCGCTACGAAATATAGCAAAAAACTGAGTTTAAATGAAACACGATTGTTAGTTAAATATGACAGCTGATAATTTATTTGTTTGATTTTTTTTTTTTTGGGGGGGGGGTCTCTGAAATTTGATAACTGCATGTAGCACAATGTTTTCAATCGAAATGTATTGTTCCCAAAACTTTGACTTTGATATATAAGAATAAATTATTTTGTTAAGACACGTAATTACAAGCAATATCATTCGAAATGTATTTTCCCAAAACTTTAACTTTGATATATGAGAATAAATCATATTGTTAATGAAACAGAGACAGTAATTTTCTCTGTTACAAACGGCGCTCACGTCGGGACTCACACTAATAAATCAGGTCACCAAACTTATTGTTTTGTTTTATATATCTACTAGAATAATGCACACTGAATTACCGGTGTTAGTTAAAACTATATATGAAATATTGTTTCTGGTACGTCAAACTGAGCCGATTGTGTCAAGTCAAGAATTTGTTCTTTGGTTATTTCGACTGAATATGACTGTGACCGGTCAACAAGGGATGCTAACTCATCCATGATACCTGATCCCACCTCTTGATTTCCAGAGGACCGTGTTTGTCCAATGATCACCAGATTTGTTTATTCGTCCATATATATATATATATATATATATATATATATATATATATATATATATATATATATATATATATATATATATATATATATATATGATTCAAGTTTGTGAGTGAAAAAAGGCTTTGTAGCATAATGAATTTGAAATGGCGAAAAAGTGGCTAAAACATGCTACCTCTGATAAATCCTCTGTTGAACCAATGATCAGATTTATTCTTAAACTTTTCCATGAAATTTAGTCAACACATTTAGTTTTATCAATATCTAAATAGTTTGTGAATGAAAACATAATTTGTTCACAAACGTACCACTAGGTGTATTTTCAAGTAACAAGGATTCAAATCCAAAATCTTCCGCTTTGGAAATAGTCCTGTTCTGAGGACTACATTGGTGCACAGCATCAGGAAACTGATACTGACATTCAAAATAAATCATAACAAAAGCCTCCCACTTTTGAAATGAGTCTGCTTGTCCCAAAGGAAATATATATCGACATACAAATAAAGTTCATATTATTTTTTTTCCACCCTTTAAGGTAAGCAATTTCCAAAAATTAGATATATAAATAAAAATACATATAATTCATCATAAATGTAATTCATGGACAAAATCAGGTGTCCTGTAAATCGATTAAAGATAAACTTTAACTTGCAAATGTTTTGTAACATTTTGTGCTCATAAACATTTGTGCAAACTTACAAAACAACGTTATACCGGTATGGTTATCGCAGTATCTGTACAAAATACTTAGTATAGACTTATATTAAAATATTTTGACTTCTGAAAATAGCAACAAATACATATTCCTACAACCATGTAGTTAAATGGAGACATGCATGCATTTGTTTCAATGCAACTCGCTCTCGCACTCGCTTATCACTAATACTACCCGGCTTCGATCCCTGGATTGGACAGGGTAGTGTTAAATAAAAGGCGGTCGCCAAGTCGGGCACGTGGGTTTTATCCGGATACTCCGGTTTCCTTCCATAGCAATGACTCCACAACTTTTTTGATAATCGTAAAATGATAAAGTTTTAAGTCTTGGAATTAAATTAAAGTTTTTCACTCCCGTGGAAGCGAGAATTTATGTATTCGCGAGCGAATATGTCTGGAAATGAAAATGCGCAAAAGAGTATAAAGCTACTTACACAGAGCTTTTCCCAGTAACCATACGTCTTCAGTATAGAACTCGAGGAGTGCCGATGTCTGACATATCAGTAAGGTAAGTAAATCTGCTATACATAAATTCAATAGACAGTAGTTGGTAGTTGTCCTCATGTTTTTCACTCGAATAACAATAATGATAACAAGAATGTTACCGATAAATCCGGTCAGAAATATCACCGCATTCACAACGTAGATCCAAACGTATATATATTTCGGTGTTATCAAATTCATTTCGAACGATAATGATCCGTTTTCAAAATCATTGGTAACTGTTGTTTCATTCAGATACATTTTAAACAGAGTTCAGTCGGTTTCTAAAATACAAGTTATATCTTTGCACTTTATTTATCATTCAGCAAAAACTTTCTCAGCAACATACAATTCATATCTGATCTGTACGGGTCCTTTGCAATCGACGTCAAAATTGAATCAATACTGTAATGCATATATGTTAAATAATATTTATTGAGTCAACGACTTGCTCCGTATTACATCAGAATTTTTGATACCGAGTATTAAACAGGGCATTGAAAATGTGCTCACTTATTTAAACTTATACAGCCAACACCTCACTGAATTTATCCATTTTGCATTTCATTAATATTGTCAATATATTGTTTTCATATTCATCCTTTCAATTTTCTGCATTATTTGTTATTCGAAGTGTGTGTCCATCTATGAAACGCCCTGTATAATGTATACTCAAAGAGTTATAAATATGTCAGATAATGATTTACAATGTTAACTGTTCAATCCCTGAAAAATAATGGACTCCTCTGTAAGCCATTGAGTTAGACCAGCCAGAATGTGTCTTTAGGGTTGAATGAGGTAAATACTTTCATTCGTTAAACATGTCATTTGCTATTTTGAAGACATTCTTTATATATTTCTACTTATCTTGATTGTAGGCATTACTATCCCATCCCAGAATTAGCATCTCTTACGTAAAATATATTATTTTTACCGTAAGACTTCGTATCTGTTACGTAAGACTAAGTATCTCTTACATAAGACTTCGTATCTGTTACGTTAGACTTAGTATCTGTTACGTAAGACTTCGTATCTGTTACGTTAGACTTAGTATCTGTTACGTAAGACTTAGTATCTGTCACGTAAGACTTAGTATCTGTCACGTAAGACTTAGTATCTGACACGTAAGACTTCGTATCTGTCACGTAAGACTTCGTATCTGTCACGTAAGACTTAGTATCTGTGACGTAAGACTTAGTATCTGTCACGTTAGACTTAGTATCTGTCACGTAAGACTTAGTATCTGTCACATAAGACTAAGTATCTGTGACGTAAGACTTAGTATCTGTCACATAAGACTAAGTATCTGTGACGTAA
This sequence comes from Atrina japonica, assembly GCA_030159075.1. Taxonomy (NCBI): domain Eukaryota; kingdom Metazoa; phylum Mollusca; class Bivalvia; order Pterioida; family Pinnidae; genus Atrina; species Atrina japonica. Next base: position 271,690 of record BROG01000315.1, on the reverse strand, counting down.
GACTTAGTATATGTCACGTAAGACTTAGTATCTGTCACGTAAGACTTCGTATCTGTCACGTAAGACTTAGTATCTGTGACGTAAGACTTAGTATCTGTCACGTTAGACTTAGTATCTGTCACGTAAGACTTAGTATATGTCACGTAAGACTTAGTATCTGTCACGTAAGACTTAGTATCTGTCACGTTAGACTTAGTATCTGTCACGTAAGACTTAGTATCTGTCACATAAGACTAAGTATCTGTGACGTAAGACTTAGTATATGTCACGTAAGACTTAGTATCTGTCACGTAAGATTTAGTATCTGTCACGTACGACTTAGTATCTGTCACGTAAGACTTAGTATCTGTCACGTAAGACTTAGTATCTTTCACGTAAGACTTAGTATCTGTCACGTACGACTTAGTATCTGTCACGTACGACTTAGTATCTGTCACGTAAGACTTAGTATCTGTCACGTAAGACTTAGTATCTGTCACGGACGACTTAGTATCTGTCATGTAAGACTTAGTCTGTCAAATAGTTGTTTTCATCTGTAGACATACCTAATAAACAGAAAGCAGCAAAAAAAGTATTCTCGAAATCTACATTAACACAACATATGCCGCATAGAAAGTATTCTCGAAATCTACATTAACACAACATATGCCGCATAGAAAGTATTCTCGAAATCTACATTAACACAACATATGCCGCATACAAAGTATTCTCGAATTCTACATTAACACAACATATGCCGTATAGAAAGTATTCTCATTAACACAACATATGCCGCATAGAAAGTATCCTCGAATTCTACATTAACACAATATATGCCGCATAGAAAGTATTCTCATTAACACAACATATGCCTCATACAAAGTATTCTCGAAATCTACATTAACACAACATATGCCGCATAGAAAGTATTCTCGAAAACTACATTAACACAACATATGTCCTTCTTCAAGGGAACAGTTTCTAGAATATTTACAAAAATTATCGTCATCAAATTATTGGTAAACATATTCATCGTGTGATTATGTTTGTCTGTGAAAATAGTTGAATGTTAGGGTAAAAAGTCTTGTCAACAGCAAAATTAACACAGAACATATCACCGCTCAATACTATAATTTCTTAAAAATGAAGAATAAACAATTGATAATTGAAACTCAAGTCCATTAAATCACGACGAATCAGATGTGTAAATAGTCTCAATATGAAGAACAATTGCGAATTCCAAAAGGGATAGGACGTATAAATAATAACGTATAAATGATAACGTATATTTTTGTTATAAAATTATTTTAAAACATTTATATATTTATCCGATTATGGTTGTCTTTTGAAATGTTAAGTTGTGGGACATAAAAACTTGTCGACGTTGCTTTGTTTGTTTGTTTGTTTATTCATTTGATGTTTTGAAATATGACTCAACAAAATCACCCTTTAAACTTGAATTTAACCATTTTTACAGTTATTTAATGGTGGAGGAGAATCCATGATTACAATATACCAACGCCACACTCATCAATGTTTCAGTTATACGGTGGCGGCCATTTTTAATGGCGTTTAAGTGGAGAAGAGTACCTGGTTACAATGTACCCGGGAAGTGACCACCGACCTTTCGAAAGTAAAGTGGCAAACCTTCTCACAAATTCAACTTCGGTTCCAGCGAGACTCGCACCGGCGCTGATTAAGAGTAAAATTGAAGAAGTACCAATCAATAATCAAAACTCAAGTTCATTATAACACGACGAATTAGATGTGCAAGTGGTCTCAACATGAAGAACAATTACGAATCCCAAACGGGATAAGACCAGGTGTCCGGAAGGAGTCAGCGTCTTCTGCTGGCATGCCAGACCCGTCGCAAATATTCCATGGAAACCTTTCTAGTTCGATGAACGGGTCAAATTCGGTAAAAAAGATCAAGTTTGGTGATGAGGTCAGGTTCGTTGAAAAGCGTGATTGGTGAAACGGAGTCACTATCTGTAGCCGTTCTTAAACGACGACTCCTAGCGTTCAACAACGTAACCTTGTGTAAGTAGATTACTGGCTAGTCGTTTAGCTCTCAGAATAAAACATTCATAAGAAGAGCATGCCCTGGCATAACGTAAAAGTTGTGAAATGAAGTGAGATGCTCCATGGTTCATAATTTGATGCTCTAACCACTCAGCCACTGAGGCCTGTCGACATCGAAATATGATAAAGGACTTATCATCGTCTAAAGTAAACATTTCTTATCAATAATAACAAACACTATTGTTTTCATTTACTTATAATAAAGTTCTAATAATTTAATATGCATATTCAAGATATAGTCTTGCCATATTATCGACCTGAATTTCAAGAAATGCAATTAAATGATTCAGACCTATATTTTCAATGATTTTATCCATTCCATTACCATTTTGTTTTATTTTCGAGTTAGAGATTCAATGTTGCTATTCAGATTCCAGTAAAAGATTTTGGGAAAAATTGGAATTCTAAAACCCACTTCTCTGTAACATTGCTGTCCAAATATATTACATGGTTTATTCTGTAATCTGTGATTTTGTAATTACTTTACTCCACCGAAAGGAAAAATGTATATGGAAACGTCACGCAACCTTACATTATAAGGATGTTAATTGCATGCGTTGCTAACGTTCCAACATACCCAGTAATTTATCCGCCACAAGGCTGCTATGAATGATATTCATGTCAGTTTCCCCATCTTTGTTTCTTTTAAACATACAAACATAAAAAATACAAACATGATTGGCAGGGCATATTAACACATGATTGCACAAGAACTTTTATGTAAATGATTCGAATATCTTTCACCAGGATCATATTTACCATTGATCCCTCTTTGACCAAGGCAAATGAACCGAAATTACATTTAGACATTTAGTTTCGCACAAGCTAAAGTAGTAGTGATATACAGAAGCAATTCACTATTTGATATCATTTTTGTAGATATGTAAAACGTAAGGTATCAAAACATACATTTAGTTCGATAAATATTCCATGGCCTTATTCAAAATTGATCATAGTTTGTTAAGATATATACATCTGGACAGAAGTTTTATCGTTTTTGTTTTGTTTCTTTTTTTTTTCTTTGTTTGTTTGTTTGTTTTTTGTTATTTGTTTGTTGGTTGGTTTTGTTGATACAATTAGTTCAAAATGTCGATATCCATGTGGTCAGAGACAAATAAGTAGTTTTCCATAGGCGACAATGGTAACATTTTCCTGTATATCTCATCATTCGAGCGAGTGTTGACTGTAAATTATTCAGGTCCTTTCCGCAATCAGAAATAAACACAAAATATAGACTTGAACATCCTTTTTTTCTGTCACATGTGCATATTTCAACCCCTTAGAAGTTTCGCAGTGAAAGGAGAGTGAAATATCAATTCAGATACTTTTCGAGAAATTGACTCTAATAATATCAAAGTACCAGTACAAATTATGCTAATTCAGCATATTCAATTCTAAATATCGGGTACATCATTTTACTGTGTAAAAATATAAAAGTATATTCATTGATACAAATTAAAGCAATCATACACCATGGTTCATTCAAAATATCTACTCCGCTTTCTCTACACTTTATTTCAACCCACCAATTTTACGGGTATTATATTAAGTTGTCTCTGACCATGTAAGAAGGGTTATCATAGATCATATTTACTATAAAATGCCTTATGCTTCCATTTTCAAAGAAATGTTTAAATTTCTTAGTGAAAAAATGCATACCGAGTTCCATAAGTAATTTACAGAGAATATTTGGTATTGGTATTTCAAATTTCTTTTGCCTGTGTTATCATCAATTGGCATGGCTTTAAATTTGGCTGTGGAATGTGGATGTGAGAGATCGACAGGAGATGTTAACGTATCTTTGGTACCTGATCCCACCCCTTTGTGTCTTATTTATGACTGCACGTACGAATGACTGTTTGGTGAGTTTTTAAATATACATTGTAGATATCATGTGTTTCATGTGTAAATGCAGACATACTGTCATGAATAGGTAAATGGTTTCAATCCTAATTCCGTCCACTTACGTTTTGATTTGACAATTTTCCATGTTCCCAATGCAGTTTTGTTTGCGCTACTTTTTAGCTCATCTGAAGGTTCACGTGAGCTTATATGAGCACTTTTTGACCGTCGTCTGTCCATTGGTTTTTCAGTTTTTACTTCTCTATCTTAAATTTTCCACATTTAAGTAGTAACATCCCACAGTCATCCGCATATGGAGTTTATACTTCACAAATGATCCAATATGCCAGGGCGTGTTCAACATATGGACATTTCATATACAGAGGTAAACAACTCACTGACAAATTATTTACACAGGGATATCGGGATTTACGGGAAACAAGCACTCAAGGTCATCTACGCATTTTGTTTTTTCCGTCATATCGGGGCAGGGTTGGTGAAATAGGTCTCAAGGGGTACCTCCTCCTCCGGAACTGCTTCATGAATTGAAAAGAAAAAAATAATTGCATCCGAGTGATCTACATGGATGTATGATTTAAGTTTGTGTATTCGATGAAATTTGAAAATTAAATTTTGACGTGGTTTAATGTCTTTTCAGATTATTTCATTTTCATTTAGGTTTACGTTAATCGTTTGATTTTCTCCCTCTTGATTGACTATGATGCATTCATCGTATTTGTGTTATCTGAAATTAAGGAAAACAGTCCTTTTGAGAGGGAATTTTGCTGAAGTCTGGTGATTTAAAGTGTTTATTGATTTATTGAAAATGAGGGTATTTTTTACATTGACAACTTGTTCTTAAGGACCACTAAAGGAAAGGAATTTTGATGAAACTTGGTGAAATACAGTACTTACGATCAAATAAAGATAGGCGTTTGTCAGTACCGTTCAGATTGGATCCAGGGTCCGTCCGTCTGTCCATTAACTTTTTACATTTTAACTATCCCAGAACCTCTGAATTAATTTAAACCAAGGCTGGCATTAATCATATTTGAATAGAGGGAATTATATTGTTCAAATGAAGGGTCAGGTCATTTTCAAAGGGGAGATAATTGACCGTTTAAAATATCGTTTCTCCGGAACCATTGAGCTAGATTGGCACAAATTATCATCGGCTGAAGAGAAATCAAGTTTGTTCAAATGAAGGTCCAAGCCCTCGTCAAAGGGAGATATTTGAGAAATAGTCAAATATGATGTCAAGTTGTAAAAATCAAACCAATTTCAATCATAGTGTTGGTTCTAATCATTCAAGGATGAAGGGGATTAACATTCTTATTCAAATGAAGTTTTATCTGACTTATCATGACAATAACATATCAAAATATTTTATATCCTCTGTACTATAACAATAAAGTTTTATATTGATCATAATTAAATAATCTCTTATGGATAGGGATTCCAAATTCAAATTCCTGTAACTATCCATTAATCACCGTCATTACAAAATTATTTATGACATTGATCTAGATTAAAAGAAAACACCCGGTATTTATATGACGTCTATGATATATTGATTTGATAGTTGTCAAGTGTTTGCAAAACGGGCACCTGCTATACATTTTTTCTTTCTCTTCGTCAAGATATGTTTAATGAGATCCACTCCCAAGTGAGTGATGTGACCCATAACCTTCTTATTTTGTATTATATATCCGATATAAAGGCGATTCCACTTAACTGCATACCTGATAAAATCATATTCCTGTTTTTTACATAAAAAGAGCACAAAACACAAAATCATTTCCTATCTCTTTTAAAAAGGTTAAACATTCCTCTAATTGGCATGTGTTAGAGCAAGAATTCCTGATAATTGCATAAATTATTATCCAAAATGGGGGAAAATGTACGGATTACGGTAAAAAGTTATATGTGGAAATACTATTTGATAGAAATTAGAACATATCAAACTATATTTTATGAAAATTTTGCTTTAATGACATTATTTCACCCTATTGCTTAATGAGACACTTACTAGTGAAGGATGTTTTATTCATATATACATGTATATATATATATATATATATATATATATATATATATATATATATATATATATATATATATATATATATATATATATATATATATAATATTCTTGTTTAATCCATATTTTTTTTATTTGCATAACCTTATCCGACATTTTGGCTATGCAATCAAGAGGAATCCACTAGATATGAAATAGATCTTTATCATATAACTTTCTGTTTGACTAATATTTAGTCTTAGTTAACTTTGATTGTAATAGATTTGATCCTCTTGATATCATCTGGAGCTTTCAATATTCTAAAAGGAAAATCGATTTTCACTTTTGGAAAACATATTTCTATTAATATCCGAGTAAACCTCAGATCAATAAGACGATTTGAGTATCGCAGAGCGAAATACATCTTATCCCTCTACTCATAAACTCATAGACACACATATCCACACCCCTCCATAATGAAAATACATAACTGTACATTTTGTGTTTGTTTGTATGTTGTTTTCCGTCAGAGTCAACAATTTTTCGGTCACATGGCGGTGGTCAGTCGTAAATGATGGAGAACAGAACCTGGTTACATTGTACCCCGAAAAACCCCCACTAGCATTCGTAAGTAATAGGGTTGATTAATAAGTGTTGAGCCTCATGTATGAGGATTTGTCTTTTGGGAAAGGTGTTGCAATGTTTTTCAACATTACTTCCTTCCGTGTGTATACACTTGTCAGCGATGTTTAAGAGCCTGAAGGCCGCTTTTCAAAGAAGAAGTCACTTTCTTGACTCTCCATAAAGTCGGTATATATGACATCATCATCAACTGTCTGGAAATTGGTACCGGAAATGAACTTTTTTAAATTTGGGGAATAGACGTCTGATGAAGCGAGATCTGATGAGTGAGACAGTGTTGAATAAACTGAAAGTCACAAACATTAATAGCAGCCATAGCAATGACTGACTGGGGAGCAGTGTCAATGTCCTGATGAAACTAGACACCTTTGCTGAGCTTTCAATGGAGATATTTTAACTGCCTAATATGTTCCATTGCTTGTTTGTCCCTTTTGGAGATATTTTAATATAAGAATACCGAAATATGTCTCTGTAAATGAATTGTCAACGAGGGTAAATATCGCACTGAAATTGAACCACAACAAAACTCATTACTAAGATCAATATTCACGATTGTTTTTTTTTTTATAATAAGACATGTTTCTTGATACACTGCATCTGATAATCTGATTTCATCGCGTCTTCCCGCCGAACCGAATTCCTAAATCAAATCTCTCACGCAAGTCATGTTTTTTATGATAAGGTGTCATTCCTATCTTTCAACACAAGGGAATGTCGATTCATTTCCATTAGGTATTGTTATTGTATCTATGTACGCACGGAGTTGTTGATGTAGGCAGTAGACTATTACGTTTGAAAACGAAAATTACCCATTATGTTACAATAATTGATAGCTTTTTACGCAACGAAACAGAGAGAGAGAGAGAGAGAGAGAGAGAGAGAGAGAGAGAGAGAGAGAGAGAGAGAGAGATGCGGCACAATGTAAATGTACAATATTTTACAGAAACTCTACTGAAAGTTGCAAGTAAAAATATATCTAATAAATATATAATGTCGTACCAAAATGGCTTACCATGAATAACTATTGAAATAAAAAAGATGACTAGAAAACGTAATCGCACAAGGAAGGAACATGGTCAAAAAACTTATCAACCAAGTCATTGGCGAAAATTCCGTAGTCTAAGAAATAAATGTATAGATATCCTAAGATTAGCAAAAGTTAACTATTTTAAAAACATATATGATAAAATAAAATCTTCTAAATTCACGTCTAAAGACTGGTGGAAATTGGTAAAAAAACATATACAAACCCCATAACAAGATTAATAATAAACCATTTTTAAATGCAAACAACTTAAAACTACATGACAACATTGATAAGGCTAATTTACTTATCTCATATTTTTACTGCTCTATATGCGATATACAAAAATTTCAGATACCAAAGTATAAATCAATAGATTGTCCAAGACATAGATACAAATCCGGTAAAAATGGACAAACAAGGACCTCTGGAAACCAAGAGGTGGGATCAGGTGCCATGGAGGAGTAAGAATCCCCTGTCGACCGGTTACACCCGTCGTGAGTCCACAGTCAAGTCCAATGAAACACGTGAGGAGTGTATCCTCGTCACAATTGGTACAGACGTCTCAACAACCGCCAACGAAAAGGCAACTCAACATTTCACTTAGTGAAACAGAGTAGACGCAAACAAGACTATTATACCGACCATAAAATTTGCGGAACGTTGACATTAAACGCGGTTTTCGATACCCCTGTGTCAATAATTTGTCAGTGAGTAGTTTACCTCTGTATATGAAATCTTCACAGGTTGTGCACGCCCTGGCATATCGGATCATTTGTGAAATAATGCCATTATTTCACCCTATTGCTTAATGAGAGACTTACTAGTGAAGGATGTATTATTCATATATATATATATATATATATATATATAATGTTCTTGTTTAATCCAAAATTTTGTTATTTGCATAACCTTATCCGACATTTTGGCTATGCAATCAAGAGGAATCCACTAGATATGAAATAGATCTTTATCATATAACTTTCTGTTTGACTAATATTTAACCTCAGTTAACTTTGATTGTAATAAATTTGATCCTCTTAATATCATCCGGAGCTTTCAAAAAAATCGATTTTCACTTTTGGAAAACATATTTCTATTAATATCCGAGTAAACCTCAGATAAATAAGACGATTTGAGTATCCCAGAGGGAAAAACATCTTATCCCTCTACTCATAAACTCATAGACACACATATCCACACCCCTCCATAATGAAAATACATAACTGTATATTTTGTGTTTGTTTGTTTCTTTGTATGTTGTTTTACGTCAGAGTCAACAATTTTTCGGTCACATGGCGGTGGTCAGTCGTAAATGGTGAAGAACAGAACCTGGTTACATTTTACCCCGAAAAAACCCCCCACTAGCATTCGTAAGTAATAGGGTTGATTGATAAGTGTTGAACCTCATGTATGAGGATTTGTCTTTTGGGAAAGGTGTTGCAATGTTTTTCAACATTATCTCCTTCCGTGTGTATACACTTGTCAGCGATGTTTAAGAGCCTGAAGGCCGCTTTTCAAAGAAGAAGTCACTTTCTTGACTCTCCATAAAGTCGGTATATATGACATCATCATCATCTGTCTGGAAATTGGTACCGGAAATGAACTTTTCTAAATTTGGGGAATAGACGTCTGATGAAGCGAGATCTGATGAGTGAGACAGTGTTGAATAAACTGAAAGTCACAAACATTAATAGCAGCCATAGCAATGACTGACTGGGGAGCAGTGTCAATGTCCTGATGAAACTAGACACCTTTGCTGAGCTTTCAATGGAGATATTTTAACTGCCTAAGAACTGATGCATAATATGTTCCATTGCTTGTTTGTCCCTTTTGGAGATATTCTAATATAAGAATACCGAAATATGTCTCTGTAAATGAATTGTCAACGAGGGTAAATATGGAACTGAAATTGAACCTCAACAAAACTCATTACTAAGATCAAGATTCACGATTGTTTTTTTTTTATAATAAGACATGTTTCTTGATACACTGTATCTGATAATCTGACTTCATCGCGTCTTCCCGCCGAACCGAATTCCTAAATCAAATCTCTCACGCAAGTCTTGTTTTTTTATAATAAGGTGACATCTCTTTCAACACAAGGGAATGTCGATTCATTTCCATTAGGTATTGTTATTGTATCTAAGTACGCACGGAGTTGTTGATTTAGGCAGTAGACTATTACGTTTGAAAACGAAAATTACCCATTATGTTACAATAATTGATAGCTTTTTACGCAACGGAACAGAGAGAGAGAGAGAGAGAGAGAGATGTGGCACAATGTAAATGTACAATATTTTACAGAAACTCTACTGAAAGTTGCAAGTAAAAATATATCTAATAAATATATAATGTCGTACCAAAATGGCTTACCATGAATAACTACTGAAATAAAAAAGATGACTAGAAAACGTAATCGCACAAGGAAGGAACATGGTCAAAAAACTTATCAACCAAGTCATTGGCGAAAATTCCGTAGTCTAAGAAATACATGTATAGATATCCTAAGATTAGCAAAAGTTAACTATTTTAAAAACATATGTGATAAAATAAAATCTTCTAAATTCACGTCTAAAGATGGTGGAAATTGGTAAAAAACATATACAAACCCCATAACAAGATTAATAATAAACCATTTTTAAATGCAAACAACTTAAAACTACATGACAACATTGATAAGGCTAATTTACTTATCTCATATTTTTACATCTCAAAGTATTTTAGATGATTCAAATAAAAATTACCTACAGATATAGAAGTACCCGACTGCTCTATATGCGATATATAAAAATTTCAGATACCAAAGTATAAATCAATAGAATGTCCAAGACATAGATACAAATCCGGTAAAAATGGACAAACATGGACCTCTGGAAACCAAGAGGTGGGATCAGGTGCCATGGAGGAGTAAGAATCCCCTGTCGACCGGTCACACCCGTCGTGAGTCCACAGTCAAGTCCAAAGAAACACGTGAGGAGTGTATCCTCGTCACAATTGGTACAGACGTCTCAACAACCGCCAACGAAAAGGCAACTCAACATTTCACTTAGTGAAACAGAGTAGTCGCAAACAAGATTATTACACCGACTATAAAATTTGCGGAACGTTGACATTAAACGCGGTTTTCGATATCCCTGTGTCAATAATTTGTCAGTGAGTAGTTTTACCTCTGTATATGAAATCTTCAAAGGTTGTGCACGCCCTGGCATATCGGATCATTTGTGAAATAATGTCATTATTTCACCCTATTGCTTAATGAGAGACTTACTAGTGAAGGATGTTTTATTCATATATATATATATATATATATATATATATATATATATATATATATATATATATATATATATAATGTTCTTGTTTAATCCATATTTTTGTTATTTGCATAACCTTATCCGACATTTTGGCTATGCAATCAAGAGGAATCCACTAGATATGAAATAGATCTTTATCATATAACTTTCTGTTTGACTAATATTTAGCCTTAGTTAACTTTGATTGTAATAGATTTGATCCTCTTGATATCATCTGAAGCTTTCAATATTCTAAAAGGAAAATCGATTTTCACTTTTGGAAAACATATTTCTATTAATATCCGAGTAAACCTCAGATAAATAAGACGATTTGAGTATCCCAGAGTGAAATACATCTTATCCCTCTACTCATAAACTCATAGACACACATATCCACACCCCTCCATAATGAAAATACATAACTGTATATTTTGTGTTTGTTTGTTTCTTTGTATGTTGTTTTACGTCAGAGTCAACAATTTTTCGGTCACATGGCGGTGGTCAGTCGTAAATGGTGAAGAACAGAACCTGGTTACATTTTACCCCGAAAAACCCCCACTAGCATTCGTAAGTAATAGGGTTGATTGATAAGTGTTGAACCTCATGTATGAGGATTTGTCTTTTGGGAAAGGTGTTGCAATGTTTTTCAACATTACCTCCTTCCGTGTGTTTACACTTGTCAGCGATGTTTAAGAGCCTGAAGGCCGCTTTTCAAAGAAGAAGTCACTTTCTTGACTCTCCATAAAGTCGGTATATATGACATCATCATCATCTGTCTGGAAATTGGTACCGGAAATGAACTTTTTTAAATTTGGTGAATAGACGTCTGATGAAGCGAGATCTGATGAGTGAGACAGTGTTGAATAAACTGAAAGTCACAAACATTAATAGCAGCCATAGCAATGACTGACTGGGGAGCAGTGTCAATGTCCTGATAAACTAGACACCTTTGCTGAGCTTTCAATGGAGATATTTTAACTGCCTAAGAACTGATGCATAATATGTTCCATTGCTTGTTTGTCCCTTTTGGAGATATTCTAATATAAGAATACCGAAATATGTCTCTGTAAATGAATTGTCAACGAGGGTAAATATCGAACTGAAATTGAACCACAACAAAACTCATTACTAAGATCAAGATTCACGATTGTTTTTTTTTTTATAATAAGACATGTTTCTTGATACACTGTATCTGATAATATAAAAATTTCAGATACCAAAGTACAAATCAATAGAATGTCCAGGACATGGAGGAGTAAATCCCCTGTCGACCGGTCACACTCGCCGTGAGTCCGCAGTCAAGTCCAATGAAACAAGTGAGGAGTGTATCCTCGTCACAATTGGTACAGACGTCTCAACAACCGCCAACGATAAGGCAACTCAGCATTTCACTTTGTGAAACAGAGTAGTCGCAAACAAGGCTATTATACCGACCGTACAATTTGCGGAACGTTGACATTTAACGCGGTTTTCGATATCCCTGTGTCAATAATTTGTCAGTGAGTAGTTTACCTCTGTATATGAAATTTGCATATGTTGTGCACGCCCTGGCATATCGGATCATTTGTGAAATATAAACTCCATATGTGGGTGTCCGAGTGATATTACTACTTAAATGTGGAAAATTTACGATGGGAAAGCCGAAATCGTCGAGTTTATCGTATAGCTTAGTTGCTAATTTCCTGTCTGTGTTTATATTAAGTAAAATGTCTAAGATGAAGCCTGTGTGCATGATTCTGTTGTATCTTTAATTTCTAGTTCGCTGGGATATATCGCAGTGACATATGTATGAAAATTGTCATTATTAATTGACAAAATGTCGTCGATATATCTAAATGTCAAATTAAAGGACACCGCTAACTTTTTCTTCTTTTGATTTAGCAGTTTCTGAATGAAGTCTGCTTCGTATGAATAAAGGATCAGGTCGGCCAGTAAAGGAGCACAATTGGTTCCCATAGGAATGCCGACAGTTTGTTGAAAGACCACGTCTCCGAACATTACAAATATATTGTCTATTAGAAATTCCAGCATGTTTTTATTTCAACTTCAGTATATTTATGTGTAGAATCAGAGTGGTGTTTGACGAAATAAGTATCCTGATAGCCAATCACTAGATATTTAAATTTTCGGGGACCAGTCTTCGTGAAAAAACAGTATGATGCTGAAAAGTCTTTCTTTTAATTTTTTATGTGGAATAGTAGTGTAAAGAGTAGAGGAGTCATAAGTTTTGATACTGTGAATTCGAGAAAAATTGTGTGCCTACAAATTTTCTAAAAGCTGTTTAGAATTTTTAAGTATCCACATCTGATTTACACCGCTTCTGGAATAAGCAACTGTACAGTATTGTTGAAGTTTCTCCTTAACGGCTGTCAATATCTTGGTAAGGAGTAAAGATAAAGGTTTTGTAGAACATTTGCTGGATCCTGCTATGTATCTTTGCTTATATGGGGTTTTATGAAGTTTAGGTATCCAGTATAAATGTGGTAGCTCGAAATCGGTATCCGTTGTAGGTATATCAAATGAGAGTAATACGGACACGTGATTTTGAAGGATCTCGTCCTTTGAAAGTGAGCCACGTGTGTATGTAGGATTTCCAGAATTCGTATTAAACCCAAGTTCTTCTAATAAACAATTATAGTAATGTGCCTTACAAATAAAAACTATATTATTTGATTTTTTTGTCTGCTGGTACCAGTACATATTGGTCATGTAATCTATCCAGTTCAGTTACTACTTCTGGATCATTAAATACAGAGGGATAACGTGTTTTCATAGTCCCTTTAAGTTTTCGAATACGAGATTTTATCAACCATCGTATGTCTATCAGCACTGCAAATGTAATGCCGATTCATAAAAAAGATTATCCAAGAAAACCTGCAGACTTCAGTCCTATATCTTTACTAATATTATAAACATGATACCAAAGTTATAATGCTCAAGACGATATCGTTTCTGTCAATTAGACTTCATCAGTTGAGCTCCAATTTGAAAAGTATGTGTATTTTCTCGGGGAAATATTATTATAAGATGAACAGCTGGTACCGAAATACCAGGTACTAGGTTTATGTATACCCTCGGGGACTCAAACGGTCCACCAGCAGTGGCAACGACCTAGTGGTTATTAATATTATTAACATAATACCAAAGTTATAATGCTCCAGACGATATCGTTTCTGTCAATTAGACTTCATCAGTTCAGCTCCAATTTGAAAAGTATGTGTATTTTCTAAAGAGAAAGTGGTATCATACAAGGCCAAATAATATCTCTATAAATATAGCCGAAATCCGTCTAAGAGTAACCACTGTAAAATAAAAAATGACTAAAAAATACCTGGTATTTAGGTACCAGCTGTGTTCATCTTATACTTAAGTAATATTTGGGACTGTTAACATCATTTAAATTCAAAAATGTTTTCTAAAGCTGAGATAGTCATTTTTTACAGTGGTTACTCTTAGGCGGATTTCGGCTATACTTTTACAGATATTATTTGGCCTTGTATAATACCACTTTCTCTTTAGAAAATACACATAATATTAAAATTGCAGCTGGAGCAACACAATTAGTGAACTTGAACTCTTTATATAAAGAATACGGGTGGGAAACTCTTGAAACACGATTTGATTGGGTATTTTTACGCCATACTCTACAATCTTTCAGTCATATGATGGCGTCCCGTTTTTATTGGTGGAGGAGAAACCCCGGTTACCGACCTTCCGCAAGTAAACTGGCAAACTTTCCCACATAATTCGAAACGACCCTAGCGGAATTCGAACCAGAGGTGAGCGGCCTTGTGATTTAAAGCGCAATGCTCTAACCACTCGACCACGGAGTCCCCTCTCGATACACGACGGCGACACCATAAACTTGTACAGTTCTATAAAATGACAAATAAACTAACACCTCAGAATATCTTACAGATTTAATACCTCCTCAGCATAATGACGTACATAGTTATAATACGTGTAACTTATCTAATATCACCTTGATTCATGCTCGAACTGCTCACTATCATGATAGCTTTCTCCCCTCTCCTATACAGTTGTGGAATAACGTATCAGAAACAATCAAATGTGGTGAAATAAAAGAAATAAAAGAGAAAATTGTCGCCCCAAAACGATTTAAACGTTCCTGAATACTATAACGTAGGAAAACGTAAAGACCAGATTTTACGTGTTCGTTTACGTACGTCTTGTTCTTCCCTAAATCTCCATCTATTTAACAGGAATCTTGAATTCGTCTCATATTGCAGATGTGGGGAAATTGAATCCACTTATCACTTTCTCCTGAAATGTAGATTATATACTCAAGAGAGAGATCTTTTATATTCAACTCTACCGGAGAATTTAACGATTAATAAATCTACTGCTATTCGGAAATAGAGAACTCCCCCAGGAAACAAATGAAAACATATTTACTTGCGTCCAAAACTATATAATACGTACCAGACGATTTGTCTAGAATCATTCGTACCTCTCATATATGCCTTGTTCACTTCTTATTTCACTTTATATCTCTTCCTTTTTTGTTTTATTTTTCCCTCCCTACTTTCTGATGTAATAATCATAAGAAACGATTTCTGTTGTGAAATTTATAGAATTATATATAGTGTAAATGTTACTTTAATGACCGGCCAAAATTTTTGCATGGTCACGGGGAGATGAATTGTTATAAGAACTTTTCTTGTTTTTAAATCCCTAACAATTTGTACTTACACATTGTTATCATATTGTTGTACATTGAGAAATAAATACAGTTTAAACCAAGTAAATGAATATCTGTATTGATAAATCGTCATTGAAGTAAATGTTGTTTCCATTTTTTAAATGTGTCTAATTCATGTAACATTTCCAATAAACGTTTAGAGAGAAATATTTCATCAAAGAAATGTTAATGACCATTCAAAATGATAAAATGTTCATATTGCATCAATAACAGACCTATCATTACGAGTTAAACGCATTTATTTAAGTTGTTTATTGGGAACAAGTCAAAGTACATTTTGCAGTATGGGGTTAATAACATTTTATAAGGACACAAAATTACATATGTATGTGTATTTCAGCAACATAAACTCAACTTCAAGATTGAAATTTCCAAATCACACTTTTATTCGTATATTGTTGTTTTTTAAAATGACGACAATATAGTAACAATTCGCTGAAAAATATAATTCTACAAGAAATATATGAAATATATGCTATTAAAGGTCAGTTCAGCGACCTTTGTTAAATTAAGATATTATAAATTAGGTTTTGAATGTTACTTTTCAAATATTTTGTACCATTATACTCTTGTGACAGAATTGAAATTAAAAGTGATAAACTGGACTGTTAGCAATTCTTGCGCACGATTGATATGCAAATGAGTTTTGGTCAAGTTTCCCTTACTGTGTATTGGCCAGAACTGTTTGTGAAGTTGGACATAGAAGTTGCGTCATTTCTCATTCACGTGATCTTAACTGATGAGAAACTGCAGTTTTGAAGTTGGGAAAATGTTTTACATGTACACGTATTGACCTAGATATTTAAGGCTACTGATAGGAAGTATAGCGTAAGGGTATAATAGTGCTCTGTCGCATAGAAATTTAATATCGCTGAAACGATGTTTGTAAGCACAAGATTTTATAATCATATCGCTGAATTATGTAGTTGCATAATAAATAAGCCATCAGTACTCAAATCAGTACTTAGGCCAAATGTCTGACCCGATCTTTAGTTACATTTTTCGTAAAACTTTATTTTACCGAATTAAATAGTATTCAGTATACTGAGTGTATTATACCTCATTAAAACTTAAGATTGCCATCAACTCGTATCAGTACTTTCAGTACTTTGATTAACATAATCTTTTGTAAAAACTTTTGTTTTATTTTCAGTTTCTCGCAATTAATATACATGCACATGTATTATCTTTACAGAGCTATAACAGACATGGAAAAATACAATATAGGCCTACCAAAACGGGATGATATTCATTTCAGAGTTCGAATCAGCCGTTTATAATCGAACCCTGAACCTTCTTCTTGCGGGTCGCATGTTCATAGTGATGGAACCTTTAATTGCATAGGTTAAATCACGAATTTTTGTTATTACATAGACCAAAATTGGGAAACGTACTGATTACGGTAAAAGGTTATATTTTCATAGAAATAAGAACATACCAAATTAGGTTTTATGAAAATTGTGCTTTCATGACATCATTTACCCTAGTGCTTAATGAGAATCCATTACTAGTGTACCTAGGTTGTTTATGATAGTATTATATACATGTATATAAAAGAAAGCACTAGATAATTATGAATTATCGTAATTCACTAAAATACACTTTCCCTGTTAATTGCATAATTAATTTTATTAATTGCATGGTGTTTGCATAATTTTATCTGACATTTTGGTTATGCAGTTAAGAGGAATACACTTTGTAAGGTTTATACTAATTATCAGCTTTCTACGTTCCAAATACTGTTGTTTCTATGTCGGTGAAATGTGTCGTAAGAGGGTCATGCTATTATTATCAAGTTATTTCATTTCTAAGTCATTTCATTGGACGACCGATAGTACGTATGTATGTAAAGTCTGTACCGTTAATTTAGTTAATTTATTGTGCAATATGCAAGTTTAAAGTGAAATTAACGATCACTTTTTTCGTTTGGATATTTGTTTTTTGTAATAGGAATGGTGTATGTATGTATAAGTACATGTATATAGTATTATTGTCACTAACGCATCAAGCCCTGTAGTCAAATTTATAAATAGCATTGTCTACTGTCAAAATTCAGATGTGAACAATTTGATATTACATGTAAATTTATTGTAAAACATACAGTCCTGAATTCTCACAATGGAATTTACTATTCATAGATGTGGGAGTGTCTAAATGTGACCACAGGGGTCGATAAATTAACGATCGTTGTATCACAACATGGACAGTTTTCTCTTATCACATTACTTTTATAATATGGAGTACCAAAAATCACTTAACCGCTTCTTTAAGTGAATACATGTAATTATGAGTAGTAATCATGTCTGTAGTGCAGTGATCATAATGTACCAATAGAGAATAAGAATTGAACTCTGGATAACCAGAGATGGAACAAGGTGTTATCGATGTTGTTTACAGTGAACAAAAACTGAACTCTGCATAACCGAGAAGTGTACTCAGGTGTTATGGAGGCTGTTAATAGCGAACAAAAATTGAACTCTGGATAATCCAGAGGTTGGACCAAGTGTTTTGGAGGCTGTAATTAGTGAACAAACACTCTGGATAACCAAGAGGTGGGATCAAGTGTTATGGAGGCAAATAACAGTGAACAAATCTTGACTCTGGATAACCAAAGATGAAACCAGGTGTTATGGAGGCTGTTAATAGTGAGCAAAAACTGGACTCTGGATAACTCAGAGATGGGATCAGGTGCTAGGGAGACTGTTCACAGTGAACATAAATTGGACTCTGGAAGGCCCAGAGATGAAGACTTTTAATAGTGAACAGAAACAGGACTCTGGATAACCCAGGGGTGGGATTAAGTGTTATGGAGGTTGTTAATAGTTAACAAAAACTGGACTCTGGATACCCAGAGATTTAACCAGGTGTTATGGAGGCTGTTAATAGTGATCAAAAACTGGACTCCGGATAACATAACTCAGAGGTGTGATCAGGCGCTATGAAGGCAGTTAAAAGTGAACAAAAACTGGACTCTGGGTAACACAGAGATGGGATCAAATGGTATGGAGGCTATCAATAGTAAACAAAAACTGGGCATTATAGAGGGTGTTAACTGTGAATAAAAACTGGACTCTGGAAACTCCCTAAGTTATGGAGACCATTAGGATTGAAAAATCTCTGGAAAACCAAGTAGGCGTTTGAAACATTGAAAAACACTTTGTTGACTTGATCTGATTAACGATGTTGGTTTTCTATCCTGAAATCAGAATCACGTGTATGTTACATTTGGATTTCAAATTGTCATAAATATGAAAATTGGTGTCACACAAATAAATGTTGATTGCATAAATCTAAACATTATAGAAAATTTCACTTTGTATCTTAGACAGTTTACGTCATAACTTTATTGATTTCCGTTTCAGAAATTCCGGGATGAGGAAGTTGCTGATTATTGTTCTGTCAGCTTACTTAGTTAGAGTTTGTGATGGCTCGGGCAAAAAAGGCGTCTCTATTAGTTACCATGGATACAGATGTGGTGATCTTGATGCCTTTACCAATGTTAATTGGTGGTTTGTTACTTTTGTTTATTTCGGTTTTGTTTTATATTTACTAAGGACTTCCGGTGGGTATGAGGGATTGACATAGGATCAAAACTCCATTATGTCACCTGATCCCAGAGGCACACTCGTCTCTATTATGACTATCTGTAGTGCTACAATGAAAGACCATGGCTGTTTTTAATACTTGTTCTCTTTAAATAAAGAACGATGCTTGCAATGCTGGGAAAACTTGAAATATTATGTGAAACGCTTCACTTGGCAACCAAAGAGTTATTATATAATATGAAACCAAGGCTTCATCAACATAAACAGGATATATCTCCATTCTCGAATTTAAACGAAAAGTAATTTCTCGCAAAAAAAAAATGATTTACAGTCATCTCACTCCATGATTTTTCAGAGGTCTACATTCGCCATTGTTTGATATTCTATACAACACTGTGTGTGTCCATAGGTCTCGACATAATTATGAAAGAACGTTACTGAGAGGCGACCTATGGTTTTGTATGATATTAAAACTGTTTGATTGTTGGAAGTGTTTCATATAATATGTTGTCCTAGCATTGCAAGAATCGTTCTTTATTTAAAGAGATTAAGTTTTTTTTTTTAAAGCCATTAATACTTCCTCTTTTATAAGGTCCTAATAGAGACACGTGTGACATGTACATTATAACCGCTTGAAATACGGGGAATTAAAGTCTCTGCAAATGTATGTACTCATAGGCATGTCCTAAAAGGCGAGAATGCCAAATCTCAGTGATTTTCAATAAGAATATAATAGATAAATATATATGAACATCCATTGAAAATATACATGCTGATTCTGATATTTACTGTTTTGTAGGTACGATTGGCAACAAACACCATGGTACCACACGCACAAGAATTGTGGGTCGGTTAAGAGTGGAAGAATTCCTATGGTCTGGGGATGGAGACACAATATAGACTATCCATTGTTTTTTCCACATGATGCACAGATTATCCTTGGTTTCAACGAACCCAATTTTCACTCTCAATCTAACCTTACGGCATCGGAAGCAGCTAAAATATGGCGAAGTGAAATACAATCGCGTGCACAAGGCAAAACCTTAGTCAGTCCAGCGGCTGCAAGATGCAGTACCCATGGTAAATGTTATGGCGATGCTCTCGAATGGTTTCATGAATTTTTCCGCTACTGTTCTGATTGCCACGTGGATTACATTGCTACGCATGCTTACTACTGCAATTCGGATCAAACTATGGCGTATCTAAAAACTTTGTGGGACCAGTTCCGTAAACCAATATGGCTGACTGAATTCGCATGTCCTCATAGCCATTCTGTGAGCACACAGCTAAGTTATATGAAGTCGATATTACCCAAGCTAGAGTCTGCGCATTACATAGCTCGGTATGCATGGTACACCAGCAGACATCACGATAACGGATTCACATCCTCGGCTATAAGTCTTTTACATCAGAATACATCTACTCTGACAACATTGGGACGTTATTACAATAATTACTAAAGATACAATATAGCCTTCATTGTTAGTTCTTCCTGTTTACCAATAAATTACATGTATAAAATATTTCCTAATTACAGTACTAATATTTGTCAAAAGTATTATCTAGGGATGTTTACACCTCTATGACACCTGATCTCACCTCTAAATTTAAATCCAGAGGTCCGTGCTCGTATTCACCATGTTTGTATATGTATCCTGGACATTCTCACGATTTATACTTTGGTATCTGAGTTTTCATATTCACATAATGTGTATGATGAATTCATTTCTTTTTTTTTTCGCTTAAACCCTAAAATCCTACAGAGAGTCGTCCGCAGAAGAGTGCGCGTTCGAGCCTCGGCGAAGGCGGCTGGCTTTTCATGTCCTTCGGATGAGAATGTAAAAACCGAGATCCCGTGTCACAGAAGGTGTCGGCACGTTAAAGAATCCTCACTGCTCAATGGCTGTAAATGCCGAGCATTAGCCAAAATTTGAAGCCCTTCACCGGCATTTGGCAACGTCTTCATATGAATGAAAGATTCTTGAGTGGGACGTTAAACAACAATACAACCAACCAACTTAAACTCTATAGGCCATAATAGACGGGTCTAAATAATAGAAAAGGTGATACCATCTAGAAACTTAGGGTTGAAAGGGCTCAATTTAATATGTTTAGACATTTTCTGATAACTTAAACAAAACCACATCTGGGTAAAACAATATAAATGAACAGAAATTCAATAATTCGACATTTTTCTATATGGATCGGTATAATGCCCTATATATCTATGCACTTGATATGCTTTAGTCTGCCACTTAAATACATTTATATTTATTACTTGCCCCTGTATAATGCCATTTTTTTTCTTCAGAAATATACATTTATATCAATTTCAAGATCAACTGATGACAACTTATTGACAGAAACGATCGTCTGGGGCGTTTGTTTTTGGTCTATCATTGTTAATAATATTTAAGGTAGACTCGTTGTGTTTGTAAACATGTGCCAAGTTATCTTAATTGACCAATTGTACGTTTCGGTGATTCCGATGATCAATTACATTGGAATAATTATATTCCAGAAGGGAAAATGAATTCATTTCTCACCTTATTAAAGTATGTCGTTAATCTTAGACTCTATTCCCTAAATTTTACATTCTTTTCATCGATATTAATATCTTTGGTGATTTACCGTTCGGCATCATAGTGCATGGGGATAAACGAGAAAGAGATGAATGCTCCGCTAATTCCATCATTCACTCGGATACGGTATGATGCCATCAATGTTCAAAGTTGTAATTCGATTCAAACAGTAACTACAATTTATAGAGAACTGTTACAAAATAAGTAACGTATACCCTTTCTTGATTAAAACAACCATTAAATAAACATTTTATGGTCCTTATGGAACCATTAAAATTTTCTTCAATTTCGGTTGAAATGATAAATACTGTCGATTAAATATCGGTTGGCGATATAATCAGTAGATTGAACACTCCCCTTCTACAACAGTAACTCTCTGATTTTATTTCACTCAATTTTGGTTCTTTCATATTCAATTTCGGTTAAACATTAGATTAAGTTTACCCAACGGGACAAGAAAAAAGTAAACACATCATTTTGTGAATTCCAATTTTCGTAAAATATAGCCCGTGCTCCTATGGACGTTATGCTGATTTTAAGTTAATACTACCGAGTGTAGCAAAAAGTGATGTTCATTATGTTTCACGTTAGGATTTGACAACACCGCGAATGCAATTCATGCATGGCCGTTAAAATAACATTAGAATAGATTCCATCAATCAATTTCAAATGGCATATTACATTGTATAAAAAATCCAGCTAGTAAAATGTTTGAATTACATCTGTGATTAAAATTGCACACGATTGCTGTTGCATCCGTTTACAACTTAGAACAATTATCGAATATTTTCTTACCGACTGCAATTCCCTTCATTGCAAGTATATAGAGCTATGTATTGGATTTGTCAGTACACGCAGTCACGTGACCCGAGAGTTAACCGCTTTACATTTTTGCGTAGGAATGCATGAATGAATCAATAAAGAATATTTTTTTTTGTATTTATTTTATTTATGAAATTTTATATCAATACAGAGTACCTTAACATTAGAAATATCCAACTTTACTCCATATCCTTTTCACAGTTTTTTGTCCTGCATGCATGCACACCAATCCGTTCATACATTGAGCTCAGTACAAACATTTAGAAACCATCCTCAACTAAACATACAGAAATCAATGTTACTTTCACATGTTACATACATCCTTGCATACATGTATACGTGTGACCACACAGACATATACACATCTAATATGCCTACATATATACTTGCATATTATCCATGCTCCTACTTTATACATTTTATAGCTCTTATATACATGAATATATACACTTAAATACAAACATACCCATATAAAGTTACATTGTGTTTCTATGCATGTTAATTTTCAGACTAGATTCATTAAATATGCACATCTGTATTGTGTATAAAGAGAGAGAGAGAGAGAGAGAGAGAGAGAGAGAGAGAGAGAGAGAGAGAGAGAGAGAGAGTACAAAATTGTAAAACATCAAATTGTAGCTAAAAGAACAACATTAAGATATATATGTAAATGCAGACCAACAGTATCTAATTGGATTGTTCATTTGGAAACAAAATGCACACATCAAGAAATGTTGCTGGCATGAGGGAAAGGCAGTAAACATACATGTGTGTTGATTGAAACTCTACCCAGATATTAACAAAATGAAAATTTTATTCAGGTATTTCTATGAGTGCATTCCATTTGTTCCACTGTCTTTGTAAATTTTGAAAGTTATCTTCTCCTTTATTCACTGCTATAAATTTTAGAACATTATAATTATTACTTATCAATTTCTTGAAGCCAATACTAGATAAGGGTTGTTGTAAACATCTAGTTTTATAAATGTAATGTTTCATTACTAGTAAAATAAAGTTGTCCACAGTATTATAAACACCATGGTGGTTATTATAAAAACCAAATATAAACATTTCTTTATTGAAAGCAAAGGGTATAAAATAGACTGTCTAATATACTACAGAACTCTTGTATAAAGTTTTGAACAATGTCACATTCCCAAAGGGCATGTTCAATTGTTTCTAATTCAGTGTTACGTCTTGTACAGTAGGGACTGTCAACAATACCTGCTCTATATAAATAAGAGTTTGTAGTAAGAATATATTGATTAATTCTGTATTGAAACCACTGTAACTTAGCTTCTTTTGTTATTTGAAAAGGAAGTTTGTAAATTTTACACCATGTTTGATCATTAAAGTCAAATATTTCCTCCCATTTTTTACGACCAGTAGAGATAAACGTGCTGCTGCTTTTCAACAGCAAATTGTAATAAAGTTTTGCTCCTTTTGTACACTTCAGAACTATTTTCAAGTTAAAAGGTAAGCATGGATAGGATAGAGGCACACAAGGTCTTGTACTTTCTGTAATGTATTTTCTGTATGATACGAGTAATACTTAAGAATTGTAAAAAGTTAGTATTAATATCATATCTTTCTTTAAATTCTTCAAGATTATATAAGCATTTATTATTATAATCTTTAAAAAGATCATGAATACGAACAATTCCTTTTTTAAACCAATGTTTGTAAAAAATAGTTTTATTGTCTACAGTTAATTTTTTATTGTACCAAATAGGAATTTCAGCTACTGTGCTGATGTGACCATCACTGACTTCAGCAGTTTCAATAATTTTTTCCCAGGCCTGGAAAACTTCTTTCCAAAATATATTTGTAGTTTCTTTAAGACATTTATTTATAAAATCTGTTCCACAATTCGCAAGTATATTTTCATTTATTTTTGTAAAAAGTATTTTTTGCCACTTACTAGTTGTAGTGTATAGCCTTCTCACCCAGGTTATTTTGAGAGATTTTATATATAAGTTTTCAAATGTAACATGTTAAGTCCCCCCTCCAAAATATTTTTTTACTACCATATCTCTCTTCAACTTGTCAGATTTGCTATTCCATAAAAATGCAAAAAGATCTGAATTTAATTTATTTATGAATTTTATCACTTGGGTTAGGTATTGACAAAAACAAATTGTTAAATTGTGATATTATTAATGATTTTATTAGCTGAATTTTTCCTATTGGTGTCAGGACTCTCCTATTCCAAGTTTTAATTAGGGATTTCAGTTTTACAAGTTTTTTATCAAAATTTAATTTAGGTATTCTAAAAAGATCAACATGGAACTCTATACCAAGTAAATTAAAAGTGCTATTTCCCCAATGTAAATTAAATTCAGGGTAGGTTACCTCACTGTATTTTCTACTTCCAATCCAGACAGCCTGAGTTTTGCTTAGATTCATTTTCAATCCAGAAATACTTTCAAATGCTTTAAGCTCTTGTATTGAGTGTGAGAGAGATTCTTTTGGCCCATCTAAAATGAGAGTAGTGTCATCAGCATATTGGGATAATAAGATGGGAGTATCGTCAATATGGATGCCTTTAATGTTTTTATTATTTCTGATTCTAACAGATAAAATTTCTGCACATAAAATGAAAATGTAGGGCGCAATAGGATCACCTTGACGGCATCCGTTTTTAATTTCAAAAAATTGAGACAAATTGCCTCCTTGATTTACAGCAGAGTTAGTCTTTTTATGAAGTATTTTTATCCAATTTTTTATATCTGAACCAAAGTTAAAATATTCAAAAACCTTCTCCATAAAAAACCAGGAAACAGAATCGAATGCTTTTTCGAAATCTATCATTAATAAAATTCCAGAAATATCATTTTCCTCTGCATAATGCAAAATATCGTAAATAAGTCTAATATTTTCCCCAATATATCTCCCTTGAATAAATCCTGTCTGATCACTATTTATTAATTTACCTAACACTTGTTTTAATCTATTAGCGATTGAACCAGAAGCAATTTTGTATATATTATTTAAAAGAGTAATTGGCCTCCAATTTTTAATGAATTGTCTAGGTTTATCCCCCTTTGGCAGACAGGTAATTATACCTTGTTTTTGAGTAACTGATAATTCCTTATGTAAAAATCCATAGTTAATAGACCTGACAATAAATATACCTAGTTGTTTCCAAAAAACATTTAGAAATTCAACAGTAAAACCATCTGAACCAGGGCTTTTATTATTTTTCATTTTTTTAAGTGTCTGTGATGCTTCTGTGGATGTAATCTGTCCTTCCAAACTTTCAGCCTCTGGCTTACTTAACTTTGGAACATCCATGTTTTTTAAAAATTCAATTAAATCTATATCATCATGGACTACACTGTCACTTATGCTATATAGTTTTTTGTAAAAAATTACTTATTTCCTCTAAAATGTCATTCTGATTGGAAATCTCCTCTCCATTATCCTTTACTATTTTAGGAATAATTTTAGTGGTAAAATTCCTGTTTTCAAGGTTCAGAAAATACTTAGTAGGTTTTTCCCCCTCCAGTATCCACTTAGCTTTTGACCTAACTATACTACCTTTCAACTTATTGATTCTTATGTTCTCAAGTTCTTGTTTCTTAGCATTTAATTCATCAATGTTAATATCTGTACAGGATTCTAATTTATAAATACTTTCTATAAGGTTACTTTCTTGAGTTTTTAAGTTTTTCTTTTTATGTGCTGAGTATGAGATTGTTTTTCCTCTGATTTCCATTAAAATTGTTTCTAAAAATAATTGGTCATTTATTATAAATTGAATTTCAGTATCTGGGATTTTGTTGATATCAACTAAATTATAAACTGGGAGAGCATATTGGGATTTGACATCTAGAATAAGTTTGTTTATGGTGTCCAGGTATTCAGAGTCTTGCAATAAAGAATTATTAAATTTCCAAAGTCCACGTCCTTTTTTGAAGTTATTGAATTTTAAAGTAATATACGGCATTGAATGGTCAGATCTATATCCAGGTTCTATATCTGCGGCATATATACTTGGTAGCAACTTATCTGCTACAAGAAAAAAATCTAAACGTGCTTGTTTGAAGGGATTGGTTCTTCTCCAGGTAAATCTTTTCCTATTGGGGAAATATTCTCTATAAATATCTACCAAACCGAATGTCTCCATAATTTCTAGTATTTTTTCCCTGGCTCTAGGATTGTTAATGTTTTTATAATTATGACAGTCTCGTTCAGGATCTACAACTAAATTAAAATCTCCACACATAATATATAAATCATTATCAAATAAACCTAATGTTTCTATTATCCTATCATAAAAAAATGGACTATCTGTATTAGGACCATATATTGTGATTAAAGTCAGTCTATTATTCTCTATCTCCAAGTCTAGAGCCAGAAAGTTCCCATCCCTTTCTTTTTTTTCTCTAAGAACCTTGTATTCAAAATTATTATTAAATAAAATTGCCACCCCCCCCCTAGGAACTGAAATAACACTCAAAACCCCACTCTGCCCGTACCATGTTTTCTAAATCCGGAGTAAAATGGGTATCTTGGATGCAAAAAACATTATATTTTTTACTTCTTAAATAGGAAAAGACATCTTTTCTTTTATTTGTATCCCCCAGACCTTGACAATTCCAGGTAAGTATTCTAATACCTTCCATGTTGATACTTTATGATTAATTTACTATGTCTACCCTCATACCAGCTGATACATATTAGTAGATGTACTTTTGTAAACAGAGAAAAGAGGAAAGATAGACAGGAGAAAAAAGAATAAAAAGACATTGTAAGAAAGTGGTTTGTAGTTCTGACCACTATCAACCAAGCTCAGTTGAAAGTACAACTGTATATAAGGTACATGTAGTTACATATTCCGCCTAATAATTGAAATGCTTGTTGTGTTTACAAATGTATAGGTAGGCCTAAACAATGCTTGTATTACATATACCTGTGACTGTGTAGGTAAACAATGTAAAGTAATTAAGTACAATCAAAAGTATAATAGTCTGTCCAAACAGACATTCCATGCTTCACATGGAAGAAAAAAAGGACCTAATAATAAAAGGTCACTATAAATACAAGCAGGTTGAAAATTACTGACTGTTTTGTCTACACAATCACATTTACATGTAAAATAAAGATTATGTATCTAGATATACCATGTATAACTATAACTGTACCAAGACATACATTTCTCATGTTCAGCAAGAAAAAAAAATACTATAACAGTACTAAGTCGTATATTCACATCTAAGTAAATACATGTACATGTAGTAACCCTCAAATATAAATTACTTAATAAATTAGTTGAACTCAATCATTACTTTCTGAGCTGCATAGTTAGCATTATCATGTATACATTATACAGCACAATTAAAAATTTCATTGTACATGTAGACAGTGAGAACTCACCAACCAAGTCTTGAACATTGCAGTAAGTGTGTTGTTCATAATTAAAATGTATCAATACTGTCATTGGTTTATAAAACTTAATCAAAGTTAAGTAATCTCATACTTACAGTCACAGATGTTCTCAAAATTTTAGATATGATATTAAAGCACTTATATCCATTAGAAAAACACAAATGTTGGGGAACAAAATGTTGATGGTATCATATTTATATACACTATATAACAGCCACCTGTCATATTTCACAAGCAAAGTACACAATAAAGAATATAATATCACATATTTACTTATCTATTTAATCTTAAAAGTCATACATTACCACAAAACAAAATATCGCAGAAAGAAATCGGAAACACAAGACTAAATCTACATCTGTAGCACACTGTTCAGCCTACAGGCCCATATCGCGATATATCTAGGTCATGTTATGATATTATGACCAGAACCACAGACCACAAAAGTGAAAGTTAGCTTCGGAGTTACAACAGAAAAAAGGAGTGTTAGGCCTAGTGCAACTTTGTCAAGCATCTCTGATAAACAATTCGTCACTCGCATCGTGTGAAATCAGGCCACTTTCAGTTGTCATGAATGAATATTAGCTGTCTCCCTTCTCGTAAGTCACACTCAAATTTTCTATAGTATATTCCATTAATAATATATCAGAATTCAAACGCAAATTCGTTGTAGATACAATATACAGCATACTCATGGGCGCGGCCATTTGCATTTTCAATTCTCTTCTAACACATTTAACCTTCCGGTTACCAATCAGAGAAATATTTTAAAATAACTTCAAAACAAATCTGAAACTTCGTGCTGCACAGCTTTTTTTCCATAATCCATTGCTTTTATACTCAATGCTTTCAAACAAATTAAAAACAATCCTTAAATACATCCGAGCAATGCACCGTGGTGACCATAATAGTTTTATGTTAATATATTTGAAATTATTTATAGATTCACGGTGCGTTTGACCAGGCAAAATGAGATGCTTACTCTTTCATGACACCTGAACTCACCTCTGGATATTCCGGAGGTCCATGCTTGCCCATTTCAAAACATGATAAAGCCCGCTGGAAGAATATCAGGACTGTTTGATTTACCTTCCAAATTTTACGATAAATAATAATAAAAATTTCACACACACACACACACACACACACACACACACACACACACACACACACACACACATATATATACATATATATATATATATATAAATATATATATATATATATATATATATATATATATATATATATATATATATATATGAGAGAGAGAGAGCGCTAGAGAGAGAGAATATGACTTTTGATCGAGGCTTAGAAAACATTGTCATTAAGCGATTTTTCATTCTTGTAGTCCAGATTTAGAAATAGGTTACAGCTGACTAAATTATAGAAAAAAGAAAGATTCACTCAAATTCAATCTTTATTGTTATTCACTTTCGTTTCGCATATATTCGCGAGGGACTGTTCGCAAATTCAAATACCGTTACATGTATCTAGCGAATAGTTGTATATTAAAGGTTTGCGTTTATGTACATCCGTCCATGTGTACAGCACTCACCCACCCATCAAACACCGCTGATATGGATTGTAAATTTGTAGGTATCCTATAATAAATTACCATACTTTTTATAAAGTATATGACAAATTTGAATATCAGTTTCATATCAGGATGATCAACATGAAATAGATCACTCTTATCTGTAACGTCAGAAAAATGTCAGAATGACCTAAATAATAAATGATGATAAACTGATGAATTGTCAATGCTGTAATGAGATTATATTTAGATTTATTGCCATGTTAGTTTATAGATAAACCTAAAGTAAATTTCCATGTTGATTTTTAGTGATAATTTCCATAACTAGCTATTGATGGATTCTTCAAAGAATTATTTCAGGAAGGTTTTGCAATAATTAACGTTAGAAACCATGTTGAAAAGACATTGATTACAAAATTGAGAAAAGTGTCAAATTGACAAAATCTAGTTTGTTTTAAATATTAATGATATCATATTCCCACTTCTTTTTTATTTACCAGGGGTTTTACCAAAACGTGGGAACATGATAATTATTATCATGTTCCCACTTTTTGGTAAAACCCCTGGTAAATCAAAAAGTGGGAACATGATAATGATGATAATACTAAGGTTGAAAAGACAATTGATTACAAAATTGAGAAAAGTGTCAAATTGACAAAATCTAGTTTGTTTTAAATATTAATGATATCATATTCCCACTTCTTTTTTATTTACCAGGGGTTTTACCAAAACGTTGGAACATGATAATTATTATCATGTTCCACTTTTTGGTAAAACCCCTGGTAAATCAAAAAGTGGGAACATGATAATGATGATAATACTAAGGTTGAAAAGACAATTGATTACAAAATTGAGAAAAGTGTCAAATTGACAAAATCTAGTTTGTTTTAAATATTAATGATATCATATTCCCACTTCTTTTTTATTTAAAACGTTGGAACATGATAATTATTATCATGTTCCCACTTTTTTTGGTAAAACCCCTGGTAAATCAAAAGGTGGGAACATGATAATGATGATAATACTAAGGTATTAAGAAATGTTAAAAGAGATTTATTCTTTTGATTTTATGTTCAGATAAACAATCAATAGATCAAAGACCACTTTGAGCAAGACAAAAAAAATTGGGTTAAATGGGCATAAGATTATTTTAACTCTTTCCTTCTTCCCACTTAGATAGATACACAATAATAAAAAGAGGTAAATTGTATACATAGGCATAGAAATGATTCAATTCCTATATTATTTGTGAAAAGTGTTAAAGAAATCCAGTTTGACAATCATACACTTGCAATTGATTAATTCAACCTTACTATTTGTATATGCATACCCCACTGGACCTGGCCTTATTGTCACAAAATATATAGGAATATGAGATGATTGTCATGCCCTTGTATAGTTCTTATTGTATGTCAAGTACAAGTAGTAAACATAGGAAAATTAAGATATATTCAGTTTTTGGTAAACACAATTAATGCCCCTTTAAGGAAACTTACCTAATACTGTTATAGTGGTAGATCGATGTACTAAAAGTAGTCTGACAAAAGGAAACAAATAATACACACTGCTTGTGGTGGGGTCTAGTGGAAACATATCAGTATTATAAACATGATACGGGGAACCTGTTAAACAATATGATTTGAAGTATCCCTATCAGGAATGCTAGATAGTGTTCTGGAACACGACCATATAATGTGACTCCCTATCTAAAACTAACTGATGACATTTCCACCAAACTTGACCTTTTCACCGAACTCGACAGGTTTCCATGTAGCATTTGCGACAGGTGTGGCTTGCTGGTATAGGACATGGACTCTTTCCGGACACGTGAGCCCGAAGTCACCAAATTATGGGTGCGTGAAGTTAGTTTTCTCCGTACTCAAGCTGATTTGAAAAAAACTTCAGAAATATAAAAAAAATGGTTCGAGTACCTTACTCAACGTATTTTTTTCATTTTTACAGGGATATAAGTGTAACGTAAAAAAGTTATATGTGAATGAAGAAAGATAGTAATGTGTTAATCACTCAAAGCAAAATGGTTTACAAATGATAATAAAGAATCTAGTCAAAATAAAGAAATAAAAGTTGAGCTTGAGTACTGAGTAAAAATGGTGACCTCGGGTCCAGTTGCAGGTCCTATTTCCTTTGGGATTTGCAATTGTTCTTCATAATGAAATAAAAAAATTGTAAATCTAATTCATTGTGTTCTAATGGACTCTTTGGTACCTCTGCCTTTTTACTTTCTAACTCACAAAATTGAAGTTGAACATTTTACATTATTTTGGTTGTAATAAATGTCGGAAGGTATTGAACAGAATTATGTTCTTATTTGTTCCAACTCAAACGAACATGATAACAAAGAACATGTACTGAAATAAGAGCTAGTTCGTCTGCGTTTTCATTAAACGTTACATTACAATGACACATAAAAATTACGACTCTTTCTGCTTGATGAATTACTTCTTTCTGCAATAGTTGTAGGATAGGCAGAATATCGATAAAGAACAAATAATGATTTATTTCGTAACACATCAATATCTATACACATGTACTTTAAATCATTTTACTCAGCTTTGTTCGATAATAAACAATTCATTCGGTATTGTATATTTTATATATTTTTCACACAATATCAAACTTGAAATATGTGAAAGTAATAATGATGATGATAATGAGAGGCAGGGTGGGTGGGTCTAAATGTAGCAACGAAAAGACTTTGATTGAGTGAAAAGCATAATAAATTAAATACCTGTTAAACAGGTACAAGTACCTTTAGTACTGACCAGTGGCTATTAACTTCCGTTAATATCTATAAACAATCACACGTGTATATATATATATATATATATATACAGTGGAACCTCACTATTAAGACTACCTATCTGACTGACTAAAAGTGGTCTGATTAGTGAGGTGGTCTTTTAAGTGAGGTTCTATACTTCTTAGATATTTATCAAGAGACTGAAAACTTGTGGTCTGAAATGCGAGGTGGTCTCCTACACGAGGTGGTCTTTAGGCGAGGTTCCACTGTATATATATATATATATATATATATATATATATATATATATATATATATATATATATATATATATATATATATATATATATATATATATATCACCAATTATTTTCTATCTCAATTTGCAATCCAACATGGATAAATCTAGTATCAGATCTCAATGTATTAATGTTGAGCTCCATTAACAAATGACATAATATTTTAGGATTAACAATATTCAAGAAAATGAGAAAATCTTAGCAGTTATTTTAGCAATCTCTTACATAGAGCTGTCGGCCCTTGCACTCTAGTTCAATCTCTTGTAAACATCTAAAAAGCAGTACCAAACACGTGATCATGTAACCAACAGAATGAACATAAAAACCATATTAACTAAGAGTAGGGGTATTTTTTACAAAAATATAGGTCGTATATAAAAAGCCATTTTAAAAAGTTATTTTCGCCCAACATACATACTTTTTCATCTTTTTACCTTACATTAACAAAAAATGGGTCTTCATCACATTCGCAGCAAACTTTATTCTGTTCCATTTACACTTCTTGATGAACTTTTTCAGGAAGCAAGAATGAATCCTTACATGGATTCTTCAACCCCAGAATACACACTGAACTCCGTTATAATGGACATTGCTTATCACATACTGTTCAAGCCTACATTCGTTACAAACAATAACTGTTCTGAACAGAAATGTCTTTTCATTAAACATAATTTACAAATAAAGGTATAGACGCTTTAAACATTAGCAATGCTCTAAATCACAAAAAAACTGTGTTCCCCCATATTTTAAACTCTAATAAAAATAATAAAATCTCGTATTCGAAAACTTAAAGGGACTATGTATCCCTCTGTATTTAGTGACGAGAAGTAGTAACTGAGCTGGATAGAGTACATGACCAATATGCACTGGTTCCAACAGACAAAGAATCAGATAATATACTTTTTGTTTGAAAAGCACATTACTATAATTGTTTATAAGAAGAACTAGGGATTAATACGAATTCTAGTAATCCTACATACACACAGCCCACTTTCAAAGGATGAGATTCTTCAAAATCATGTGTCTGTATTACGCTCTTTTGATGTACCTACAACCGATACTGATTTTGAGTTACCATATCTATATAGGATACCTAAACTCCACAAAACCCCATATAAGTAGAAGTACATAGCAGGATCCAGCAAATGTTCTATCAAACCTTTATCTTTACTCCTTACCAAGATATTGACAGCCGTTAAGGAGAAACCTCAGCAATATTGTACAGTTGCTTATTCCAGAAGCGTTGTATATCAAGATGTGGATACTTAAAAATTCTAAACAACTTTTAGAAAATTTGAAGGCACACAATTTTTCTAAAATTCAGTTTCAAAACATCCGACTTCCCTACGCTTTACACAACAATTCCGCATGAAAAATTAAGGAGAGACTTTTTAGTATCATAGCCATCTGTTTTGTTTGTTTGGGGTTTTTTTAGCTAAAGGTGGTACCCAATTATTTAAATATCTGGTGATTGGTAATCATGATACTTCTTGTGTCCAACACCACTCTGATTCTACACATAAATACACTGATGTTGACATAAAAAGATGCTGGAATGTCCAATAGACAATATATTT
Source organism: Atrina japonica (assembly GCA_030159075.1). Lineage (NCBI taxonomy): Eukaryota > Metazoa > Mollusca > Bivalvia > Pterioida > Pinnidae > Atrina > Atrina japonica. The sequence continues at coordinate 237,571 of BROG01000315.1, read as the reverse complement.
GTAATGTTCGGAGACGTGGTAGTTCAACAAACTGTCAGCATTCCTATGGGAACCAATTGTGCCCCTTTATTTGCCGACCTGTTCCTGTATGCATAGGAAACAGAATTCATTCAGATACAGATGTTCAAAAAATGAAAGAGCTAGCGGTGTCCTTTTATTTGACATTAAGATATGTCGACGACGTTTTGTCAATTAATAATGACAATTTTCAAACATATGTCAATGCCATATATCCCAGCAAACTAGAAAGTAAAAATACAAACAAATCAAGCACACACGCTTTATACTTAGACATTTTACTTACTACAGACACAGACTGGAAATTAACACCTAAGCTACACGACAAACGCAACGATTTCTACTTTCCCATGGTATATTTTCCACATTTAAGAAGTAATACCCCACACTCACCTACATACGGTGTTTATATTTCACAAATGATCGAATGTGCCTGCGCGAGCTCAACATACGATCATTTCATACACAGAGGTAAACTACTCATTGACAACTTATTGACACAGGGATATCGAAAAACGTGTTTGATGTTAACGTTCCGGACATTTTACGGTCTGTATGATAGTCTTGTTTGCGATTACTCTGTTTCACTAAGTGAAATGTTGAGTGGCCTGTTCGATAGCGGTTGTTGAGACGTCTGTATTAATTGTGACGAGAATTTGTTCCTCACATATTTAATTTGGATTTAACCGTGGATTCAGCGCGGATGTGGCCAGTCAACAAGGAATGATTACTTCATGGCGCCTAATCCCGCATCTTGATTTCCAGAGGTCCATGTTTGGTCTGTTTTACCAGATTCCTATATATATCTTGGACATCCTAGAGATGTAAACTTTGGTATCTGAGGTTTTTTATATGCAAAAAGACCAATACCTTATAGAGAGAAAAATATGTAGTACATTTTTATTTATGCAATGGACAAATTTTTCAGGAATCTGGAAAAAAGGACCGGCAACTCTGTGTAAAGGATTTTTTTAGGCGATCGGCCATTTTAGTTTGGTTGTTGACTAAACGGGTTGACTGTGTCACCTTGAAGAAATAATTGTATACTTTTAATTCCTGAAATATTTTTTAGCAATTTTATTCTGTCTTTTCAATGCAATTTCCCGTCAGAAGTTCGTTCATCCGTCTGTCCGTAACTCCTTGGTCGGTCTATAATGTCTAAAATCATAGCCTCATCGTGGATGGATATTTTTCATCATCTCAACTCAAAGTCTTACCGCTGATGTCAAGGTCACTTTTGACTTGAAAGGGATTTGTGTCCGGGTCATAATCATTATGCTTTAGGTGTTCGACTGCTTTTAGCTTGGCATGTTCCTTACGGAAATGTGGGATGCCATGACCTTCATTCGAGGTCATACCACTCATGTCGAGGTGATTGTAGATTGTTGGCACAATCAATGTTTCTCAAGGTTAAATATCTGATATGATGGCCATAGTGGACTAAGATTGAATTTTCGTGTAAGGGTAATGTTTTCTAATGCATTATACATCCTCAATCTTGACCCTAATTTTCTGGTGTAGGAAGACGTTATGACATGACCTTGAATCAAGGTTATATCACCTTGTCACACAGTTATCAATCACTGCACTCTTGATAAATACTCGAACTTAGTATGACCTTGATTAAAGCCGTAAATCTTATGTCAAGGTCACTATTGAGAAGTTAACTGCCAAATGCAGGGAACCACACTCTTCTAAATTTGTTTGTCATATAAACCCGTCCAAAAGACAAATATCATAAGACCCACGAGAAGTTACTTGTTTTATAAAGAAAACATCATTTATAGTAATTAATATTTGGTACAGACTTCATGCTAAATGTTCGCATGGCTTGTAAACAACCAATCCCCGGATACAGGATCCCTTTAATTGTCATGACATATTAATATCGGAATTGAAATGATATAAGATGTAAACACTTTGTTTCCTGCGGTTTAAGTGGTTTTTTGAAAAACAACAAATAAAATATAAAAATAAACATGGCATGTTGGAGTTAATGTGTTATTATGGAGACAAAAATACTGTATTAAAACTACATATCTTTCATTATTGTAAACAAAATTATCTATACGTCCCATAGTCACGAGATAACAGATGCGCGATATCCAATAAGGCCGACAAGATGTTTTGAAAAGGCCTAGTATGCTAATATGTTGTATATGGATATATTGCAGATCATAAAAGAGAAAAACGGAATATGCAAATTACATAGGGATGTTGCTATCGGAACGCGAAATTTCATCACTTTATGGTATAGTTTAGTAGTCCATTTCCTTTCCATGTCTGTATTATTAGTAAGTAAACTGTCAAAATTTGATGAGCACGTTCTTTATTTTGCGGCATCTGTAATTTTTTATTATTGTTTTTATTCTATGGCAACTATAATTTCTGATTATTACATTTACATAAGTATGAACTAAGCCTCATCGTCGATATATTAATGATTCTTCTAAGTGAAAATGAAGTACGTTTCATGTGAATAAGGGAACAGCTCGGCTAATAAAATTGCACGGTAGAAAGACTGTCCCCAAAGACTATAACTACATATCTCTCTCTCTCTCTCTCTCTCTCTCTCTCTCTCTCTCTCTCTCTCTCTCTCTCTCTCTCTCTCTCTCTCTCTATATATATATATATATATATATATATTTATATATTCTAAACACAATTTTTTTTCTGGTTTACTCATAGTGAAGGGTTGGAATTAAATCATTTATTCTATGGCATCTATAATTTCTGATTATTACATTTACATAAGTATGAACTAAGCCTCATCGTCGATATATTAATGATTCTACTAAGTGAAAAATGAAGTACGTTTCATGTGAATAAGAGAACAGCTCGGTTAATAAAGTTACACGGTAGAAAGAATGTCCCCAAAGACTATAACTATATACACACATCTCTCTCTCTCTCTCTCTCTCTCTCTCTCTCTCTCTCTCTCTCTCTCTCTCTCTCTCTCTCTCTCTCTCTCTCTCTCTCTCTCTCTCTCTCTATATATATATATATATATATATTCTAAACACAATATTATTCTGGTTTACTCTGAATTCTTCACGTGTTGGTACTATTAATGCAATACAACCAGTAATCATGTATTATGTTTAATTGAAAACAATATTGTAATGTTCGTGAATTCATTACTGTATATTAATCTATATTCGGCATCCGCGCACTTTACGCCCCCGCCCCCTTCAATCCGCCACTGATGCTTTTTCACAGAATTTAAGGCAGTAAGGCCAATTTTTTAAATTTATTTCGTGCATAATCATATTTTTATATTTATGGTTATTACTTTAATGGGTTAAACATAAATATCAATAAGAGAGACCCTTTTTAATTCGGAATATCACGAGGTTACGTATCAGTTTCATTTCGCATCAAAATAATTATTTGTTTGCATTTCCTTTTTTTGCAAAGATAGACATAGGTGTTGAAAATTGGGGCATTTTCCAGACATTTCTGGCGTGTGTGTGTTTTAAGTTGGTTAGAGCCCCCCCCCCCCCCCCCCCCCCCCCCCCCCCCCCCCACTTTCAATTTGCTTCCGACGCTAATGCATGTAATATATTTACCCGACTTGAAATGCTGCTGAAGATGTTGTGCCAGATTGAGTGCTGTGCTAACGAGAGTTATCGTTCTTTATGTGATAGTTGGAAGTCATTCTATTTAAAAACCGATCTCTCACTGCTCCCGTTTTGTGTTGTGTCACATGGAGGATAAAAAAACCCATCACAAATCTTTAGGATGTCCAGGACACAAATAAAAATCCGGCAAAAATGGACAAACACGGACCTCTGGAAACCAAGATGTGGAATCAGGTGCCATGGAGGCACAAGCAACCGCTATGGGATCACCTGCAGGTGACCTCTCTTAGATGTGTAATGTTCAACCAATAAAAATGCGACTTACAAAAAATAATGGCGCAGATATGTTATTCATTTTATGAAAAAAAAAGAAACCGCAAATCTGCAAAATTCCACCAGAATATGTTTTGTGATTCGAACCCATCCAGGGTTATGAATATAGTTCTCTACTACCTACGATGGCATAAAGCTGAAATCGATTACGATGGCATTAGTTATGTCGACATGCTGTGATAATTAATTGTGTCATATTGTTTAACGTCCGACTCAAGTATATTTCACTCATATGGAGACGTCACCAAATGCAGGTGAAGAAATACAAGTTTGGGCCCCTTGCTCGGCACTTACGGCCATTCAGCAGTGAGGGTTCTTTAACACTGTGACACGGGACCTCCAGTTTTTACTGTATCATCCGAAAGACAGGAAAACAACCGGCCATCGGCGGGACTCGAATTCACGACCTCACGGTCCAGAGTCGCGCGCGCTACCGACTGAGCCAGGCCGGGTCGCGTCACATTGGCAAAACGACTGTCAAAATTAAGTCGTTTTGCGTAATATTGGCAAAACGACTTAATTTTTGACGACATATTCACATATATTATGTCGACAAAACCTCATATTTTTCTCAACATGTCAACATATTGATATGGATTATATCGACATAATGTGACCAAATTATATATCAACATGTCGACAAAAGTTTTTTTTATGACACCATCTTTTGCGCAGTAAAACGGTCACATTATATTGACATGTTTCGAGAATCATCACATTATGTCGACATGTGACATTCTGAAGTGATGTTAGCATTTACGTTGTTTGTTTATTGTTCAAAAGACAGTTTTACAAGGCTGTTTAAATGTATGAATAAAATAAATATTTATATTATATTATCATCAATTCTGGAATCCAGAAAAAGACTTCTCAGAGTTTTTAATTTAGGCCTATCAAAATTTTCAATACTCCCCACCCACCGCTAACTTGAAATCCTGGATCCAACGAGGTTACATGAATAGAAATACAATTACAATGATTATAACTTTTTTCCAATACCATCGTTCAATCGGAGATATGTTTTCAAAAATCTTTATTTATTCTCAACCTACTGTATCAATGACATAAATCCACAAATATTTTGATAAATTTTAACACCAGATTACGTGGTTTCAATTATTTTATTTTTTAACCAAAATTTAAAGTTGACCTGTTAGTCTTTGGCCAATTTTTCCGGGAGGAAAGGTTGTGCCGGGTCAGTTCTTCCAGGGGGACTTTATGCGAGGGAAGTCTATGCTACAATATCGAGGGAGTTAATACGTTTGAAAACTTGTTCCCAGTCCGTCTGCTATATAATTTGCAAATAAATATATCTATGTTTAAATTAAACTAATAACTGCCAGCCACTAAAACACCATTCAAAATTCTCAGCATGTATTAATATGAAAATTTATTTGTAAACCAAATTTGCATTGGATTAAAATGGATACGAGTTTCCCTTATGTTATTATCAATTAAAGATATTAAAATTTAATCATCGATGATATCCAATTCTGTACACAGAATAAACGCAACAAATTCACATGCACGGCATCTTGCGCCCCCCCCCCCCTCAAAAAAAAAAATTCTGGGAAGCATACCCAGATGGATCATGGGGAAAGTAAACGATAACTTTGTGTCTGGAGGCTAAAGAATACCTTATCGGGCTTTCGAATTAATCAATCAATTAAATATTTTAATGGTAAAGAGGTTATAATTCAATGTCTGGCAGTAAAGTAACTTTTTCTTTTAAGAAATGTAATAATCAATGTGATTTTCTAGCAGATTACTAGGCGCATTTTCACACCTGGGTGAAGAAAAATGCTTCCACGTGTTTCCAAAGTTTTTACTTAATGCATAATTACACAACCCTCCAAAGAAATATTGTCTCACAATTAACCCGACACTTAAAATTATGTGAAGTAACCAGTGAGACCGTGCCCTAAAGTTGATAAAATAATTAATTTTTCTATAAAATTAAAAACAAATTCCCAGAGATTCCGCTCGGCAAATACATGTTCAAACTTTGAAACCTCAGTCTGCTTTTGGTGATGTACGCATTGCATCATAAAAAAGTATAATTTTATGTCACCAGCCTAAAAACACCAACTAACCATTTTAACTTTTTATAGATCCGTCACTGTTGCATGTATTAGTTGCCTTGACAAAATTTGAAAACAATTTCTTACTGTAAAATAATTTTCAAAAAAAAAAAAAAAAAAAACCAAGAAAGAAGGGTCCCCACTTTCGAATTGCTTCCTACGCTATCGCAACATGTAATCTTATGTATTGATGTATGTCATCTTGTCGACATAATGTGATGATTATCAAAACTTGTCAATATATTGTGATTGTTTACTGCGCAAAATATAGTGTCATAAAAAAACACTTTTCGTCGACATGTTGATATGATTTGCTCACATTATGTCGATATAATCCATATCAATATGTTGATATGTTGAGAAAAGTACGAGGTTATGTCGACATAATTTATGTGAATATGTCGTCAAAATTAAGTCGTTATGTCAATATGACGCAATTAATTATCACATCATGTCGACATAACAAATCAGATTATCTCATCATGTCGATGGCAGCTTTATGTCATCGTAGATTAGAGGTCGGTTTTTAATTAGATTAAGTTGGAAGTGAAATGTGAAAGACAAGTTCGAACTAGGAGTTATCGTCCTTGGTGTGTCGAAGTTAGACCTATATCAAATATGGCTTTCTGTGATGTATGATTGTTTAATTGTTATTTCACAACCCGCCAAGAATTTTTCTCTTATATGGAGATGTCACCAGCTTTAGGTTAAGTGCTTCAAATTTTGGCCTGTTGTATGGACTGACGGAGTGATGTTTCTTTAACGTGACACGCCTTTCGCAACACGGTACCTCGGTTTTAAGTCTCATCCAAGAGACCCGTGTTTTCACTTCATTTGCCTAGCATCACTTGGCGAAGGAATAGTTACTACTATTTTAAAAGTCTTTAGTATGACCCGGTCCGGGTATCGAACCAGAGGCCCAGTCTGCTTGCGAGTCGATCGCTCTACCACTATACCACCTCAAGCGATTTATGTGGTGTAGAAATTCCATTCATTTTTAGTGTTTACAAACTACAAACAAATATTTATGATCTTTTTATCAGAGACATATGTCTCTGTTTTAGTATTGGTTTATCTATTCATCCATTTCTATAAGAAATATCCAGTGTGTTCGAGGGGTTAATTAGGACATCGCGCTTATAATTAAGTCTCGCATCTCTTGTCAGCACAGGTTCGACTCCTGCTGGAACGTTAACTGAATATGTGAGAAAATTTGCCAGTTTACTTGTGGAAGCTGGTGGTCTCTTTTCGGGTACATTGTAACCGAATTCTCTCCTCAACCAATAAAAACTCATCGTCATTATATGATTGAAATATTATCCAATGTGGCGTAACCCCCCCCCCCCCAAAAAAAAACCCCAGCAAACACTATGTGCATATATACGTATGAAATACTCAAGCTCAAGGCAGTTCAGCAGAGGACAGAGTCTATCTCTGCTGAGATTGGCTATGACTCTCGTGATGAAGGGCAGTACTTTAAAAATCCTGGGATGCATTACTCCTCCGTGGCACCATTGCCCACTTCCAGACTTTCCAGAGATTCGTGTTTGTCTTATATTCATCGTGTTTGTAAATTATCGTATGGACTCCTTACAACTACCACTTTGGTATCCGTTACGACTGCCACTTTTTGTCTGTTACGACTGCTGGTAATACGTCCAATTTTATAGTTGTCGATGGGTTGATATATTAATATAAAGCTGATGACGAAGTATCTCTATTGTTTCACACGTATTTTTTTTAACTTCAATCGGCGATATAAAAAGGCTTTATATATCGCCGCTTCAATTAATTAGATATAATTGTCTCGAGACGTAATTACGAGTATTTCTTTTTTTTTTTAAAAAGTGTCAGTAAAAAAAATCAGCTTCCGGCAGTTGTTTACGATTTTTGTACAGTTGTATGTATGTTTCCTCTGACATAATGGCTAGAAATTATCTTTAATATCCTGCTTCTATTAACACTGTTCACAAAGCCCTTTAAATCATGCTGGGACTTGTACTTAACCCATACACAGGTAAATAGCATTTCTTCAATATGGAATCTGTGTTAACAGCAATGCGTTCTACCCTTTATTTTACAGTCACACTCGGTAGTACTAGCAGAAGATTTGGCACACGTACAAATTTATGACAAAGTTGATTATTCGCGCATGAATGAATTCTGGTCCTCTAAGTTAGGGAGGTTTACACCGACTCGGGGACCCAAGAATAAGGTGTTAGATGGTTCTGTTCCCTGATAAGTCGGATATAAATAACGAAATGTCGGATATACGTGGAAACTCGTTAACAGGTAAGAAATATATAGACATGTGTTTTAAAATTTAAATATTAGACTGTAGATACTCGGCATTCTTTGGACAAAGTAATATCCATTGATTATTTTTCTATAGTTTAATATCGTATAGTGCATTCGGATAAAGACTAGGTGTTGTAAACATTTTTGAAAGATTCCAAGAGGGGAGGAGGAGCATACAGTAGAGGTTTGAAATATTTTAGAATAGTGTATTGGGCATAGATACGATCTTCGTCGTTATATCTAAAAATATTTAACATCGGCTAAGAAGAACTTGAATCAAGAATATTTCATATTTAAAAATCGAGATAGATCTTTTGGTATACATACATTTTTTGTGAACAGGTAAGTTTAAGCATATACGTTACGTAGGGCTTATACACGCGTGTAATGTATATAGCCAACGTATATATACGTTTCTGTTTTAAGCGATGATGGAAGCTAAATTGTCTATTACATGTGTATCAGGTGCATAGAAGATCATCTGACTATATACAGTCGAAGTTGGTTTGTATAAATTTGTACACATAGAATGGAGTGCACATGACTCGAACCCGCGCCCTCCATAGATAAGGTTTGTCACTTTACATCTGAAAGGCTGGTGGTCACTTTCCGAGTACCACACAACCTCATAGCTGGGTTTTCTCATCCATTGCTAAAATTTAGCTAACACCTTGTAACTGAAAATTGTTTATTGTAGGGAAGATTCTTTATTTAAACATATAGATCTAATACCATTCAAATAAAAATAAATAAATATAGGAACTGATTGTTCAAACTTTTGACCGTTTACCTGACATTGAAGAAGCTGACCAACAGTAACCACAGGAGCTTGAAATTCTGTCTGTATGTTGATAAACAAGACATTTATTATTATAGCCTGCCTTTTGTAATGAGGGGAGAAAAGGACAGAATTTCAGGCTCTTGTACAGTAGCATTCCATATCTCTACCCCACAATGTCGGGCTATTGTATCTTTCAGTAGACAAGTTATTGATTTCAAATTGTTATTTTTTGTCTGGAGTTTCAACCCTGAAATTTATGTCTACATGTATACGATTGTTAAATGCAAATGATATGTTATGTCACTTTTAACAATGGTACTTATATATTATTTATCAATAGAGACTCTGATCATCCTGTACAAATATATAAACATTTCCTACATTAAGGTATACATGTAATATATTGTTGGTAGGCTTTGATGACCTACAGGTTTTTAAGGAGACTGATCTCTGACCTTCTCTATCCTTTCCCTTTCCTTGTTAACCTGATTGTTATTTATTTACCAAATTTGTTGGTTTTTTTTTTTTGGTGGGTGGTTGGGATAGGGCTCAGGGCAAACCTCAAATAACATACATGTACATGCAAGAAACTTGAATGTTTCATATATGGTTGTAGCATTGTCAATACTATATATTTATACCTGCTCGCTTGCACTGGCATGATTTAACAAGTGGCATTCACCACTTAAAGGCCTTGCCACTGGTCCCTGTGAGTTGGAGAGAGAGGTCTAGTATGTGTCCTTCTTGAGTGATCCGTATTGCCAATGGCTTTTTTAAGTGTTACTTGTACATTCCATTGAAGGTATATCAAACTTCTTATCCTCCTAGACCATCTGTCCTCTGTGTACATGTTGGCATAGGTAGAGTCTTGCGTACAGGAGATCAAAACTCATATATGGACATGAGTAGCCTACCAATTAGAGTAGGTACTTATTAGTGTGAAGTGAGGCCGCAAAAATAAAAAAGATTTTTTGTCTGTGACCCAACCAACCCACCAAAATTTAATTTTTTAAGGCAGTATTGCCAAGTTTTTTTTCTAACAAAAAATCTCTTGGAGTTTGTCTAATTTATATATCAAAATTAAAAGAAAAAATTGCCTACCGACCAAAACACATCTAAAACTACCAACTCAAATGTACTTGAAGCTCATTTTTATGATGGCAGAGTGTTCTTTAAACATGTAATGCATGTATATACATAACGGGTCAACAATCGTTAAAATTATCACTTGTCCTGCAGGGCAAGTATTATTGAAATTTACTTGTCCAAATGCAAAAATGACTTGTCCGATAATCAAGTGTAAAATTTAAAGATAAATTTTTGTTGTTAAACAAGTATAATCTTTATTGAATTAATTTTTTTCTTCAACTATTTCACTTTTCCTCTCAGAAATAAATGTAACATCCATTGTACTTGTGTAACAGCAAAATGGTCATGTCCTGAACTACCAGAAAAACCTAGCTAATGGTCGAGTCCTGCATTATATCAATATTAAGACCACCTAACTGACTGACTCATAGTGGTCTGATTATGGAGGTGTTGCTTAACTCATTGACCCCTGAAGACATGTTTAGGTTGGCCCAAATCATTGATTTGCAGAAGAGTCCATTATTTTTCAGGGAATGATGAGATAAGTGAGGTTCAGGACTTACATTTTGCATGTATCTAAAATTTATAAAACAATTTTTCAATGGACTGAATGTTCAGTCTTAATTGTGAGGTGGTGTTTAGATTAGGTTTCACTGTATTTAATTTGCTTATGATACAAAGTCTACAATATTTTGTTCAACTTAGGCCATTCCAAGTTTTTTTATGTTTAGCATCCACCCTAAAGTCAAAAACCTATCTTTCTGTCAGGAAAAAAAAACCCCACAAATTACAGAAAATACACAAGATATTTTTATGGGTACAAATGCAATTTTATGGACATTTAAATATTTCCTCATATGTTAATAAAAGAAAACAAAATTACACTTATAAAAACCATATCTTTGGCACATGCTGTTAAATAACCTATGATATTTTATTTTTACAGTGATGTAAACAGGGTTAGATTTAACTGTTCACTTTAGGGCTATATTCCATATTTTTCCTTAGATGTTTGTGTTTTTTTTTTCCTGTTTAATGATCTCAAAACCAATCTGACCGTGGACACTAAACAGAGAAAAAAACTTGGAATGGCCTTATCAAGTAAAAAACAATAACAAAAGTTTAAGTTTAAAAAAAATAAAGTTTAGCCATACACTTGTACACACTTGTAAGGTAAGGTCTGGACTTATTTAATATTCATTAAGAAATTCTCAATAGCGAGAGACTGAATAGTTGTGGTCTTAAATGTGAGGTGGTCATCTAAAAGAGATGCTTATCTAAGAGAGGTGGTTACCTCAGAGGTGGTCATCGAAGCAAGGTGGTCACCTAAGAGAGGTGGTCATCTAAGCAAGGTGAGGTTATACTCTATAGGCCCCTATAATCATGTATAAAAAATGTGGAGTGTCCAAGAAAAGAAACATATTTCACTTTTTGATATTATTATTATTACGTGATTTAGTACAAAACATTTAATGGGTGCATGTGGATGTATTAAGGTGTGTTTTGTACACAATGACTCTACAGGTACGTTGATATCAACGGAACACCTGACTTAAACTTTACACGATTTTTAAATCTTGTAATGATTTTTAGAAAAGTGAAAATTTGCAGGTTATCACTGTAAGGTTATCAGTAAGTAAATATTTGACTTTTGGTCATTTCAACAATCACTTGTGACTTACTGTTTACTATACACAATATATAGGTAAAAATACCAGAAATCTATCACACATACATCAGTGTATTGATCTATATAACTCATTTCTAAAGAAAATTGTTGTAAAAAGTTATAAATTTGTAATATCTATTCTAATGACCATATATATATACATAGGTATAATAAAATAATATGTATGTACTTACTATGTGTATATGTACATAAAGATGTATACATATTTCACAGGTATAACCCAATATTGACCCGTTTACAAGAGTTGACTTGCATGCATTTACCTTTAATTATATATACCTGTACATATATGTTCTAGTAGAATGTAATTAAAATTCCAGATTGACATAAAAATGATTCTGAAATAAATGGTGATATTTATACTAAATCTATGCATAAATTGTGCCACTCACTATTCAACTCATCAGCCCTTGAAAAACAATGGACTATACTGATGATCATTGACTTAGACCAGTCCAAATATGTCTTTAGGGGGAAATGGGTTAATTTTCATGCCAGGTATGCCCACAAGTAATTTTTGAAGATTTATAAATTGTTACAACATTTTGAAATGGAGAGTGATTGAGTTATGGAATTTATTTAATCAGGTGAAATGATTTAAGACAGGTAAGAGAAATTGTATCTTGAAAAGAGTTATTACATGAGGCAAAAAATAGATCAAGATTTGTTTGATGTGACAGGTAGACTACCTAAAAGTCCCTGACCTCCCAAAACTTTTTGCTGCTAAATTTATTTTCATATCAAAGATATAAAATTTTGTCCAATTTACATGTACATGTATGTATCAAAATTTACTCCAAAAATTTGTTTATCGACTGACCCACTTCTGAAACTCTTGGTCAGGCACCTCAAACAAATATTTTTTTTTATCTCATCAACCCCTGAAAACAATGGACTATTCTGTAAATCAATGACTTAGACTAGTCCAAATGTGTCTTATGGGGTGAACAAGTAAATGATGGCCCAATATTTTCCTATATATTTCCCTGCTGAAATAAATTGATTCTTTTCCCACTTGTTAATATCTTGACTTTAAAAATCAAAGTTTTTGTAAGTTAAAAATAATCTTTAGATATTTTTCATAAAATGTTCTTTTATAATGTACACTGTGTTTACACAAAAATTCACTCAGTTAATTCAAATTCAATTTAAAAACTTCAAATTTGACATTTTTATGATCCGAACATTTATTGTTAGTTTTGATGGCATTTTACTCCACAGTCAATAATGTCCTACTTCCAATGGTGGTGGCCAGGTTTTGATGGTAGTGGAAAAAACCTGATTACAAAGTACCGGTACTGGCATATAGACTACCACCTTTCCCCAAATAAATTGGCAAACTGCCTCACACTTCATAGTCAGCTTAACTCATTCACCCCTAAAGACACATTTAGACTGGTCTAAGTCAATCATTTATAGAAGAGTCCATTGTTTTTCAGGGGTTGATAAGTTAAGTTCCACATGTAGCAGGTTTCAATCCCCTGCTAACAAGATGGGGGAGGTTTCATGATTTTACATGTATATACAGCTTACTTTGCTACTTTAACTTAAGGGGACACAAGCTGTGTTTTTTTTTTAAAAAAAAACCCAATCTTTCCTATTTTACTACTTAGATTGATATACAATAGCAAAAAAGAGATATACACAGGCATAAAAATTCCTCAATTCCTATATATTTTGTGAAAATTGCTTGAGAAACCCGGTTTGGCAATTATTCACTTGCAATTGATTAATTTGACCTTACCATATGCACACCACACTGGACTTGACAAATTTTCACAAATTACATACGAATGTAAGATTTTTTATGCCTGTGTATAGCTCTTACATGTATTTGTTATTGGACATGATGCAAAGTAAAAACTGCCCTAATGACCACCTGTGATTAAAGACCGCCTGGTAACAAAAACTCTTCTGTTTTGCTGTCCTCAATAGCACCATTTGTTTACAAATGAGCCTCTACATTTGTATATAAAGACCACCTCCTATAAAGACCAGTATTCTTGTGTCCCTAAGCAGGTTGTTATATATAAGTTTCACTGTACAAGTACATTATAGTCATTGGCATAGGAAGCAAACCAAAAGTGGGGGAGGTAGGCAATTTTTTTTTTAGCTCACCTGGCCCAAAGGGCCACTTGAGCTATTGCTATAAGCCAAAGGTCCGGCATCCGTCATCGTCATCGTCCGACATCCAGCATCTGTCTGTTAACTTTTGCTTTTAAATATCTTCTTCTCAAGAACCAGCGGGCCAATTTTAACCAAACTTGGTGTATAGCATCCCCATGTGAAGCTGCATAAAGTTTGCGAACGAAAAAGGGATAGGACCAATTGGGGCCCTAAAAGGGGCCAAAAAGAATCAAAATTTGGTACATCTTTAAAAATCTTTTTATAAATCAGTGATCAGATGAGTTTCAAATTTTGTATGCATGATTGTTAAGTCAATATTTACAAAGTTTGCAAACGAAAATGAAATCTGTCCATAAACAAGCCACTAGGGGTTGCTTTTTTTGGTAAAACAGTTTTAATGGGGTTCCTTTAAAACTTTCATGAAAAATTGCATACTGATAGTACATATAAATAAAGTTTTGGGAATATTATTTTAGTGAAGGACTATTGGAGTTTAAAACAGGTTTACTCAACGATAATAAAGGTACATTGTACAGGTAGGTAATGAAGAATAACTGATGATTTAGATAATTAACAGAAGTTGTCTACACATGAATGTTAACTGATAACAATTTTATCTATACTGAAGCAATCTTTGTTAACTAAATACAATTGTATAAACACAAGCACATTTGTATGCTTACGTATACACTTGTACATAATCATGGTTATTACACATTTTTTATTTGTTTGTTTATTGTTGTTTTTACATTTTCGAAGAATTTTTTGCTTATAATGGAGATGTCATCATGCAGCTTATGGGGGAAGTGCCACAAATTTTGACCGGTGCCTTGTACCAACAGCAACACAATGGGGGTTCTTTTTTTTACATGCCATGCCTTTAGTAACATGAGACCTCGGTGTAAAGTCTCATACGAAAGACCCCAGACTGACATTTGATGTTGAGCATTTGGCAAAGGAAGTGTCAATACCCTTTGTAACATCTTAGGTTAATGACCTGGTACTGGGACTCAAACCTAGGACCTTCCACTTGGTAGTCAAACACAATACCACTAAATCACCTCAAGTGATCTGTATGACATGTACATGTATATGACTGGGAGTTGGCTCATCATTCCTTTGAGGTGCCCCATTTCTTTAGAGTCTTCATCATGCAAGCATAAGGATCTATGCTCAAATCCTAGTACTGAGACATACCTAAGACTTCTTTAAAACATTAACTGTTCCTTTGGCAAGTGCATAGATTAAGAAACCTTTAAGTCATAGGTTTTTCAGATGGTATTGCCACTTATAGCACCGACACCAATCTGTATCGCAGGTCAAAATTTGTGACAAATCACAGTAAGCTGGTGTCCTCTCCAGTAAGCTGGTGTCCTCTCTATATCGGTGAAAAAATTCTCAGCTGGATATACATGTTAAGTAACAATGAAATGGACAGCCATGATTACATGTATACATATTGGTTTTGTTTGCAAGTTTGAATAGTGTTTTACGTAGTCACAATCAGTGATTTTTCAGTTACATGCATATGGTCAGGTGACCAATTTTTAAAGAGGAAGGAGAGAACACGGTTACAATTTTACAATGAGACCTGATTGGCCTTCCATAAATAAACTGGCAACCTTTCTTGCAAAATTGAGCTTACCGGGTGGGGCTTGACATCGAACCTCAGTGCTGACCAGAAGTGAGAGATTTCATGGTTCAAAGCGTGATGCTCTAACCACTCCTTCACGGAGGCCCGTAATACGTTGGTAAATTGTAAACCAAGTTATATATACAATCACAGGCATGAAAGCATTTTAAGCACTGTGAGTTTGTTGTTACAATGAAGGAAATGTTAATATATATGTTAAATATCTTATCCTTCTGATTATTTCTTTAATACTGGCCTTGTAAAATCCGCAGAAGGATTATTTTTGAATTTGTATGTACACATGTAATTATATGTGACACATAATCAATTAGTCTTAGAACTCTGATCATAAACAAATTTTCGGTTTTAAGTCCAGTGATATATACAACAGCATATTTTAATCATTTACTGGCAGAGTGATATAAATCTTTTAACTCGTACATGTACACCCCTAAACAAACATTTGGACTGGTCTGTGTCAATGATTTTCAGTAGAGTCTATTATCATCACTGGTTGTGGTGACATCAGCACAAAATGTTATACACATCCAGATACACAAACTTCAGTGTACTACATTCTGTAATCTTGATTTTCTGTCTAACATGCTTAGAGAGTTTATAATACCTGTCTTAAGAGACCACCTCATATATGTATGTCATTGAAAGGTGGTCTCTCAAGACAGGTGGTCTCTCAAAGGGTAATTTAGATTATTCAGGGTCTCACATGGCGGACATGGTCACAATAAAGGTAATTTAGATTAGTCAGGTCTCAGAATGTGGTCTCATACAAGAGTACACATGGTCTTTCAGGATAGGTTCCACTATATAACCCACATATAGGTCAAACCTGTTTAGTAAAATGTCCAATCAAAAGCCTTTTAGTTTATTTTATGGTATTTAATAATGTTTTTTTGTTCAACTCATCAAGTCATTGGCACAAAAAAAACAACAAAACAACAACAACAACAAATAAAATACATCAGCAAAATGTACATTTTGATCCTACACAGGAAATGATACCTTTTTGTTTTTTAAAGTTTTCAGTACAAAATTTCACTGTAAACTCTTAGACTTTCTTTGCAAGGTCAAGAGGAGCTTTAAATGTTTGTGTAAAAACAGCGACTATAACATTACATGCTAGATATCTATTTAATAGGATTTACCAATATGTAGAATCGTGTGCATATATAGCGCCTATGTACTTGGTCTAGATTACATGTTGAAAGTATTTTGAGATTCTAATTAATTTGAATTCTGGTTTTTAAAGGTGGTCTTTTCACCGAATGTCATGTGTAAGGTCAAAACTATTTATTTTCATTTAAGTATGAATATATCACATTAGAAATTGAAATTGTTAGTCTGGCAAAATGAAATTTAAAACATGGCCGGTAATATCTGTGGATGACAGCTAAGAAAAATTCTAGTTTGGCGCATAACCCTATAAAAGGCTTTGGGGATCCATATAATGTACATGTATATAGATACATGTACATATCTCTCTCTCTCTCTCTCTCTCTCTCTCTGTGTCTCTGTCTGTCTGTCTCTCTCTCTCCACAGACACAGACATATATATATATATTTATATATGATATATATATATATATACATATATATATATATATATATATATATATATATTTATATATATATAGTGTAATCTTGTTATTAAGACCACCTTTCTGACTAACTCAAAGTGGTCTCTTCTTTAGTGAGGTTCTGTTCTTAATAAATATTTATCAAGAGACTGGAAATTTATGGCTAGAGATGTGAGGTGCTCTCCCAAGCGAGGTGGTCTTTAGCCGAGGTTTCACTGTATATATATTTACTAATTTCTGTGGTTGTATTTATATAAATAAGACAGGCAGTAAACATTCTACTCAAGTGCCTCATTAGTGTAAAAGTAAAGAAGTTTTTACTATAAAGCACACCATTCATCTGTTTACAATCAACCTATGTAAAAAGCTAATGTTCCTTTGTTTCCTTCACACTTTTGTATTCCAAAAGGAATCCGGGTGGAAATTGATTACTATCTGTCAATGAAATGTACTACCGCATACGTTTTCTATAAAGGTTTGTGTTTGGTTGAACACACTTAAAAAAGCTTAGTAACACATGAGTGAAATTGATACAAAATAGTAAATGATGTCACATTTCTACATCTTTTCAGTGTCACAATGTTGAAACCAGACGAAGCGTTTTGTAACACACACAAGTGCTTTTTACGGGATTATTGTGTCAGAGCAGAGTATTAGAAATGTGTTACCCAGGATAACACCGAGCTGACCGATATATAGTCTGTGTACTGGATTTTATCATCAATTTCATCTGTTGATATGGAATATATAGATGACGAGGAGGAGGAGTTGCCAGCTCTCAATGAGGGGGATGAGGCCCTCAGTCTGTATGATATCCTCGTAGAACGGGATGCATGTTTAAATGAGGAAGAGCTCTGGGCTTTGTGTCGGGAATGTTGTCTTGTTCTTGAAGTGGTCAATAATTCACCGGAGATGTTTCAAACTTTATGTATCACACCAGATACAGTGGCATTTGACAGAGCTGGCAATGTGTGCTTCTTGGATCTTGATAAAGGTTTGTTTTAATTTTTGACTGAAAGATGTTTATTTTGATTTTTAAGATTAAGGCTAGACAAACTAACAGTTTGTATGAGCCAGGGGCTGAGAAAAGGGTTTTTAGGACAATTTTGGGGGAACTAAATGTTATTTTTATGTTTTCAGAAATTTGAACATACATGTACATTTGACTTAAAAATATATTAGAATGGGTGCAGGTAAGAGTAACTCTTTTTGTGTCTGGTGTGAAAAATCTACAAAATTAATTACGTTGGATGAAATTCCTTGTTTCCTGGCATTTCATTGGTTATGTTGTAAGAACCCTTTTCTCTGCCGCTTGCTCGTGTATGAAGTACATGTATCCTGAAATGTAAGGTATTCGTCTCTAAGATAAACATGAATACAAGGATTGTGAAAAATTCAGGGTAATATCTACATGTATGGATTCTAATGTGTTCTGGGTAATATGTACCGCTACATGGATCCTGACATATTCAGAGTAATTTGTATGTGCAAGGATTCTGATGTATTCTGGGTAATACATATATGTACATGGATTTTGGATAATATGTACATGGATTTCTAAGTATTCTGGGTATTATATACATGGATTTCCAAGTATTCTGGGTAATATGTACATGGTGACATGGATTCTGATATATTCAGGGTAATTTGTACTTGCACGGATTTAAGTATAATGTATTCTGGTTTATTAATACATGTACCGGTATGTACATGGATTCTGGTGTATTTTGGGTAATATGTACATGTATTTTTTCAAAGTATTTTGGGTAATATGTACATGGATAATGATGTGTATTCTCACTCAGTAATATATATTTCCTAGAGTTCTGAAGTATTTTGGGTAATATATACAAGGATTCTGAAGTATTTTGGGTAATATATACAAGGATTCTGAAGTGTTTTGGGTAATATATACAAGGATTCTGAAGTATTTTGGGTAATATATACAAGGATTCTGAAGTATTTTGGGTAATATATACAAGGATTCTGAAGTATTCCTGGTAATTTTAATTGTCTAAATATTGTATTGGTCATCTTGTTTCAATGATTAAAAGAAGTGACTCTATATATAATTCAGTTTTTTCTTCTTCTTCAACCATTGAATTGCAGGTTTCTTCATCACTGTGTGTACTCAAATGTAGATTTTGAGTATATAGACAATTGTATATGAGTGACAATGCTTCCATAGATTCTATGCACTTGTACAAATTTTGTCTTAAAATTCATTAATATTTTCATCTGCTGTAGTGGTACTCAGGGGTTTCATCTCTCACACAACAGTGAGACATCAAACATTCAGATGTTACAAATTTCGACACAATCAACACAAAGTTTCGTAATGACTGTAGACTACATGTAAGACTCCATCACATTAATTTTATTCATATATCTATATATACATTGTGAGTCCGCCTGGCTCAGTCAGTAGCGCGCTCAACTCTTGATTGTGAGGTCATGAGTTCAAGTCCAGCCAGCAACAGGTCGGTTTCTTGTCTTTCGGACTGAGACAGTAAAAACCAAAGTCCCATGTCACAGTAAGTGTTGGCACAGTTCTTACTGCTCAATGGCCGTAAGTGCCGAGCATAGGCCAAAATTTGAAGCCCTTCACTGGCATTTTGTGATGTCTCCATTTGAGTGAAAGATTCTTGAGTGGGAATGTTAAACAACAATAAACAAACGTATACATTGTATATTGTATAGGCCAGACACAGCCAACTTGTATCAAAGGGCACCGTGCCCATAAAAACGATTCAAACATAACCTTTGTTAACTTTTTCATAAATATCAGCATAAAACCCTCTTTGCTCAATGGCCATAGGTGTCAGGCAGTCTAAGCCCTTCACGGCTACCTTTTCCTGCTCCCTTGAGTGACGCTCCCTTGAGTGACCTTTATAGATCAGTTTGAAAACGTATATCTGTTTGTATATAATTAGTTACAAGTCAGTAAAAATCTCAGTGGTTTATACAGAGCTCTGGGGACCTCAGTTTGACATTTTTGTTATATAATACATGTATGTCAGTAAAAATCTCAGTGTTGTCCAGAGGTCTGGTTTTCAAATGAAGTGGGTCTAAAATTCACTAGAGATGTTTCAAACTTAAATTAGCTTAACCCACTAACCCCTGTGATCACATTCAGACTCGCCAAAGTCAATAAATATTGTGGTCTACTGTCATAATTCAGGCGTAAACAAGTTCATATTGCATCTAAAATTATTATAAAATTGTGTCTAAATCATAGTACACCCCTAAATTCCCACAGTGGACTTAACCATTCTTTGAAATTGGCAAGGTTGAATAATGATGTCAGGGGTTGATGATTATACACAATCAAACTTTCAATATATCCCTCACTTGTCTCATCACACCTGTGGATAGATTATGTGTATATTGGTCTTAGATAACATCTAAAGTAAGATTAATTTAACAGATAAATAGCTTGATCTGGAAAGCTTGTACAATTATTGTTGACAAACAATGGAGTTAATTTGAAGTTACGTACAGACTTGTAAACAAGTCTCTACGGGCCTGGGCATTGAAAAAGTTGATAATACATGTACATGTACTATATATGCATGTTCTGTACAGGGGGAAAATATTCCCTATATTCACGGTGTTTACTGTGGATTTAAGAAACAGTGAGTAACTTTTTAATGAAACTACATGCACAACTGTATATATGTACATGTAGATTAAGTTATTACCAATCTGCGAATTCAAACAAACCATGATCATTTCAGAAAAGAGAAAAACATGAAAATTACAACGCATGAAATTAATCCCCTGTACAGTATACATGTTAAAAATAATCTTGGGAAGTCAGAAAGACAAAACTAGTATGACATAAACATATTAATAACCCTTCACCCCTAAACAACTAAATGGTATACTCTTTTCTATAGTCCTAGTCCAGAATACTGTATTACGATCTGTAGGGTTGAAAGAATTAAAAGTACAGAAAGAGCTTATAATTGGGCTCTGCTATATATGTGTGATATACACGTACAAACTGATTATAAAACATTACAATGAGTCCTTATCACACTGAAGAAATATTAGCTGAAACAAGTATAAAAAATTAAGTACAGTGAAACCTGTCTTAAGAGACCACCCTGTCTGCCGCTAAAATGTGGTCTCTCTAGACAGGTGATCTCTCAGAAAAGGTTTTATCTGAAAGATTACTTGACGAAGTTATTTTCAGAATGTTGTCTCAAAAGACAGTTCTGGGTTCAGGGATTAATATCATCAATATGCAGGTCCCTTAAAAGGCCTCGATCATTCCCAATTAATGCAAAATCTTGTATTTTTTTCCTAATTTTGACCAAATTTTCCCCAATCATGTTCACCATGTCATTCATATTCAGTACCGATATTACACAATGAAAATGGGAGAATTTAGTACATGGATAACTGCACTTTGAAGTCTTCAGATGAAAGCCATGTTGTCAGTTAAATAAGAGGCGAAACTAGTTATAAATGAATGATTAGTTTTGTGTGGTTTTATTCTTATGCAGCAATGACCATAGTTATTTTTTCCCAACTTTGGCCCATTGAGAAGTTAAATTCCCAATTGGAAGGGTACTGGACCCTGTCCCAAAAAGGGTCTATTAAACCCTAGGTTTTTCATGTCAGCGAGTGGTCTTTTAAGATTGTGGTCCACTGCACTGGCTTTTTCTACATGTATACAATGTGTATTATTTAATTATTTGCTATTTTCTGTCAGTTCTTAACTTACCCCAGGGGTTTTCCTACCTCCTAAATTCTGGGACAAGGGTCCGAAAAAAATTGGGAAAATTATACAACAATTTTATTAAAACAGAAAAACTTGATATGAGATATTTGTTTGAAAATACTTTATTCTTTATTTCGAAATTCTGTATTGGGAATTTTGCATATTTTTGGGGAATATACAAGCTATTTTTGTATTGGGAATGGGTCCTGTAACCGGACCCAAAGTTGAACCAGGAAAATCCTTGTGCCCCAAAATAAAGTGATATAAATTATGCCCATCAATTATAAGTATGTAAGTGTGTTGCTTGTTTGTATACATTTAGATTTCATATTTGAATATTGCAACATTAACTTTTTGTTATATATTCAAACATTCATTTTAGCTCTTTTGAAAAGAAATTTAGAAATTAGCAAAATCTGAAAAAAAATACCACTTCTCACAGTGACGGACTCTAAGCATTCACCTTGCAAGCAGAAGGTCGCAAGTTTAAATCCCTGAGCACCTGGTCATTAATAAGAGAAGTTATTGTCTTTTTTGAAGCATTTTATGGATGAGACTTAAAGCTGATCTCCTGTACATGTGCTATAGCAAATAATAGCATGCTAAAAAACTCACTTCACTGGTATAAGTTCATCGCACAGGTCAAAATTTGTGGCACCTCTTAATCGATTGTATAAAAATAAAAACCAATCTTTCAATACTTCCATTTTCAGATTATGATAGGCAGGCTATGGGTCATACTTGTGAGTGACCTTATATGTGTCCTAGGCCTGTTCAACCAATGAAAATATGACTTGAATCGGCAATCTTGAAAATTTATTGTTTGGTTAAGGGATGTTAACATTATATAAACAATGACACTGAACACACGAAATCTGGAAGTAGAGAATATTCCTTTCATTACTTTGGATGGGATGAAATCACCAAAAATACTCCAAATCTGCAGACTGACGATTTCTTTGCTATAAAAATGAGTTACATGTATATTGTAGCTCAATGTACATCTCTTTAGCTGACATTTGATCAACTTTCATGATTGCCAAAGTTGTATTTCCATTGATCGAACAGGACACACCTATAGAGAGGTCACCCACATGTGACTCCTAGCTACTTTTCATTAAATCTCTCACGGGGCGCATTAGAAAACGAGAGTGATGAGAGGTTAGTTTTTAATTATGTAGTTTGCTTCTTAATAGATGGGTAAATGAAAAATTTATGAATTCTTGACCTAATGTGAGGCAACGTTATAAAGCGAAACAAAAAACTTTGATCTTTGGGTCATAAATTATAAAATATGAAAACTACAGCAAAATGTTAAGTGTGTACATGTATTTATATTTAGGTACAGATATGTAACCCTCCTACCCCAATAGACCATAATGAATAGTCTTTTACTGCAAGGACAGAATACCGGTATAGTAAAATCTATATAACGGTTAACCTGGCAGGATGGAGTCTTGTCAACCCTATTTTGACTGGACGGGTTTAAATTTTAGGTAATAAAGCATAGCATTAAATTTACACTGACTAGAGTAATCGTTCCTACTTGTCACCATACAAAAGAGAGTATCCAGTGAGGAAAAAAACATTTTTCCCATGCAGGTTGTCATGACTGAAAATTGAGTAGAATCATCCATATGATAATCAAAAGGTTACTGTACCGCCATCTCCTCATACAGTATACACTGAGATTTTTAGGGGTGAGAGCCTTAAAGGAAAGCCTACAAGCTTTTGATATGCGCAAACATTCATTGTTATTTTAGATCTTGGTAAATATGCCAGTCAGTTAATTCTATGCCATATTCTTCACAAATCACAGCCAGATAAAAATATTCAAAATTCTTGTTTAAGTGTACATGTATGCATGATTTATCATGCAGATTTTAAAAAAATCTGAAATTAATTGTGTCCAACATGTTTACTCTTGTAACACAGTGAATTATTGCAGTTTGTTTCATTTGTTTCATATCAAAACTAAAGCTGAAGTAACATTAAACTTGATGTTTTATTCATACATTTTTTTCAGACAGGAATAATTATGTCACTATTAGTTTTATGTTAAAGCTGAAGTTGCAATTGAAATTTATTTATATTATATTGATGTAAATTTATGTATACATTATAGTTTATATATCAAGGAATAGTATATATCATAATTCATTCAATAGGAAATCGGAGTATGGAATGAATTTTAACTTATTTATGGTACAGGTATATATGTATGTACATGTACGAAGCCTTTATCAGAAAAATGATTGGAGAACTGTAATAGAGCACACACACACACACACACACACATACACACACACACACACACACACACACACACACACAACACATACAACACACAACACACACACAGACAGATACACACACACACAACACACACACAATACATAACACACACACACATAACACACACACACATATATATATATATATATATATATATATATATATATATATATATATATATATATATATATATATATTGCATGATGTAAAAATTTGTGTCCTTTATTGAGAGGATTTAAACTCATTTAAGTTGTAAAATTTGTAAATATGTTCCTTTTCTTCTAATTCATTTATTCTGAGTTATTGAATTGTTATGAAATAAAGTCTGTAAATTCATAGATGTCTGAAATTCTGTCTGTATTGTTCATAAAGAAGTCATTTATATAAGTGTTCTCTATAATGAGGGGAGAAAAAAGGGGGACAGACTATATACCGGTAAATGGCATGTTTATCAACATATTGACGGAATTTCAGGCCCCTGTGATAAATTTTGATGCAAGGTATATTCCATCATCACAATTAAAGTTAGAACTGTCTAACATTCAATATTACAACTGTGTTTTATTATGAAAAAAATGCCCTGTCATGATGATTTTTACTTTTTTGTTTTTTCCTATAGAAACCCCATATCTATGCCCCAGGCCTGAAGGTTTGCCGGGGGCATATAGTGTCTGAATCGTCTGTCTGTCTGTCTCTTTTGTGTGTCTGTTTGTCTGTCCATAATTCTGTCCTGCCTACATATTAAGTGCAATATTTAATTTGTTGGGACTGGGGGCATTTGTTTTTCATAAACACATCCTTTTAACACCCTGAATCATAGTAGACTGGTCGAAGACAATAGAAAAGATCATACCATTTAAATATCTAGGGGAGAAAGGATTAAAACTTCATCCCATAAAGATTCAAGCAACCATTAGCAGTGGAATCAGGTCCAGAGAGTCTAAAACAGCACATGTATTTGTCTGTAAACCATTCACCTCTATAGACACACATGGACTGGTCTGTGATGGCATTGATTTACAGAAGAGTCCATTAATTTTCAGGGGTTGATGAGTTAACAATTTTATACAAAGAACAGCTTTAAACATGTCTGTAAGCATGCTACAATTAATACATGTATTCTTAGAATGGAACTTAAAATGAATCCTTACTTGTATTTAGATTTTTACTACACATGGGAGAATTATATAATTGAATCAGAATTATTATTTTCCCAAGAAATACATATATTGAATTATTAATTTTTATGACTCTGGGTACTCCCAATAGTATAGAGCATTGTGTTTTTAGCTGTTGTCCAAACTGACCAGAAAATATTGCAGTCAGATACATTGGTATACAGGGAACCCTCTTTACAAGGACCATGTTTATTTCTTGGATATTTTGTCATTGTCCTGAATTTGTTCCTATCAATGCAAGAAACAGTAAAACTCCAATTAAGATTATGTATGTTTTCAATTTTAGGCAGCAATATCATTTTTCTCAGCTATAGTGAGTTGATACCGATGAGGTTTTTAGCTGGTCTCTCTGCAAGATATGTTCATTCAAGTAGGCCTAAATTTGTCAAAGATACTATCTAAAATGTACCAAATATTAAATTTATGGTATCCAGGCAACAAAAATTTACTATATAGAATGTAGTAAAATTGATCTTAAGTATAAACAATAAATTAAAACACTACAGTCTTTATCCCAGGTCAGTGCAGGTTAGAGCGATGCAGGAATCTGAGCTGATTTTTGTGAGAAAGCTTGTCAGTTTACTTGCGGAAAGCCAATGGTCCGTCTCTTCCTGAGGTGGTTGCTAAAGCAGGTTTTACTGTAACTGAAAAAAATTGTTGAGCATGGCCTAAAATACTTTTCAAATTCAAAGAAGTGATTTTGTCGATTAATTTTTATCTTGGTGATATGCCCCTGTGGAGGACCATGAAATCTTTGAATTAGCATGAATAAATTCGAATCATGTGTACGTCATTCAAATTACAAGCATTCATATGTACAATTACATGTATTCTGTATTAGCATACAATACTTTTTTATGATGATCGAAGCCTAGCTGTTGATCACTTAAACAAGACACAGCACATTGCAACTAAAATTTGAAACTTTAATAAACTCAAATGGCAAATACCGGTAAATTAAATGTTACCAAAATGTAGAATGTATGAAATTTTCTGATGTAACTTTATATTTCTCATGTTTCATTAATTATAGTTAAAGACAAAATTGCAGTAAATCTAGGACCATCATTTAAAAATCAAGCCGGCCTGGCTCAGTCGGTAGAGCGCTTGACTCTTGATTGTGAGGTTGTGAGTTCAAGTCCAACCAGCAACAGGTTAGTTTCCTGTCTGTCGGATGAAACAGTAAAACCCGAGGTCCCGTGTCACAGTAGGTGTCGGCGTGTTAAAGAACCCTCACTGCTCAATGGCTATAAGTGCCGAGCACAGGTCAAAATTTGAAGCCTTTCACCCGTTATTAGGTTACGTCTCCATATGAGTGAAAGATTGTTGAGTGTGACGTTAAACAACAATACAACCAACCAATTTAAAAATCATGTTTGATGTGCACCAACCAGTAGTTTTAAAAGCTGGTTAATCAGGAAAATTTTTGTTTAATTTCCTTTTTAATTTTAATATGTATTAATTTGAAAAACAAATCATACACATGTACATGAATATTTTTATCAGAAAAAAATAAAAGAAAGAGGATATAGTAAAAGAAAAATAAGCCAAAATTTTTATTTGAGGAGTCAGGAGGGAAGCCCTCCCCCAGTATTAGTGCGACATTATTCTTGATGTTTTGTAAAGTTTTCAGACTTTTGTTCATGTCAAAAGGACATTACTCAGCTTATGTGGGAACAAAATTGTGTACCGTAAACCCCTTAATTTTCACTCTCCCATTAATTTTGTGACTTTTGCAAGCTGTGAAAAATTGCAAAATTTAAAGGTAGTGAAAATATATTCAGGAATCTAGATTCTGGAATCGTTTTTGTTGTACAAACATAAAATTGCAAAAGTTAAGGGCACCAAAATTGAAAAATTTCAAAATTTTGGGGCAACGAAATTAAAGAGATTTATACAATGTATAAAAATATTTTAACAATTAAAACTAACAACCTTTTTAATACTTACACACATAAATGCTCTTATAAATTGATTGTTTAGTCACCAGTAAATCTTGCAGCTTTAGCCAAGTATAGACAATTTAAAACATTTGTTAGGTTTTACATAATGTACCTTAAAAGCTTGTTTAGAACATGTTGTGTTATTGATTTTTTTATACATTAATGGAAATGCTTACACCAGTAAAAACAATTTGTCGATATTTTCATATCCTATAAAAGACCAATTTACAAGTAACAATAGCATTAATGTATTGAAGTATTGTGTATAAAACTTTTTTTATTGATAAAATAGTGCAAGTGTGTTTATGTGTGTTAAAGTGTGTTTATGTGTGTTAAAGTGTGTTTATGTGTGTTAAAGTGTGTTTATGTGTGTTAAAGTGTGTTTATGTTTGTTTGTGTTGTATTCTTCAACAGTGGAACCTATCTTGAGAGACCACTTTCTTGAAAAACCACATGTCTTTTTATCTTCCCAATTCAAGGTTTTCTGATCCACATTGTTCCTCAAAGGCCTTGACAGATCACATGTCATATTTGGCGGTCACTGGTGGCGACATCTAGCACTGATCTAAAATTTCAGTTAGATTGACCCAATACTGACCCCTGACTTTAGCCAATGAATAGATTCTTGGTATAGCCTGCATGCCATCATTATTCTGTGTTTGCGTACTTTCCCCTCTATCATGTGGTCGATGCATGATTGATTGTTAGACACGTTCTGATTGGCTCATGGAATGGTTCCTGAAGCCAATGGAATTCAATACCACGAAGTGTGGGATGGTGCTGTCTTTTGAGAGTTTTGTCCATTGGAAACTACTCAGTTGAATACACATATGTTAAGAGACCACCTACTGTGAGAGACCATATTTCAAATCAATGGCAGATGGAGTGGTATCTCCAGTTTTACTGTATTGTTAATTGAAATATAGGGAAGCATTTTGTGTTTGGCATAATAAGGTGTACATTTGTTTCTGTATTACAGTGGAACTTTGTAATTAAGACCACCTGACTGACTCAAAGTGGTCTGATTTGTGAGGTTGTCTTTTAATTGAGGTTCTAGGCTTGTTTTATGAAAAATGGTAAGTATGAAATCTTAAGTCTTAGTCCTAATTGTCATGGAACTGACCAATCAGTGAAGTGTTGCCATGGTACATTGTAGTTAGGACTAAAAGTAAGGATTTAGGACTTAGGACCATTCGTAAATGGGCCCCTGAACTTTAATTATGTATTAAGTGACTTGATATTTACATTTATGGTATTGAATGCGAGATGGTCTCCCAAGCAAGGTATTCTGTAGGTATATTGGAAGCTTGCCTTATGACTGCCTTACCTAGAAGATCATTTAAGACTAAATATTCAGTCTGTTGAAAATTCTTGATAAATATTCTTGTTTAGCCAGGACCTTTACTTATGAGACCATCTATAAAAGTGCTAAATATAGATTGGAGTAAATTAAATGTTTAAAAAAGTATAAACTTTTTACAGAACTTAAATAAATGTCTCCAAGGTTCCAAGGTTTGCCGAGGAGGGGATGAGTACCTAATGTTTTAGGTATGTTTTAACAGTACAGTAGAACCTGTCTTAAGATACCACCCCATCTGCCACTGAAACATGGTCTCTCAAGACAGGTGGTCACTCAAAAGAGGTTTTGTCCAAAGGATTAATTAGTCAAGTGGTTTTCAGAATGTCGGGTCTCAAAAGGCAGGTGCCCTTTCATGAGAATGATCTTTCAAGACAAGTTCCAATGTACAATGTATATTGAAATTCTCTTGTAATGACAAATTGGCTGTATCTCCGTAAACACAAGCTGAAAATTGCCTCAGATAAAGCTACAAGAAAACAAACAAAATAATGTACTGTATCAAGAAAACAGCTGATAAAAGTCAATGCTTACAATCCAACTGTTTAGATTATGTGATTGACATTGACATGGTTATTGGTCTGAGTGTTTGGTATGGCCGCCATGTATCAGATTTGACTTTTGTGGGATTTTAAATCTGTATTTGGTCACTTCGTATTGACATCATTGATATCTATAGTCTGTTGTTTAAAGATTAACAACTTTGTGTAAATACTCAATATCAAAAAGGAAAATATATTGTCTGGCCATCGATTTTCATACACATCAATAATCACACATTCCAGTTTCCAGTTTTGTGCATTTTTTTTTATTTTTGCTTACAGCCAGGCTGCTATTAAACTAACTAAATTTAGCAATCATTAATGGATAAACGTTTGTTGATGATCATAAGTTTGGGTTTGTTTTGTTTACAAAATACATGTACTTATGGTGCAAGAATTCTTAACTCATCAACCCGTAAAAAACAATGGATCCTTCTGTAAAACAATGGATCCTTCTGTAAATCAATGACTTAGATTAGACCAAATGTGTCTTTAGGGGTAAATGAGTTAAATGCTCGAAAAATGGTGTCTCTAGTAAGCATGTATCCTCCATTATTTTTGTTTTGAGATGATCTAAACACGTGTAGGTAAACATTTTACATGCTGCCATATGTATATTTCATATTTTTGTGTTTGTATCTTTTTAATTTGCGGTAATAAGTATAGTTTCGTTGTGATTGGTTTGCTTCTTTCATAAGGGTGCGGAGAATGGATGCTTAACCGTTATTATCACTCCCCGTCTTATCGGACATCAGGGTACATTTTGAAATATCGGAAATAAGAAACTCTTTGTTGAATTTAGGTACTACAGTCTTGAAGTGCTTCCTGTGGATTACATGTACAGTAAAACCTATGTTTAGCGGACAGTTGCAGGACTTATAAAATTGTTAAAGAGAGGTGCCTGCTGAATGAAGGATGACCATTCAGCCAGGTCGTTG
The DNA here is from genome assembly GCA_030159075.1 of Atrina japonica. Lineage (NCBI taxonomy): Eukaryota > Metazoa > Mollusca > Bivalvia > Pterioida > Pinnidae > Atrina > Atrina japonica. The sequence goes on along the minus strand of BROG01000315.1, from coordinate 207,363 downwards.
ACTTTTGATGACATATTAATATAACCAAAATTCAACTGATACACTTGGACTGTTATGGTGAAACAGAAAAATGTATGTGCCATAGGCCAGTACTGTAAATTGTGATGTTATTTAGTGCACATTTAGTTTTAGAATTTTTTTTTGCGCAAAAACATATCGTACTTCATTTTTGCACTAAATTGAATATACATGTCATAATTGCAGTAAAATTTAAAAGTGAACATGAATACAAATACTAAACACAGACATTGTGGAATTGGCCATTCTTGTTCAATACACTAAATTTAAAGTGATATGAGCTGTTGCAGGTGAGAAAAATTACATGTCCATTTTATGTGATACTCTATCTGGTATATATTCCAAAGAGATCATCTGGTGGTTAGAGTTTATCTGAAAGGTCACTGCATACGTAAAGACAGCTGGATTTTTTAAGGTACAGGAAAACTTAAATTCTAATATTACAAATAACTTAGAAAAGAATATCTTTTACAATGTTTTACGTCTTTGATAATGTATTTGAACACACATTTTATCATATTCCTGTGTATATGTCATGGGAAAAAAATCATTGTGACAGCTTAAATCGCTTTAAAATGCATGAAAAAATTTCCAGCCTTCCGGTTTCTTTTGTGCCAGATGAGATTGTTTTATGGTATTTGTCAGGTAGATGAAGTATCTTTAAAATGTCTCCCTTCTAATGACCGCAAGATCTATAACGATATGACCATTATTCTGATTTGAGTACAAACAATAGGTGTAATTGGTTGACCATAGCATGAAGTGCTTTACAAATATATGATGTTTATTTTCATATTAACCGAGCATTTAGCCAGACACAAATTTATGCAACATGTATTGACATGGGACAAGATGAGAATTGTCATACTAAGCATTTTTTTTTCGACAATCATAATTTACGAATGTATGATATGTAGCATGGGATGAAACCGATGATAATAAATTTGTAAATTTAAAAAAAAAAATGGATATTGACATAAGACTTTTAGCCATCAAAGTAAGAAACTATTAAAAACAAAATTATATATGTATAATGTAATATTCACTGTATTTTGTTAGATCACTAGATATTAACACATCTGGCTGGATATTGACACATCTTGCTAGATTTTTACACATTGGATATTGACACAGGTTTCTGGGTATTGACACATTGGATATTGTCATATCACTTGATGTTGACACATTAATTAATGGATATTGTCACATCATTAGATATTGACACATTACTTGATATTGACACATCTGGTTGGATATTGACACACTGGATATTGTCACATCACTTGATTTTGACACATCTTACTGGATATTGACATATTGCATATTGTCACATCACTGGATATTGACACATCTAGCTACATTTGTAGATATTGATACATTTTGGATACTGTTATATCATTGGATATTAACACATCTGACTGGATATTAATTCCTTTTTGGATATTGTCACATTTTATATTGTCAAATCACAGGATATTGACACATTATTGGATATTATGACATCTTTGGATATGTACACATCTATCTGGATATTGACACGTTATTGGATAAAGAAACATAAGATGATGACATTACTGGATATTGATGCAGTATTGAATATTGACATATTATTGGATATTGTCACATTGGATATTGACACATTATTGGATATTGTCACATCACTGGATATTGACACATTATTGGATATTGTCACATCACTGGATATTAACGAAGCTCCGCATTTTGTGGATGAGACTTAGACCAGTCAAATCAAATATTTTGAATTAAAATGCAAAGTGGTGGGCGGCCTCGGTCCCAATGCAAAATAAATGACATGTACAGTACCTGACAATACCAGTCCAGAGTCATTTGAGACTTGGCACATAAAAGATCCCTCACAACATTGATGTCAGTTCATAGCACAGGTTACAAATTGTGACACTTATTTTGGATTTAAGACATATGTTGTTTAATTTGTTTTCTGTTGTAAAATGATGAAAAACTTTAAGGTAAACAGTAAATGAAATTGATTATCCTTTTTAAATGCATTTTGCCCTGCATTAATTTATTTTTTGTTACCGACGCAGGCTGTACACCAAATTTGGATTCTTTTTTACTAAATTGGGGGAAAAAACATGTACATGTCATTTATTTTGCATTGGGGCCGAGGCCGACCACCACCTTGCATTTTAATTCAAAATATTTGATTTGATCACAAAAATGGTCTTTTTAATTCAGAATTGTTTTAAATTGATTTGCCCATTCCAAATTGTAATTTTCTTCTTGAACAGTCATTGAGAATTTTAGATTGTTCATTTGAAGATTTTTTGTACTCACAATACAAGCTATTTCCTTATACAAATACTGGTTTGATTTATTTTTACATATTTGTTAGTCTTTCAAACTTCAAATTTCATTCTTATACTGTACATGTAGATTTGTAGACCCACTCAGACATGGAAGAAATAGACATTACATACATGTACTCTCAGATTAATTAAATGTTTACAGAAATTCTTGAGCGATTACAACGATTTAAATGAAATTCAATTTATCTTTTCAAAATAATCAACATTTGTCAGAATACTTTATAAAGGTTAAGTAACAAATCTTATGAATTCAGTTGCCTTTGATCAGTTTCAAGTGGTACGAAGTACGGGAATTGTTTGAGTAAGTTTTCAGAGTGCTTGTGACACTGTTCATGTTGTGACTAGAGAAGTGTTTTTATATATATATATATCATATTAATTTTTTTTTTTTTTTGCATTGTATCGGTCACATGACAGGTCAGTTAGTGTGGACATCAGTATAAATTCACATCATCATATATACAATGTAAGGGATAGAAAAGCATATAGCTCAGTTGATTGAGTGCCAAAACTTCAATATAAAGGTCCCTGGTTCGATCCCTGATTGTGGCAGATTTTCAAATGTGATATTTCATCCCATGTCTGCACAGCTCTAGGTTTAGATCATAGATGGAGGGTAAACAGTCTAGGGTGTACAGTTTGATACCTTTCTTGCATTGTACAAGTGAAATGACACTTAAAAAGAAACTGGAAATACAGAACACTAAAAAAGGACACACACACAAACACGCACACACACACACACACACATGCACACACACACAAACACACACACAAACACACACACATGCACATACACATGCACACACACATGCACACACAAACACACACACACACACACACAAACACACACACACACACACACATATGCACTAGGCATCTCTAGATCTCCCTGCCTTACAGGGACAAGTGGCAATGGCTTTAAGTAGTCACGTTGCTTGTTACATTAATTCAAAATATAAGCAACAATATCATAGGAATAATTGACATTTTAGTTCCTTACCATTGAAACTGTACTTAGGAACTATGACTTTTGTTTGTATGCATTTGACCATCATGTTTAGGTTTTAGTTAAAGTCTTGGTTGTAAGTAATTGCTCATCATTCCTTAAATGATTGTTACATGGGTAGGGGTCATGTGTTGATTCATCAATCCTCTCAGTATACTTGTTTTTGTCACAATTCTTTTCTTGGATCTTACAAAATTCTGAATAATTTTGTTCAGTTCAATGTTTTTAATTAACACTTCTTTTTAATGAACACAGTGTTATGTTATTAATACAAGTGTGTCAATTTATTAATACAAAAGACACCATCAAATTCACTAAATACAGGTAATACTTAACCCTCCCACTGTAAGGGCAAATTTGTTCTACAGAAATTGGTTTCAGTTCTGAACCAGTTTAGTAAACTTTTCATTTGTTACATAAACTGGTTTTACTCTGGTTCTGAACTGAAACTGGTTTTCATTTTTTTTTACACTAAACCCAAACTAGTTTATCAAACCATTCAAACTGCCTCCTGGGGTGGTTTAGTAGGTTGATACAAGTTTGTTGCTACAACAATATGGTGATGACAACGCAAGGACCAATACGGGTATCAGATACCTTTTATGTCTTCTGGACATTTTATGTACTTGGGCAGTAAAACTGTACTCATAATGGCAGGGAAATGTTTTACAATATTAAATTGATGAATTGTTGAATTCAGTCTCCAGATTGATCCCTATGGATTGTCATTTTGTTTATCTTGTTTTTAAGTTTTAATTTAACATGGACAATGTGATAGAGTGATTTTTACTTTTTAGCACATTAGCCCCTAACAATTCAAAAGTGGAAACATGATAATCAGGATCACTAAATATCGTATTAAGATTAATACTCTTTTTCTATAATTGGTATTACTTCTGCCTTTATTTTTACATCTCATATAACAGAGTGACTTCTTTAGTGGCTGAATGACAGTAGGAAGCATATCGCTTTGTTTTTGTTTTGGGAGTGCTTTATATTTAGTGCTGTGGAATAAATTTTGGATTTATTATGGATGAAATATTCATTCTCTGTTTGTTACTGATTGTACGTTGCAGAAAAGTTCACTCGAGGCACAGATGTTTATTTCATTAAAAAGTACAGGTAAGACTAAGTCCTTGAGTTTTATTCAGCCTCTGGGACTTCACACGTTTCACGTTGTGAGTACAGATATACAATGACGACCGTTATAACTAATCAGCCTTTTATACCTGCTGTGGGACTTGATTTTCTGGAGAAACAATTACAAAAATGTCTGCTGTATGGGGAGAAAAAGTTGGAATGTTTCAAAACATTTTTTTTCAACACACATTTTTTTATTCAAAGTTCAAAAGCTTTTTATGATCCTAGTTCAGCTTTACCATGCCCTAAATACATGTACATGTATATTCAAATAGAGTGGAACCTGGCCTAAAGTCTACCTCTCTTAGGAGACCACCTTATATTTAAGACCATAAATATCTAGTCTCTTTTAGATTTATTTATACAGTGAAACCAATTTATAAAGACCCCCATAGGGACACAACAAAACCAGTTTTTATAGGGAGGCAGTCGTTATATAGAAGTTGATTTGTACACAAATGATATTAATAGGGACGGCAAAAAAGGTGTTCTTTATACACAGGTGGTAGCTAAAGCAGGTATTACTGTATATGGATTTTAAAATAAGTACAGAACCTCACTTAAAGAGACTACCTCACAAATCAGATCACTTAGAGTCAGTCAGTTGGGTGGTCTTAATAGTGAGGTTCTACTATACATGTATATTCACTGAAATTTTAATGATGTTCCACTTATTTTTTGATATTTTAGATAAAATGATAAGAATTTATAGTTTAAATGACAAAATAGAACACAATGACACATACATTTGTATGCAAATGAGCATATGTCCACATGAATAATTCATACATTTTTGATAGTCGGCCCAATTCCAAAACGATTTTACATTATTTTTCAACTCATATTCCTTGTCAAATTCAGGACAAAACGCTAGAATACAAGGACTTGAGTTCTTTATTCTTGTATATTTTTGAAACATGAACAAGTATCGATCAATTAGAAAAACCCATTCAAATAACACTTATAATCATGATATCTATAAATATATTATGGTCTAATTAATAATGCAGCAGGTAAAAGATTTTCGGATTTTATTAAACAGATACATAAGTAAATGGGTCTCCCAAATGTAATTAATATTTATTTTTATTATAGATATACACAAAGAGGAATCTCATTATCTAAAAATTCACAGGACCACCCCTATTACTTCAAGGTATCAAGAATTTGAGATAACCGAAATTTGAACTAAAATATTTATCTATCCATAAAAATTGGGACTGGCTGTTCAACTTTGACCTAACCGGAAGTTAGACTCATCTGATTTCAACTTAATGAGATTCCACTGTATATATATATATATATGTGTGTGTGTGTGTATGTATATGTATATATATATATATATATATATATATATATATATATATATATATATATATATATATATATATATATATATACATATATATATATATATACATACACAATTATGTGGAGAGCTGGCCTGGCTCAGTCGGTAGCACGCTCGACTCTTGATTGTGAGGTCATGAGTTTGAGTCCAGTCATCGGCAGGTTGTTTCCAGTATTTCGGATGAGACAGTAAAAACTGAGGTCCCGTGTCACATTAGGTGTCCGCTCATTAAAGAACCCTCACTGCTCAATGGCTGTAAGTGCCGAGCATAGGCCAAAGTTTGAAGCCCTTCAACGACATTTGGTGACATCTCCATATGAGTGAAAGATTCTTGAGTGGGACGTTAAACAACAATAAACAAACAAACAATCACATGGAAACTAAACACTTTGCAAAATCATGTGACATTTGGACCTCAGGTTAGAGCATGAAGTTTATGAATTATTTTTCACTTTACAGGAATTTCTTCAAACAAATTAACATTATTTTGTCAAAGAATTCAAAAATCAAATATAATTAATTTATGTTTTGTTGATTTTATTATTTGCCATTTGGTGTCTCCAGTTTTCTGGATTAGTGAAATCATTTGACAGCATTGTATATATATATATATATATATATATATATATATATATATATATATATATATATATATATATATATATATATATATATATATATATATATATATATATATATATATATATGTACATGCTGTATGTAGTTCTGGGAGCTTATTCATATATCAGACAATATTATTTCATGTCACAAACAAACTTTTTGTGTTTGTCAAAGGCCCCTAATTGATCTTAATCATTTTGATGCTTTGTAATCCTTGTATTACATCAATGTATTGAATTTTGTCTTAATAAGGGACAATGCAGTTTATTCTGGGTCTTATGTAAGTTTGATCCTTTTGTGAATTTGAGTCATTTAAATTTTTGTAATATATTTAAGTTGATCCTCAACTCTTGTTCATAAATATGGGGTAATCCTCTTTTTATGTATATGTTTTGACATAACTGGAGTTAAAAAGCGGGATTATAATTCTCATCTTGTGAAATGTTAGCAGGTCATTTACACGATGTCTGAGAGATATCTGAGAGAGTATTGTAGTCAAGAGTCTAATTATTTTAAATACAAGACTAACTTGTAGATATTACTGAAATCTAAAGATTTACTTATCCTTGGTTGACTCTTTCACCTCTAATGACACCTTTGGATTGGCCTAACTCATTGGTTTATAGAAGAGTCCATTGTTTTTTCAGGGGTTGATGAGTAAATCTTACTTTTGTCTCCTTGTACATGTAGGCCTACATAAACATGTAGGTCAAGGTCAGGGCCTGAAGTCATCAGATTTGGTCAATACATTGAAACTTGTATATTATGACCTCCTTTAAGGGACACAAGGAAACTGGTCTTTATAAAGAGGTGGTCTTTATAAAGAGGTTGATTTGTACACAAATGGTACTATTGGGGACAGCAAATAATGGTCTTTGTGACCAGGTAGTCTTTATACACAGTTAGTCGCTAAAGCAGGTTAAACTGTATACTCAAGCTCATCCCTTATTTTATTATTTTGACCTATAATATTATCATTTGTTAAACTTCTGGATCTATCTGAATTGGAAATAAATTTACATTTTCTCCCATTTTCACATATTTTTCCTTCATTTTAACTGGGATTGATTTCCTTGTCATTGACAAGCTACATACGCTATGACATCACAATACAATTTATGATGTAGTGTGTCGGTGGCGTCTAGATTGCTGTGCATAATGTCAGATTTTATTTGTGTAGATCTATATATAACTGTATGTAAAACATGAGATAAAAATAATCAATCCCTACCTCACGGTATTAATCATTTTACATCATTCATATATAAATTTTGGGTAATGAGTATGATTTTCTTGTAAAAAATAATCTTGAATAAATGTAATAAGTACAGTACTCAAAATTTGAGTATTATATTTTAACATTATTTAGGTTACCCGAGCCAAGGGCTCCGGCGTCCATTTGTAAACGTTTGATGTTTTATACTTCTTATCTGAAACCACAGAATGAAGTTTGACAAAACTTGACAGGAAGCAAGTGCTTAAGGTCCTTTACCAAGTTTGTAGTTTTCAGCCAGATTGGCGTAGGGGTGGATCCAGGGTAGGGTAGAATAGGTCCCAAAAGATACCCTTCTTTAAAATCTTCTTCTCTAGAACTGCTGCATGAATTGAAAAATGGATTGTTTCTGAGTGATCTACATGGATGTATGATTCAAGTTTATATTTTCAATAGAAATCGGAATATTAATTTTTGAAGCATTTTTTGGGTCTTTTCAGACTGTCATTTTCATTCATTTTTGCATGATTTCCTCAGTTATCCTCCTTGCATTCACTTTGATGCATTCATTTAATGTGTTTTACTTGTGATTAAGTGGAGAAATGTTTTGTGCAAGAATTTTGCAGAAATTTAATTTCTAAAATTTTTAATGAATTTTTTAAGATTGCAAAAAAGAGGGAAGTGCATTTTTCACACTATTAGCTTTTGTTTCAAAACCACAGAAGGAATTATGATGAAACTTGACAGGAAGCAAGTGCTTAGGATCCTTTGCGAAGCTTATAGTTTTCAGCCAGCCCAGGGGTGGATCCGGGATGTGGCAAAATAGGTCCCATAAGGCATACCTCTTTAAAAATCTTCTCCAGAAATGCTAGATGAATTGAAAAACTGATTGTTTCTAAGTGATCTACATGGATCTATGATTCAAGTTTGTATTTTTCATAGAAATCAAAATATGAAATTTTGAAATGTTTTTAAGGTCTTTTCAGACTTTGTCATTTTCATTCATTTTTGCATGATTTCCTCAATTATCTCCCCTTGCATTCACAATGATGCATTAAAGTGTATTTTTATGAATTTCTTAAAATAGCAATATTTATGTTTCTTGGTCAGATCCAACATGTATATATTCTTCTTGGTCTTCTTTCCACATTTGTAGATGGTTCTCAGGTGAGCGATTGAGGCCCTCTTTGGCCTAGTTTTTAATATTTCTGAATTTTTTTCCAAATGAGCAATAGCTCTAATATTTTGTTTTTCACAATTGCATGCCTTAAATATACAAAAATGTCCAATGACAGCATAAAATCTGTATGTTGTAATCTTAAAATCAGTCAAATTTAGTTGAGCTTGAGTATATATGGAGTCAATTTGGTGACCTTGGGTCCAGATTTTGTTTTTTTCTTTTTTTGACGAAGTAACGAAAACTAAATATAGGGGATGCTTTTTATAGCTTTACATGTATCTATAGTTATACCCCCAGCCCAGTTAAAGCAGTCCTTCATGGGCTTCAAATTTTGGCCTGTGCTCGGCATTTATGGCCATTGAGCAGTGAGGTTCTTTAACGTGATGACACCTACTGTGACATGGGATCTCAGTTTTCACTGTCTCATCCAAAAGACAGAAAACCAACCTGTCGCTGGCTGGACTTGAACTCACGACCTCATGGTCGAGAGTCAAGCATGCTACCGATTGAATTTGTAAATATGCAGTTGACTCTATACATGTATACACCATAAACTTCTGCAGTGTTTCACAAAAGGTTGTCAAATAGTAATAGGTTTTCCCATACCAGCATCATCAGAATTAAGGAATTCCACAGCAGCCAATTTACACCTGACTATTGTGATCGTTTGTGCTGATGTTACAGGTAGATATATGCAGCTGCAAGATGGACCTTTAATTGTTTTGTTTTGGTTTTGTATCTAGATCAATCAATAAAGCTCACATTTAAACTGCCATGAATCTACATGTATATATACATTGACTAGGAGAGATATTTCAATAACAATGATGAAATGAGTGATTTAGTCTGCGAATTAAATATTTACACATGTACATCATAAATATGTACATTGAAAACTTCCATGATTTGAGAAAGTTTGTTGATACAATAAAGAATGTGTGACTGTTGTGACTACAAGTGTATTTTAGTGTGTGTGTGTTTGGGTGTGCATGTATGAGTTTGTGTGTGTTTATGTTCATGTTTGTAGGTGTGTGTGTGTGTACATTTGGTGTGATTTTGTGTGCATTTGTGTGTGGTGTGTGTGTGCATGTGTACATTTGGGTGGTCAGTTTTGTGTGTGCATGAGTACATTTTGGTGGGTCAGTTTTGTGTGCATGTGTACATTTGGGTGGGTCAGTTTTGTGTGCATGTGTACATTTGGGTGGGTTGATTTTGTGTGCATGTGTACATTTGGGTGGGTCAGTTTTGTGTGCATGCATTTGTACATTTGGGTGGGTCAATTTTGTGTGCATTTGTACATTTGGGTGGGTCAGTTTTGTGTACATTTGGGTGGGTCGATTCTGTGTGCATGATATGTGTACATTGTGTGTGTGTGTGTGTGTGTGTGTGTGTGTGTGTGTGTGTGTGTGTGTGTGTGAATGTATTTGTGTGTTTACATGACTGCATGTGTTATTGTGTGTAATTATTATACAATATGTGTGTAGTATCAGTTTTAATTAAGATAATTGAGTAACAGAAATATGATTACATCTTCAGCCTTGCTTCAGAGTCAACTCAAAAAGACTGATAAAGGGGAACAACTCTTGAACTTTTATCATGTTTGATTGATGTAATAAATGGAGACCAGTATATATATATAAACCCTGCTGTGTATCTATGATGGAAAATTTTCTTGAGTATTGAACTTTATCTCATTTGTCAAGTAGTATATAGAAAATGTGGATATCAATTTACCAAAATGGATATGATTGATACATACATGTTCATGTAAAAAAAAATAATACTTAAAAAAAAATTTGAAATTAAGCTTGTATAAAATTATAATAGGAAATTGAATATTATGGTATAAAAAGTAATGGATGTCACAAGAAAATTATCATCTAGCTCTGAAAGCAGTTAAAAAAAAACACAAAACGTAGCTATGAAAAAATCAAACAGGTTCAGGTATTACAAGCACATTTTCCTGCTGAATGAAATCTTGATCCTGATCAGCCTTTCACCTTTGTCTCAGTTTAATTCATTGACATTTTACTGTACCAGTATATACAAAATGTGATAATATTAATACAAATGTGATCCTAACAAGGGTCCCCCTTTTTTACCACACTTAAAAAAAAACCCCAAAACAACAACAAAAAACAAACAAACAAACAAAATAAAACAAACTGTACACTCATTTCTGTGCTTGTGATATTTTTGAATATCGCTTTGATAAACAATATCATACTGAATATTGTTGAATATACCCAATTTTTATTGCAAGAAAATATTAGGGCTTATGATGTAATATATTTCCCAAAGAAACACTTACGCATGCACACACTCACAAGTGCACACACACACAGCACACACACACACACACACACACACACTCACATACACTCACACACACACATTTTTATATAAACATCTTAATTTTGTTCTGCATACTTCTTCAATATCTTTCTAATGAATCATTTTACTTCTTATGTACTTAGCTTAAAAGCACTGTTCATAGTCTTCATATTACTAACTCATGTCTAAATGTCACACACCTCTCATTATCGGACAAAAGCCTTTGTCAGCGACTTAATTTCCGATGGCCAATGATAATATTTTCATTTCATATTGAAATCACAAGTAAAATGTTTGCAGTTTAAACATTTTCATAAGAGAATGGAACTTAAAGCTATTGATATGCGTTAGCTTGTAGTTTCTTATAAAAGACACTACAATGAGTTGACTTAAGAAATTCCAGCAATTACAGCATTCAACTTACAACATATTAGCTTCATTTAATAAATATACATTTTGAATTAAATTTTTGATGATAACATATGGGGTATGTTACCTCCAAACTGATGTTGGGTGGGTACATTGCTGTCCTCTGATAATTTACAGCATGGCGAGTTGTTCAGATATAGGTTCAATTACAAGATAGCTTTCATAGTGCTCCAAGCTAGAACAAACATGATCGCACTAAGCTAGGCTTTCATTGTCGTGGAATTAAACTATATTGTCTTTTTTTATACAAATAGAGTGTTTCATGATCCTTAACACACTATAAAGGGAAGGGTAGCGCTTCAAACAACTGGCAGAATTCCATTACAAGTTTCATGATTTCAGTTTTCTTTTATTGCCGTAATCTTGGAGTAGTAAAAATTGTCCCAGGAAGTATACTTTTCTGCATTATGTTTGTACAACTGTCATTTTTAAGAGGATTGCGGGAGTTCTTTTTTGACAAACGTTTTATAGACTCAGTGTTCTCATTCCTATCACATGTGGATTCATATGATCTCTATACAAGTATGTCATAAGGAATTAAAAAAAGGAATTATTTTTTACATTTGTCTGGGATAAACGGAACTTGGAGGTAACAATTACATGTATTCATATATATCGTATTTACCGATATATATTTTTGTTCATCAAGTTTTCTTTAGTCCCCTATCAATGTAGGTCAGTTGTCTGTCAGTTAGTTGGCCAAAGCTTTTGGTCAACGTTTTGTAATTATTCATATTTCACTAAATAATGGTGTGAGAATGTTAATTTTGCATAGTTTGGTCTATAGAGGACAATAGGGGTGTGTGAAAAGAAAACAAAACAAAATTAGAATTTTTGGAAATGTTTGCCATCGTTTGGTTTTTACATTTTTGCTTAATATGTGAGAATTTTCAGTTTTATAATCGCTAGTATATAATGAATCATTGATTCTCAAATAGCTCTTAAACTTCAGAGATTTTTGTACGAGTGTTGTGTAAATTTGTAGTATAATCACTATGTTGTCAATTTCATGGACAGTGGATTTTGTGTCAATGTTTTATAGCTAGGACATATTGTCACACAAAATTGTTCAAATTAAGTAGTAAAATAGAACAATGTCATATACACAATGTTCTTTTTCACGCATACTTGATTTTATATGCAAAGTGAAATATGCCTGGCAATGTAAAGCTAAAAACTGAATATTTTTATTTTCAGACCCAGAGTCTTTGTATATTCCACCCGAGTATGACAATGTCGGCAACTCTTATAAGGTAAGTGTAATATTCATAAAATATCAAAATGCTCTGCACCTATACATGTGTACGGTACATGTTATTCAGCTACGATAATTTGAAATAAAATATTGTAGAAGATTTTATGCACATATTGTATATATCATAGTTTTTGATGTTGAATAGCTTTTATGCCACACTCAATAATTTTTCACTTATGTGTTGGTGTCCAGTTTTTTATTGGAGGAGGAGAAAACCCGGGCTATCAGATTAGGTTACAGCTTGGCTCGAACCTGCGCTGACCAGAAGTGAGAGACTTCATGGTTCAAAGTGTGTTGCTTTAGCGACTTGGTTGCAGAAGGCCCCACTTGTATATATATGTACAATGTACGAGGGTTGATTGTAAGATTTGAGGATTTCCTATTTTCAGCCTATACTGTTCTCGGACAATTAATTTAAAGCTGTGTATATACATTGTATATATAACCAACGAACAGTGTCATTTGGTAATGTAACTCTGAAGTAAACAGGACAAGTGACTTTAGCACAATGAACAAACTTGCTGAGAAAGAGCAGTGATTCAATATTTATTCAGGAAAGGTGTAGCATCTAAGGCTAATCATGCTGACAATGGTAGCAACACCAGGAGAGGATGCCCCTTCATATGCTACCATAAAAAAGTGGCTTGCAGAATTTAAGCAATTGGCAGGCAGAGCCTTCAGGATAACCCCTGTCCTTGAAGACATATCACTTTTGCAACTCCTTAAATGGTCACTAAAGTAAAGTCCAAGATATTTTTATGGATGACATATTATGCATTACTTCATAGGCAGTTAAGAGAAGAAGTTAAGATCAAGTGATGTGGAAAGCTCAGTAAAGGTGTCTTGTTTCACACGGTCAATGTCCCCCCTCACAAGGCTGCCATTGCTATGGCTGCTATTAACAATTGTGGCTTTCATTTGATTCAACACCCCCCTTAAATCACCTAATCTCACTCTAACGGACTTCCATTTATTCTCAAAAATCAGAAAAGATAATTTCAAATACATGTACCGGCATTTCCATACATATGATGATGTCATACATGCATTGGAGGACTTTCTGGACAGTCAAGAAAAGGAATTCTTTAAAAGTGGCATTGAGGCTCTTAAACAGTGCTGGCAAAAGTGTATAGACACTGAAGGAGATTATATTGAAAAAAAAGTGCAATATATTTCCCAAAATTCCTTTCATATGAGGCTCAACACTTATCAATCAAACACAGTACCTAACCAAAAAAAAGTAATTATCCACTTCAAGATTTTAACATGGAATGTCCAGAACAAAGAATACAGTCAAACCTGCCTTTAAAGACCATTCTCCTGTTGCATAATCTATTAGATAAAACCTCTTTTTGAGAAAGACCACATGTCTAGAGAAACCAGTGGCAGATGGATTGGTGTCTTAATTGTTTGTTTATTGTTGTTTAACGTCCCACTCAAGAATATTTCTCTCATATGGAGATGTCACCAAATGCCGGTGAAGGGCTTCAAATTTTGGCCTATGCTCGGCACTTACAGCCATTGAGCAGTGAGGGTTCTTTAACGTGCCGACACCTACTGTGACACGGGACCTCCAGTTTTTACTGTCTCCTCTGAAAGACAGGAAACCAACCTGCTGCCGGTGGGACTCGAACTCACGACCTCACGATCCAGAGTCGAGCGCACTACCGACTGAGCCAGGCAGGCTCAGATGGTGTCTTAAGACAGGTTCCACAGTAGTACAAAAATCAATGTTATGTGCCAAAAGAAAGCACTTTTTTAAAATCTTCTCTTGAACCACTGATCTTAAAATTTTGCAAATGAAATTGAAATCTTTATAGACAACACAAGCCTTTTTATAATACATGAAATGACATAGTGAACAATGACAAATGACATATGAGCTTAAAACTGATTGACATTTTGTATACAAAGATACATGATACATATTAGCAAGTTGTTAGAAGTATCATGACGACAAAGTTTCAAGGTCATAGGGTCAAATGTTAAGATCACAGGCACCTTGGTACATAGAAAATATACTTTTATTCTTTAGCTTTTTGACATTTTTACTTCCTCTGAAAATCAATGGTTCAATTTTAACCAAACTTTGCAGAAACAATTTCCTTGGGAGCTATATCATATCTGCAAATGAAAATGAGCTAGTACCCATAGGAGTTCTAAAAGGTGCCAAAACTGGATATCATTTGACTAGGGGTGACTGATAAGGTCCATGGGCCTGTTGACAAGTTGTTCAGGTACATGGTAGAAGCCAGTTTATTCATTGTTCTAGGAGAGAATTCTTTACATTGTACCAAGGAAGAGACCACCTGTGTTTCACAAGCAAACTGGGAAATATCCTCACAAAATCAGCCCCCTACTCTTTCTCTGTGTGTAAGTTTGTTGATATATATGTATATATTTTAAAAACCACATAATGCTTGGGGTAAAACTTCCAGAAGTAATCCTTGAACCAAAACAGTAAAAAATGCACAAAGATTTGTTGTGTGTTTAAACTTGTGTAAAGGATTATGATGATTTAAATTACATGTTGATATATCTGTGCTTGCATTTTTTTTTTTAAATATAGTCTTACAGTATTATTTTCTTTTTGAACTTTTGATATCATGTTATCATTTTATACATGTAGGTGATATTGTGCAAAATTTTGTTTTATATATATTGGGCTATCTTGATTTGTTTCGAAGTCAGTATACAACAGGGGGTGAAGAGAGGTGAAACACTCAGAGGATGCAAAGAGGTGAAATGGGGTTGAGAGTAGAAACAGGATGTTGAGAGGTGAAATAACAGTTGAGGGAGATGTATCAAGGGATCAGAGAGGTATCTCAGGGTGTTAAGAGAGGTGAAACAGTTGTTTGAGAAGTGAAATAGTGGATGATAAATGAAATGTGTCGATGATAAATCATATATACAATACGTCAACAAAGTCACACATACACACAGAGACAAACAGACACACACGCATACACACACACAGACAAACAGACACACATGCATACACACACACAGACAAACAGACACACACTAACACACCACACACACATAAACACACAGACAGACAAACAAACACACACAGACAAACAGACACACACAAACAGACACACACACAAACAGACACACACAGGCATACACAAATACACAAACACACACAGAGACAGACACACATGCATACACACACAGACAAACAGACCCACACACACATGCATACACACACACACACACATACACACATGCATACACACACATGCATACACACACAAACAGACACACATGCATACACACACACACACAGACAAACAGACACACACTAACACACCACACACATAAACACACAGACAGACAAACACACACAAACAGACACACACACAGACAACCACAAACACACCATACATGCATGCACACACATACACACACACACACACACACACACATACACTCATACAGACAGTTGACACACTACAATTTTCAAAGAGGTTCTCCATGGCCATATGGTTGGGGCATTGCACTTTGAACCATGAAGTCTCTCACTTCTGATCAGCATAGGTTCTGGCTCCCCTGGAACCTACATTTTGTAAGCCGATTTTTGGGAGAATGCTTGCAAAGGCCAGTGGTCTCTTCCTGGATACATTGTTACTGGGTTCTCTCCTTTACTATTAAAAATTAGCCATCATATAACTGAAAATTTGCATAAACAAAAATCAAAATTTAATCAAAATCAACTAATTATCAGTAAACATTGTACCAGCAAGTATTTGACAGTATGAAAATTTATTGAACAAAAAATTGGTAACACTTCAACAGAGTATCTCTTGTGTAACCGAATGTGTACACATGGCTGGACTGTGGCCAGAAAAATTCCAAATTAAATTGAAAAATGCTCTGTTATCTGTCTTATTAAGTATAGCTTACATATTATGATACTGAACATTTTGAAAAGTGCTTTACATAGACCCAGTGAACAGAAATGGCTAATTCCAGAATATGACATAGGTAGTCGGTTCTTGAAACTTGTTTAGAGGGCTATCTGAATTGGCAATTGAAATATGTGTTAGTTTTATTCAATGTTTCAAGTATGTTGTAAATTGTGAAAGAAGTGACAACATTTGACTGGAAATTTGGATGACTATCATGGCAACTTTTAAAGTGATTGTAGTCAGTATCATAAAGTGAACTAATTATATGTACATAATGTACAGTAAACCAGGTGAAATAGCTGAATGATCAGACTTAAGGTGTTGTAAGCACAGATATCATCCAGAGTTAATTCAGTATAGTCCTATACACATTTACACACACACACACACACACACACACACACACACACACACACACACACACACACATATATACACAGTACACACACACATCCCTATATATATATGTATATATACACACATATATATATATACATGTATATAAACATATATATATATATATATATATATATATATATATATATATATATATATATATATATATATATATATATATATATATATATATATATACAGCCAAACTTGTAGTATAGGTCTCCTCTGTATAAAGGGCACCTGCCTGTAAAAGCCATTTAAACATAGCCTTTGTAACTTAACTGTATGTTTGAACAGACCTCTATATAAATTAGTCACCTATATGACAGTTCAATTGGGGGGTGTTAATGGGTTTACTGATTTTCTCACTGGTTTTTTTCTGCGGAGTGCTTAGCATAAGAAATGAAAGTCATCTGTCACTGGCAGGCATGGCATTTTAAAGAACCCACACAGCATTGTGCATTAAGGATCATTACACCGTAGTTTAAAATTTGTAGCACCTCATCTGTAAGCTGCTAGTCAGGACTCTATATATCTACATTTAAGATGTAAAACAACATGTCCAAAATAATTTGTTATTAAAATAAGTTTGAATTTAGGTCATATAACCCGATTAAATAAATGTCCTTTGAATCTACAGAACTTTAAAATTGATTCTCTCTCCTAAGAAGCTTGTGCTTATTTTAATTAAATTTCATATATAGGGCTTATAATATTTTTAGAAAACTTAAATTAAGTTTTGAGAACTGTCAAAATTACTTTTGTGGTCATTGTCCAGTTAATAGCAAGGTAACACAAAAATTTGATTAAAAACAAATACTAAAAAACCACCAAGTAAACTTAAGAACTTGGCAAAAATTGACTTGTCTTGGGTAAACAAATCCTTACATGTCTCCCTACAACCAGGGCAAAAATTGTTTATTATACCGATATGAAAAACTAAAAAAGTAAACAATGGCCATTACAGTTTCAAGAATATTTTATTCAAAACAACAACATTTTCTGAGAAATTTATGAAAAAAAAATTCACTTTGACGAGCCATAGTTGTTTCATATCAAAAATGATAACTCAATTGGGTTCCAAATGGGGGGAAATATGACAGGGAAAATGGAGGGCGTGAAGGATATTTGTCGTTTCTGTTCCTGGTCACATGAATACATTTGTCCAATAAGATTTAAGAATCTAACATAGAGGTACAATACTATATATTGCTTACTTAGGACAAATTTGTCTGCAAATTTAGATGTCAGGGAAAATGTTGCGAGACAAGCTCATTCCAGAGGTGATGGAACAACTTTTTTAACATATTTTTGTCATCTTTTTGTACAAAAAAGGTGGATGCAGTTTCTCTTTTATACTAAGAGAAAAAAACATTGATTAATTGGTGTTAATTACAATTACCCCTGAGGTCACATTTAGACTATTCCAAATCAATAGATAGCATGGTCTACTGTTACAAATCAGGATTGAACATGTTGATGTTGTACGAGAAATTTTTGCAGTATTTCAAATTCAAAATCATACACTCCCAAATTCTGACAGTGGACGCTACTACATATATTCTATGAGTTCAAATGTGGCTACAGGGGTCATGCAAGGAGTTAAGTAAAATATTTGACTTCAGTAATTTGATAGTTTTATGGCACCCGAGGCTCTGCTGGTGTTTAAGTTTATAAATATAAATCTAATAAGATTGTGAAGGAGTTATATCTTCAACAAAAACTATGAATGAATATCTAGAAAAAAAAATATTATGTATTTTAAAAAATAAACAAGTATTCCGAGAGTATTTATGAATCAATACATGTCTCATACCAGTGCAACCATTATAAATAATTAAGATATTTTTCCAGTTTTACTCTCCAACATTAATGTTTGACCCTTAAGAAACCTATATGCAAAGTATTATCATCCTAATGCTATTATTAAATGAACCATTGAAAAACTTTAATCTAAACCTTAACCTGCAGATTTGGGGCCAAAAGGTGAAGTTCAAAAATGTCAAAAAAGAAGAAAATAATTGAAATATTTTTCCAGTTTTACTCTCTAACATTAATGTTCGATCCCTAAAGAACCTATATGCAAAGTATCAGCATCCTAATACTACTATTAAATGAATGGTGAACTATTGAAGAACTTTAACCAAACCTTAACCAAAGGTCTTGGACAGATGGACTGACAGACGTTATGATGGACGGATGCCGACAAAAAATATAGTCTCCCTCGGTTTCACCAGTAGGGCACTAATAATTAGACAGGTGCCTTTTAAACTGTGCTGACACATACTATAATGTTTATAAATCCAGTTCATTTGTACATATACAGGTACCTGGACATTAAAGTCACACAGTATGCGAAGTCCATGCATTGCACCATTGTTTCTCGCCATTCGTAAGAAAGATAATATCAGCAAAATAATTAAACTAATGAGCAGAATAGAGTTAAATTACTTTGTTGTATACCTTTAATACATTATAAGTATAATATATCACACAGAGATTCAAATTTCACAAATATTCAAAATGGCGGATTATAGTTGCAAAAAGTTTTCGGTCATAGGCAAGTATTGTGTCTATTCATTTATATATATTATGTTGTATTTACATGTTGATGCATTCATGCACCAATGACTTAATATCTTTATAATCAGGTTTTTAGACAATTTTATTATCTTGGTAAGTGATTTTATTAAATTACTAGATCAAACGGTTGCAGTAAAATTTGCAGGTATAGTAATACTTGTTTATAAAGGCCACTCAAGGGAGCAGGTAAATGTAGCCATTATAGACAGGTGGCCTTCATGAAGAGGTTTATTTCATATAAAAACATCAACAAAAGTTATATTTGAATAGCCTTTACAGACAGGTGCTCTTATACAGAGATGACCTTTAATGCAAGTATGACTGTAGATGTCTTTACTTACTTAAGTTAGATTGTCAATTTTGTATTATCCTTTTATTTCAATAAACCCTGAAAAACAATATATTCTTCTGTAAATCATTGATTTAGACCAGTCCAAATGTGTCTTTAAGGGTGAATGGGTTAATGCAAGTTCGACTAGATGACTTCCTGCGAACTTTTGATTGTCAGCTTTGTAATAGCTATGGTTCTGTGTGACATTTAGTAGTTACCTCAGTTCCTGTACATTACATAACAACATTCATAGCAGTCCTGTTGAATCATACTTCAGTAATTCCTAGACAAATATCAGAACTTAAATGTCTTTTCAGAATCTGCTGAAGTCACAGAACATTGTTGATCTCAGATTAATTTGAATAGGCACAAATTTCTCTTTAACTTTAAGCAAATAGAATATCTTTGAAGTTTTTGACATGTTTGGGTATTCTGAATCCAGTTATTCAGTAATTGATTTTATTTGATATGTATATATCTAATATCAGATTAGTTGTTTATTTATCTCACATGTAAATAATTCTAGCAAAGGCAACACAAACATTTCTACACTTTTGAAATTCTGTGATATTTAAATCAGATAGCTGTATTTAGATGTTACTTAATCAATAAACCTACACAGTGGTATATATATATATATATATATATATATATAATCTATATATAATATATATATATATATATATATAATATATATATATATATTATATATATATATATATATATATATATATATATATATATACATGCAGAAGGTATCGGGTTCGATTCCTGATACTGGGTCGTACCAAAACTTTCTAAAAATGATAGTGATTGTTCCTTAGAGAAAAGCACTTCATAGGAAATGAAAGTCACAGGTCTTTCGGATGAGACTTAAAACCAAGGTCCTGTGTCATGGCAGGCGTGCTCACTCCCCTCTTTTCATTTGCCACCTCGCTTATCACCACAATTTTTGAAAGTCCACTGTTCAAGTTTTCCCTATAATTTCATATATATACAAACACACACACACACACACACAGACAAGATGTTTGTGTAAATTTCAAAACATATATAATATATATGTACAAAGTCTGCCCTGTATTTTATGCACATTTAGTAAGCATTAATACAGCTGCTAAACAGACAGGAATACATAAATATTATCATTTCATCTTCAAATTGATTCTCATTGTAAGAATATTTATATATAGATATATTTGTATTTATTCTGACTTTAAGGAAATCAAATCCATTTGTTGTCCATAGAATGCCAACAAAATAAATCATGATGCTTGCATTTGTTAAATCCTGCTTGACAAAAATATAATGAAGATAAATTGGTAGATATCCTTGTATCGTTAAATTCAGAGCACCTTGGTCTAGCAGTCACACGAGAACAACTGTGACGTACCCGAAATAGTTGAATCTGTTTTCTAGATAAAGTTGGTCTTATTGATTTTGTTGTAAAGGGGCGAAATGTTAAAGCTGGTATGATATGATTTCTAGTATAGATAATAAACCCAAAGCAATAAACTTATTCATTTAACACTTCTCCACTTGCTACGAAGAATGACCCAGAGATCTGTCTGAATAATTTATCGGGGTGTCTCGCAATTTTTTCTTCTAAAATGTGCACAAAGATTTTAGATCTATATGCTGCATTCTTTTTTATAATATCATTTGATAAAGATTTTATTTGTGATATTTTTATGGTTTAAGATGATCAACTTAATGTCTTCTCTGCAGTTTATTTCATGCAGATATTTTGTTCATTTCATTTATATGTTAAATTTGTTTGCAGGTTCAGTTTGTTTCATATTATACATTCATTTCATATGCAGGTTTATGAAGCAGATTTTGTTTTCTATTTTTAGTCCCACCTGTTTTCCCTTGGGATGACTTTGTTGTATGGTGCAGAATACAATGGAGAGCCAGGAAGACCGGAAATTAGTGCAGAACTACGGGAACTCTTTGGTTGTATGACTTCAGAGGATTTCGGAAATCGGCCAGATTTGGAGTCAGTAATTACAGAGTGTGAGGAACAGTTGTGTGGAAAATCTTCACAAGAAGTTTGTTGTAATATTGGAACATTTGCGTCACCTTTTACACCTGCCCCAGGTAAGATCCTAATGATAGCATTACTGACATGTATTTTGTAGTTAAACTGTATTTACCCCAGGGCTTTTTCTAACTATTTTAGGAACATGGCCCATGGCACTGAAATTGGGAATTTCGCAGCAATTTGGCTCAAAATTGGGAATTTTTCTGTTTTGGTTTCATTTATTTTCTTCTTGTCAAGCTGCCATATTTCAACTTTCAAGAAAAAAAATGATTGAAAATACATGTATCAGCATAAAAATGAGAAATGATGAAAAGATGTTATGTTCCTGACTGGAAATTTTTGGCAAAAAAGTGGGATAAAAAGATATGATTTGTGATTGGGAATATAGCCCAATATCAGCTGTAAATTTGGAAGATAAAAAGTCCTGTACCCTAAATGACCAAATTTTTATAATGATTCTAAATAGGAACATTAATTATACTTTTCAGCTGAAAATGGAGTGTATAGTTGAACCTTGCTATTAAGACCATCTGACTGACTGAAAGTGGTTTGATTTGTGTGGTGGTCTTTTAAGTGAGGTTCTGTTCTTATTTTATTTAAAATATTTATCAAGAAACTGAAAACTTGTTGTCTGAAATGAAAAATGGCCTCCTAAGTGAGATTGTCTCCTAAATGAGGTGGTCTCCTAAGACGTGATTCCAGGACTTGAACCTGGGAAGTGATTCCAGGACTTGAACCTGGGAAGTGATTCCAGGACTTGAACCTGGGAAGTGATTCCAGGTCTTGAACATGGGAAGTGATCCCAGGACTTGAACCTGGGAAGTGATTCCAGGACTTAAACCTGGGAAGTGATTCAAGGACTTGAACCTGGGAAGTGATTCCAGGACTTGAACCTAGGAAGTGATCCCAGGACTTAAACCTGGGAAATGATCCCAGGACTTGAACCTGGGAAGTGATTCCAGGACTTTCCACTTTAGAGTTCAATGCTCTGCTACTAGACGGGTGCAAATGGTTATTGCCAAATGCCGATGTTTTTGTGCAAAAAACTGAGACACATGTGAAAGAAACTATGAATATCACGGTGTATAGTAAAACCTGCTATAGCGGACACCCCTACATAAGAATTACCTGTATATAAAGGCCAGTTTTTTCAAGTCCCTTGACTGCATACTTCAACTAAATTGAACCTGTGTATAAGTGTCAACTGCATACAAAGGTTAATATATTCTGGTCCCTTGGGTGGCCCCTATATACAGGTTTCACTGTATATATAATGTCAATTTTATCACAGTTTTAATTGAGTGATAAATGAAAATAATGAATGTAATAAACAGTTGGTCAGTCGGTCTAGGGTAGGTTTTAGTTAGTGTTACACAGTGATACCAAACAGATCTATCAATATTGTTTGTTTCCTTCAGTTCATCAGTCTGTCTGTCCATTTAGTAAAAGTTATGTAATTACTCATCATTCACTAAGGAAGGGTTCATGATGCAACCAGACAGATCTATAGGGATTTGTCTGTCCAGTTTAGATTTCAGTTTAAGTTTCGTATAATGCTTCATCATCATTACGGTCAGTTAATAATGGTTTTACAGCTAGTGTTAGAGGTGGAGGGGGGGGGGTCTGAATTGATTGATATATTCTCATTTTGTATGTTAACTCATTCAACCCTAAATACACATTTGGACTGGTCTTAGGCATTGATTTACAGAGGAATCCATTGTTTTTCAGGTGTTGATGATTTAATGGTTGGTCCTCAGTATCATATGACGGGGAATCTGTTGTCTATCAGGGTCTCCTGGGATTTTCCACCCTATTGTAAGGGGGGATAAGGTCTTATTCCAAATGCAAAAATAAAAATGCAATTTATTTCTCCAATTTACAGTCAAACTTTCCCAATTGAAGTCATATTTGAAGATTCTTGTATTTTTAAAGTTTTGTGTAGTTTTCGAATTTTTAATTTAAAAAAAAAATTCTTAAATTCTGAATTCAAATTCCCATTCCCAACTGAGTGTGGACAATCCCTGGTTACTTATAGATTTTATCAACCAAGTCTGAAGTATACTCAGAAGGAAATATACCAATACAGCTTGTGCTACAAAAACTTGTTTTTTACTTTGCTTTGACCAACCAATAACCTTGAAATTTTAATAATTGGCGTTATAGCTAAAAATGCCTATTTTTATTTAGAGAAAACAAAATTCTTATATATAGAAATATAATGCCATAAGATTCCTATTTTCCATTGTGTTATAGAAATTCATTCATCCAACCATAAGTCCACAATACATCACATAGTGTTGCTAATACTCAGTAAAATGTCATTTGAAGTCCATCTCAGTGTGAATGATGGGAAAATGGTTAGATCCTAACAATTACTGTACAATGCCATAGATGTGATTTTAATGTAATAACATATTGACAGTCAGAAGTCTTATGCTCTAGTGAGTTTTTTCTCAATTCTGAAAAAATATGCAATGTCATGACAGAAAAATTAAAAAAATTAAAACGAAATGAAAAAAAAAATGCATTGATAAGCTTCTATTAAAAAACAACATAATAGTGGAATTAAAAATAGAAGACAATAAAAATATGTGAGAATTTTAAAATCTTGTAATTTGCGGTTTATATTCTGAAAAATATTGTACATTGTAGAAAGATTAGCTGATGCAAACTTCACTTTATGGTTTCATGTAGGGACATATTTTGGAGTTTAATTATTTTCTGTAGAACTTTGCAGATTTTGGTTTAAATCCCTTGCTGATGAAACATTTGGGATGGGGGGGGGGGCTAGCTTTTATCTCCATCCATATGTCAGTCCATGATATGAGTATGTGAGTATGGTAAGCATGTTGATCACTTCCAAAGGTAATAAGATCACTATATACAGTGGAACCTTGCCAAACACCACCTCATTGAGGAAACCACCTCGCATTTCAATCTCTTGATAAATATTTCATAACTACTGATTCTCATTTGTGAGACCATGCGCACCTCATTTATCAGACCGCTTTAAGTCAGTGAGGTGGTCTTAATAGAAAGGACCCACTGTAAAGATATAATGTTGTTGAAAAAAAATATACTGACTAGAACAAATGATAAATAACAATAAAGTACATGTATATGATTTGATATATTTTGTTACAATATCTAATACAGTGGACCTGTCTTACGCGACCACTTGTCAGTGGTAGATAGGGTGGTCTCTCAACAATGTAGTACAGATTCCGGTATGTTGTTGTCAAAAAAGTTCATGCAGATCTTGATACCTGAATTTTAAACATGATTCTGGGCACCTTTTCTATATTTTGAGTGTACAGTCAAACTTGCATTAAAGCCCACCTCTGTATAAAAGGCTCCTTAAAAACCTTCAATAACTTTTTTACAATGAATAAACCTTTTTGTATAGGCTACCTGTCTATAAAGACCATTCCAACATAACCTTTCATCACTTTTTTTTACCCCAGTCTGAAAGGTCCACTAGGGGGGGGGGGGGGGGGGCAACTAGTGTTTGGATTAATGGTCTATCTGTTTGCGTGTCTGTTTGTCTGTCTGTTTGTCCATAATTCAGTCCTGCTTACATATAAAGTGCAATATTTCAATTTTGGATTGTGATTCATTAACCAGACTTGGACTGTAAGTTCCATTACATCACATGACCCTGGGGGTGTACTTCACTGACATCTCATGCCCCTGGGAGTAGGGCGGGGCCATTTTATTTGCCAGCATAGAAATTTGTTGGGACCGGGAAAAATTGTGTTTCACAAACACATCTAATTTTTTAATAAATAAACCTCTTACAATCTTTAAAGGCCACCTGTCTACAGTGTCCAATTTTTGCCTGTTCCCTTGAGTGGCCTTTATAGACAAGATTGAGTGTATTTAAATACTTTGAAACAGATGACAGATAATGCATGATTTAAGATCATTGATCTTTCTAGATTTACGATTACCGTTTTAACTTTGATTAACTATGTGTGTGATGACTTCACACTCACACAACGTAATGGTTGATTGTTTCTCAGGTAGATAGTATCTGTTTGCATTCTCTTTTTTTTAATTGTATAAACATTTTAAATAATAGCAGGTACTGTGTTCATGTGTTCCAATGATATTTAAAACAAGTTTGTCACTGTTTGCTATAAGAAGTATAAAATACTTTCTTTTTTTTATTTCTAGATGTGAATTCAGTAAGTCTGACGGATGTAACAGAAGGATTATCAGATTATTTAAATTCCCAGTCTTCACTGATTCCAGTATCAGGGGCAAACAGTGTAACTTTGCCTGGTCCACAGGAACATTCAACACCGACAGTTTCACCTTTCAAATCACCACAGCAACGATCTGTAGATAACTCACCTTATTACCAAGAATATGGCAATGCCATAGATACTACTGACGTTGCAGCAGATGCTGAGGGCAATATGCCTGTCAGAGGGATGTTAACAGGCATGCCCTTGCCAACAGGAAACAGGGAAAGAAATTCAAATCGAAAGAGAAACAAGGGATTGAGTGTCAGTAATAATCTGAATTTTAGTACGAACCCAAATGAAATTTTAAGATCAAACCTCAGCTCAAATGTTACTAGAAATACGAGTGATTTAAGGGCGGAAGTATTTACAAATACAAAAGTGAATGAAAACAATAATACATATTCGGAATCTAGTGATTTGAAATATAAAAAAGATGGCGCTAAACCACCTCTTCCACGGAAACCCAGTAAAAGTGACCTGTACAAAAAATCTGATAATGATTCTGGAATGGTTGATGATAATTATATTCATAGTGAGATTGAAACTTCTATAGGAGATCGGATTAGCCATATTCTTGATGGTGCAGACAAATTACATAAACCAGTTTCTCAGACAGGAGAGGAGAAACAATCATTTGGTCAGACAAAAGGAATTCCACCAGTAGCAGCTGGTCTTGTACTGACAGAATCCAATGACTCTAGTTCAGCTGATGTGAAAGAAATCAAACGTTCAAAGAAAAAACAGGTCAGTGTCCATGATATTATGTGTTAACCCATTCACCCCTTGGGATCACATTTAGACTCATCCAAATCAATATATAGCATGGTCTACTGTCATAATTCAGGAGTGAGCAAGTCAATATTGCGTATGAACTTTTGCAGAATTTATAGATTCAAAATCATAGACTTCCAAACTCTGACAATGGACTTAACCATTCTTTGAAATGGGTGAGTTCAAATGTGGGTAAAAGGGCCAATGAGTTTACTTGAAAAGTAGTCATTTATAAAGTGGAACCTGAGCTTTGATGACTCCCTGGATTTAACAACAACTTGCCACATACAGTGAAACTTGTATATAAAGACCCCCTTAGAGACACAACAAAACCAATCTGTATAGGGAGGTGGTCTTTATATAGAGGTTGATTTGTACACAAATGATACCATTGGGGACAGCAAATAACAAGTGTTTGTGACCAGGTGGTATTTATACACCAGGTGGTCTTTATACACAGGTGGTCACTAAAGCAGGTTTTACTGTATATCTTTTTTTCCACTCCCTGTGGAAAAAGAAAGGGAAGGTAATGAGATTATGTCTAGTATTTGTCGGATAAAATATCCCCTGTACTATTTTCTCTTCTATTCAGAATAAAAACTGTTGAAATCTGTCTCCACACAAATTTCAGGTAAACCTTTTCGCTGTCTGTATTTAACATAACTTTTCTCCTACACTGAAAACTATTGAAAGGGCTGATTTGAATGGATTATTGTATGGGGTGAGTCTATTTAGGCCTCACATACACTTCCTGAAGTAGACATTTAATGTCAATAATGAATGTGCCACTTAATTTTATATTTCACCTGAAAACAAAAGTATCGTAATGGTACAATTTAACGATAATTTTCCCATTTCTAAGGCCAAGCAAATTTATATTATCTCTAACAGATAAGATAAATTAAAATATTAATGTTCTAGAAATAAATGTGCCAGGCCATTTTCATATCATTAATTATGGTCCATTCTTTTGTATATGTATTTACTTTGAAGTAATGGATTGAAACGGATAAGTATGGCAAGTCATTGTTATCAACATTGACCCAGATCTACCTGAAAAAAAATTAACGTGTAGTATGATTTTACAGGTAAATGTTTTAGATCTTTACTAAAATTAAACTACAGTCTGTAGCATCTCCTACAATATTGATGCTGGTAAAAGTTGGAAAGTTTTCACCCTGAAAATGAACTTCATACATATTCCATAAAAAGGAATGGTCACTGTTCACCTGGAAAGTTTTGTCCCCCTCTCATCCTCTTTAACTTTTTTTTATCATATTTGTCCTTAGGTGGCAGAGACATAATAATACTGAAGCTTGGACATAATTAATTAAATAACTGTAAATTATTACCATTTTTGAGAGACCACATTTTAGTGGCTGTAAGGGTGGTCTGTCATTGTAGCTTCCACTTTATAGTCAGGTTCCACTTTATCATATGTCCCATTGTATCGTGGTATATTCTATTTTCGGAAATCCTGCAGCATTACATCGCTTTTTTGGAAGTCTATAATTAGTGGAAAATTGTTGAAGCCATGTTGCTTTCCAGAAGACACTTTCTGTGAAAATGTCACAAGATTTTCATAAGTAAATGACATGATTATTTTTTTCAAAACATTTTATAAATATGGTGGCCGTTTTGAAAATTTCGGTACCACCTTCCTAAAAAATGGTCCTTATAATACAGAAAATCAAGTTTGCAGAACAGAAACTCTTTGACAGTTATTATCTGATTCCCACGTAACCCATTCTTACCTCAATTCATAAATTAAACTTGGCCTCGCTGTGAGTGTAAAAACTCTTTTACTGTGATACAAGGTGAATCCCCTTCAGACAACTTTTGTAATATGCAGGACTTTCAAACAAATATAAAAAAAAACATTAAAGGAATGTTTGCACAAATTGGGAAGAAAAATACATGTAAACATATGACAAAAAATTAACGCTTGCTGTTCAAGTCATGATATGTTTCAAAACACGGAAAATCGTTAAGTACAATGGGACACAGCTCAAACTGTTCTATTAAGTTACTGTTTCAGGGCTGGCTTTTTGGATTATCCCCATTTTATAACGAATTGACTAATTTTACCTTGAACTATGACCCCTAAACAATGATGGCTACAAAATATTCTCTAAATTTATCCATATTCATTTTAAGTAAGTAAAATTGGCTACAAAGAAAATTCTTCCAGTATGAGCTCTGTGTGTTAGGGACTTGCTTCTTCCGGAGGAATTAATGGTTCTAAAGTCAAAAGTCAATCTTGAGTGATACTAATGTATGTGGGTTATTGACACTTTAGGTTTCATCTACCAAATAAAAAAAGACCCACATCTGTTAGAGGAAAAGGGTCCTATCATTATTTTATGTAAAGAAATCCAAGATACCACAGTGGGTTATTTAGTTGAACGCCAAATTACTGAATGTAACAGGCGTCGAAAAGTGTGCAAACAGACTGGAAATCGAATCTAGGACATTTGAACAGAGGCAGGGTGCTCTTATCAATTGTGCTATCAGGGCTATCGATAGTATATATTATCGAAATGGTAAATAATGTTGAAGAACATTTTTCAAGAATCATGTGACTGGCAATAATAAAAGCAGGATTATAATGGTAATCTGGGCTAACTCGAAAGTTCTCAATTATGATATGTCAGTTTTAGGCTACATTTGAAATACTCACATCATCTAAACAGGGGCCCACACCATAAAACTTGAGAATTTACTCAAGTCTGAGAATATTCTCAAATTGGCCAGATCAGCCAATTTAATTTCGGAGTTAGGCAAAGTTGAGTAAAATTTTTAGACTTAAGTAATTCTTACTTAAATAGTTTTATGGTGTCAGGCCCAGGGTGACAAAAGTGAGTAAACAATTCTTTTTTTTTTTCAACTCATCAACCCCTGAAAAACAATGGCCTATTCAGTAAATCAATGATTTGGACCAGTCCAAATTTATCTTTTGGGGTGAATGAGTCAAATATGTTTTTAAACATTGCGAGTTTATATATGAAATATACAGAGAAAAATAAATTATTTCCTCACTCTTGTCACCATACTGATACTGTAGTAAGCAGTGTTTAGCATTCAGGGTCCGATGTCACCAAATTTACTCACTTTTATTTCATTTATTTTACTACATAATTGTTTGTAAAACTTTTGGATTTCAGTGATGAGGAAACATATCATTTTAAATCATCCACATATTAATTTTTGCATCACACTTATGATTTTTCATGTAAAAAAAAATGAATAGATATGTCGAGTATGGTACTAAAATTTTAAGTACATACTCAAACAATTTTTTTTATATGTCTTAAGTTCTCTTCAGGTGAACAATAATTTTGATCATTATTTACAATTGTATGTCATCAATATAAAAACATGTCCAGGTACAGTATAAAAATATTTCATGTTTTACCTGAAAATCATTAAAACTTAGTCGAGCTTGAGTACTGAGTAAACTTGGTGACATTGGACCAAAGATTGAGCCATGTCCAATCTAAATACGACACCTTTTCTGTTTGTAAAAGAAATGTTATGTGACCAATGAATGGATTTGACCCCATTTCATTATAAATGAGGAAAGGAGAGGATGGGCTCAATTTGTTTCTACTGTGTAACAAAACTGATGGAAAGAAATATATAACAAACAAATTTGTATTAAGGGTCTGTTCCAAATACATTTTACTTACTTATCTACATTTATGTGTACATTTAAATTCAATAATGGCTTCTTGCTAATCTTTATTGATAACATTAGCTGACTGAAAATTTAGTCATAATAATATGGTCAATTTAATGTCCCTATTAAAAATCCCCGAAATGTTCCTAATGAATTAGCCATAGAAATTGTTTCAGATTAAACCCAATGATGGAGTATCATTAAACCATTATCTTTCATTACTTGGTTCATTTAGCGATACTAAATAAGCATGCAGACTTTACCTCTAAATAGTTATTCATACAGTAGCGACCAAAAATAAAAACATACCCAAATGGTTTGTTATTGTTGTTGGAATGACAGAAATGAAGAATAGTACAAAAATGGAATGACAGAAATGAAGAATAGTACAAAAACAAGTTGTATGCATAACCCTTCTTTACTTATAAAACTCATCTTCCCCAGTCAAGATTTTCTATTCCACACCATTCCTCAAACACATTGACAGATTACATTCCATATTCGGTGGTAACTGGTGGCAATGTAAAGATTCATGGTGTGGCCTGAACATCGCCATTATTCTGTGGTTACGTACTTTCCCCTCTATCATGTGGTGGATGCATAATCAATTTAGACATGTTCTGATTACCCAAAGCAAATGGTAATCAATACTGTAAAGTCACAATATACAGGCCAAATATATCAAGGTGTGTGAGTAACGGAGTGGAATTGAAAAACTTGACTTGGGAAGATGCAGAAACCCCTGAGAAAAAATTAACTCTTCCATAAATCAATGACTTAGGCAGGTCCAAATGTGTCTTTAGGGGTGAATGAGTTATAAAAAACAAAAATAACACAAGACTGAGTAAAACCTTTTCACTTTAACGCATTCACTCCTAAAGACACATTTGGACTGGTCTAAGTCATTGATATAAAAAGGGGTCCATTGTTTTGCGGTGGTTGATGTGTTAATACATTGTAAGTCCCTAGTTTTCCATCTCAAATATCATGTTTAAATTGGATTTTCAAAGATTTTCAATGTAAGTTTACATTTTGTATGTTTTATATGCACCCCACCATGCACAATCTGGAGTGATATATATATAGGTATTTTATATATTCATATAATGTTTTGCTTTTTAAATAATTTTAGGGACTCACTATAAGTGAGATAGTTGACTCACTTAACAGAGACTTGTGTGAGGAGGAATTATGGGCATTATGTAAAGAAGGCACGTCAGCATTGCGAAGGAAGAAAAAACATTTACGTAAGTTTTTATGCTTTTAGTTATTTCATAATTTTTTTACTTACTGAAGAATCAAATTATCATTTGTATGGTACGTATAAAGTATATGTGAAAATATAGTGGAGCAGAGGTGTACCAGTTGTTGTTGGTGTTGTATTGTTGTTTAACCTGTCACTAAAGAATCTTTCACTCGTATGGAGAAGTCACCAAATGCTGGTGAAGGGCTTCAAATTTTGGCTTATGCTCAGCACTTATGGCCATTTAGCAGTGAGGGTTTTTTAACGTGCCGACACCTACTGTGAGATGGGACCTCGGTTTTTACTGTTTCATTCCGAAGGACAGGAAACCAACCTGCCACTGGCTAGACTCAAACTCATGACCTCACGATCAAGAGTCAAGCTTGCTGCCGACTGAGCCATGCCACCTCAGCTGTAACTGTAATTCATCTTTTTAAGTT
This sequence comes from Atrina japonica, assembly GCA_030159075.1. Taxonomy (NCBI): domain Eukaryota; kingdom Metazoa; phylum Mollusca; class Bivalvia; order Pterioida; family Pinnidae; genus Atrina; species Atrina japonica. The sequence goes on along the minus strand of BROG01000315.1, from coordinate 174,811 downwards.
TGTCCAAGTGATGTTGAGTAGCGCAAATATGTTTTACCCCCGGTGGCAGTATTGGTGTTTGGATGAGGAGATGAGTTGAGGTCAGGTTTATATGCATTGACTGCCAGACTCGGGTATGATATACAGTAAAACCTGCTTTAGCTACCTGTGTACAAAGACCACCTGGTCATGAAGACTGTTTTTGCCATTCCCAATAGTACCATTTGTGTACAAATCAACCTCTATATAAAGACCACCTCGTTTTAAGGTTTTGTTGTGTCTATAAGGTGGTCTTTATTTACAAGTTTTACTTATACAAGTCATCTCATACATGTACGTTGTCTGTAATTCTAAGCACATCCTAGGCTTCAGATTCTGGATTGTAATAATATTTTTTGCAAAAATGACCCTGTTCTGGATATTTTTGTTGGTTTATCATTCATGTAAACAGGTGTCTTATGAGACCAACAATCAAAACAGAATTATGTTGAATAATCCTATAAATAAAATATAATCTCTTTTAAGAGATCCCCTTTTTTGGGGAGGCCACATTTTAATGTCAGAAGGGGTGGTCTGTAAAAACAGGTTTGACTGTAAAGGTATTAGATCTTATAACTAAATGCACGATGATTCATTTAAAAAAAATCAAGGTAATTGCTTTTCGAAGTTTGAAGCTAGACTCGTCTGTTTAGAAGGTGTCACGTGCCGTGTTTTTGTAAATCATAATTCTGTATACTGTAAATGTGCAAATTTACGCGTGGGGAGTAGTTTACACTAAAAACGTGATTAACAGTTTTTTTTCATGTAAATTACCCCCACATAGTCCCACAGTTTGTTCTAAGAATCAATGTTTCATACAGGGCTGCTCATGGTAAGGTGTGATATTGCATAAAATACCTCCATGCATATGGTTTCCATTAGAAAATTGCATAATTAATTAACTAATTAATTAATGTAATTAACAGAAATTTCCACATTTACATTACATGTTATACTAAAAAAAAAAAAAAACAGTATATATTCTTTTGAATGTTATTACAGGGAGCAAGGTGTTTTAATTAAGTTTTATTCAGAAATTAAATAAAATAATTTGTATCTATTTTATCTAAATATCACTCAAACTGATCTTTGGCAGTTATTCACATTCAATTATCAATGATAAATAGTGTTACCCCCACCTTTCAAACTTTACTATAAAAAAAAATCATGGCTACATGATTATATGTTAAAATTTCTATCAAGCAAATTAGTGTATTTAAGGATCTCTGCCTTCACTTTGTCAGTGTATAATATTGCAGTTCAAATTTGTTTATTTACAGCGGCATACCTATCTCCTGACACATTACTTTTAAGAGAAAATGGTAATTTGTCATTCAAAGCCATTCCAGAGGATAAACCCCTTGAAGTTATTTTCATGGCCCCAGAACTACAACAAAGAGGGCAACTGTCAGACAAGGTAGATAAATATAATTTTAAAAACCCAGTCAAATGATATGATAGTGAATTAAAGAGCTGTGCTGTTTACATTCGTGATTTAGATAAAATACAACTTTAGGTATGTCTATTTGACCCTGTAAAGCTCTGTACGTGATGTTAAAGACTTTTTTGGTGAAGAGATACTTGTACATAGAGAATAGGAAACTACAGAATGATGTAGAGATACATGGCATTACAGAACCTTCTGATGTAGAGATGCATGACATTACAGAACCTTCTGATGTAGAGTTACATGACATTACAGAACCTGCCGATGTAGAGATACATGACATTACAGAACCTTCTGATGTAGAGATATATCAGTTACTTGACATGGACAACATTCTGATGTAGAGATACATAAAATATATGACATCAGAACATTCTGGTATAGAGATACATGAATTACTTGACATGATAGAGCCTGATGTAGAGATACATGAAGTATATGACAGTACAGAACCAACTTGTGTAGAGATACATGAAGAACATGACATTACCCAACTCTCTTGTGTAGAGATACATGAAGTATATGACAAAACTGAACTATCTTTTGAAGAGATACACGAATTACATGACATTACCCAACTCTCTTGTGTAGAGATACATGAAGTATATGGCAGTACAGAACCAACTTGTGTAGAGATACATGAAGAACATGACATTACCCAACTCTCTTGTGTAGAGATACATGAAATATATGACAGAACAGAACCAACTTGTATAGAGATACATGAAGAACATGACATTACACAACTCTGATGTACAGATACATGAAATATTTAACATTACAGAACATTCTGGTGTAGAGATACATGAAGAACATGACATTACACAACTCTGATGTACAGATACATGAAATATTTGACATTACAGAACATTCTGGTGTAGAGATACATGAATTACTCAACATTTCAGAATTTCCTAGAGATACATGCAGTATTTGACATTTCAGAACCATCTGGTATAGAGATACAAAATATATGACATTACAGAACCTTCTGATATAGAGATACATATAGTACATGACAATATAGAACCTTCTGATGTAGAGATACAGGAAGTACATGACATAACAGAACCTTCTGATGTAGAGATACAGGAAGTACATGACATTACAGAACCTTCAGGTATAGAGATACATGCAGTACATGACATTTCAGAATTTCCTGGTGTTAATATACATGAAGTAAATATAGGGACATGTAGTGATACTTACAGTACCCTACGTTATAAACAAATATTTTAAGGAAGTATGGTATACCCTACATAGTCATTGTAAAATCTGTCAGCTTATGTCTTCACCCATTACTTCAATTGTTGCATTGACTTCAAGTTTATATCATTATTTTCAGACCTGCCTGTATGGACTTGGAGTCACTTTAAGATGTGCTGCTGGGAAAAAATATGCCTCTGCTACCTCTATGCTGGTATCTCCAGTTTTACAAAATCTGCTGGAACGACTTGGAGAATCTGATCCCGCCAAAAGACCAACACTGGAAGAAACAACTGAGGTACTACAGTAAAACCTCTTTATAATGCCCCCAGATTCATTTGCCACCTCGCTTTATGCTCTGAGAGTCCACTTTTCCAATGTTCGCTTTAATTTCATTTAAGGTTTCCCTCAACCTATCACCAAATCCCTTTTTGATGCCAGATTTGAGTTGATCAAATGGTGGCAGTATAACAAGGTTTTACTGTATATCATTCATTATATATGTGATATTATGATAAATATAGAGTGATACAGGGCAAAACCCATATCATGCTATGCCAACCCGACTGGGGCCAAATGCTCTCAGACTGATATTGGAATGTTGGGTTGATATGGCATGAGATACAAATTCTGCCATGTATAATATTGTTTTTATTACCAGTATATATTTTATAAACTGCTGGTATACAGACAAATACTATATATTTACAAAGATAAAAATATGTATTTTTTTAAAATTTCCATGACTTAAATCTCTTTAAGGGGATTCCCGGTGTCCGGGTTTAAAAGTACAGAGTACAGTGAAACTTGTATATAACAACCTCCTTAGGAACACAAGAAAACTGGTCTTTATAGGGAGGTGGTCTTTATATAGAGGTTGATTTGTACAGATATGGTACTATTGGGGACAGCAACTAAAATGGTTTTTGTGACCAGGTGGTCTTTATACACAGGTTGTTACTAAAGCAGGTTTTACTGTGCACAACTGTTTACACAATCTAAAAATTACCTTACCCAAGATACATAATTTGTATTTTTAGTGTAATGATGTTATTAAAATATACAGTAAAACTTTATTATACTGCCACCATTTATTCAACCCAAATTTGGCATTAAAATCATGTTTGGTGATAGGTTGAGGGGAACTTTAAATGAAAAAATATAAGGAAAGTTTTAAAAGTGGACATTCAAAATTTGTGGCGTAAAGCGATCGAGGTGGCAAATGAAACAAGGGCCTTTATAAAGAGGTTTTATTGTATTTCATACAGGTATTCTGGTAAAATAAGATTTAAACTAAAAATAAAGTTATATACTCAGATGTCGAAGTAATTAAACATAATATTTTAGAACAATATACTTTGATTTTACTCTGAAATTATAATTGATGCATCGCCACTATATAACTGAAAAATTGTTGAAAAAACTAACTAACTAACTAACTAACTAACTGGAATATTCTGTTGTAGATGTGTGAATTACATGAAAGTGACACTGGTACGTCATCTACGATCATATGTAAAGATCTATTTCAAGAAGCATTTACAAAACTGGTAAGTTGTTGTTTTCTAATGTTTATAGCATTCCTGTAAACAATATCTATACATGCAAGCAGTTGTGTCAGTTTATTTATTTTCATCAGGATAGAAATTCAGGGTTTTTTCTTGGGTCTGTTCAGGCCCATTCCCAATAGCAAAATTATAACATTTTTTCCAAATTTCAGGTCAGAAAATTCCCTATTTTAACCTTTGTGAGAAATAAAAGTGATTAATTAAAAAAAAATAAGCAAGAAAATGATAACAACTGTGGTTGAAACATTTTAGCAAACAAGATACAAAGCCAGCTTTGTATATGAATAAATTAAACACTGAAATATATTCGTGAACTGAAATATATTAGTGAAATTATATTCATATTTATTTCAAATACTGTTAGAGTTTTCCTATTTTATGGAAAAACACAGCAAAATGCCCAATTGGAAAGGTACAGAAACTCCTGTTTCTAGTTGGTAGAAAAAAAAAACATGAATTTACATCAAGCAATAGTTAAATAAAACAGCCATAATATCTTGTCCATGCTCTTTAACCAAATTTCATAAAATTTGAATATGTAATTTATTCCATCATAAAATGTTTCTCTTAAGTGGAAATTATTTTTATTTATTGTATCTTTTTAAAAACTGCATCATCATTTAAAATGTGTAGTAGGAGTGGAGTGGGGGTAAAAAAGAGCTTTACACTCTTGAGATGTTTTTGTGAGTTTCATATATATCAACGTTTTAAAACACCCGCAGAAAATAGAATTCATCTGTAATATTTAACGTCAGTTTACCTTCATATGTCTTCATTGATTGTTAAAGACCCCCCAAATTCATGACAGCTCACATACATTTTAGATTGTCTTATATATGTGTCTTTTTGTTGGTAAATTATTTAATTTCATAATTTGATATCTGTACAAGGAATATCTAGGTATGCTCAGATAGTTACGGTATTTTCATTTTTGTTCTATACATTTAGATGACCATTAATGAAGTGATATAGGTCTCAGTGATATCTGTATAGCATATATCTATATACACTTAGATATTTTTATCATTTTTCTTGTTTTCTATACACTTAGATGACCATTATAAAGTAATATCTGTACAACATATATCTATATACACTTAGATATTTTTGTTATTTTCTTGTTTTCTATACACTTAGATGACCATTATAAAGTGATATCTGTACAACATATATCTATATACACTTAGATATTTTTGTTATTTTCTTGTTTTCTATACACTTAGATGACCATTATAAAGTGATATCTGTACAACATATATCTATATACACTTAGATATTTTTGTTATTTTTCTTGTTTTCTATACACTTAGATGACCATTATAAAGTGATATCTGTACAACATATATCAATATACACTTAGATATTTTTATCATTTTTCTTGTTTTCTATACACTAAGATGACCATTATAAAGTGATATCTGTACAACATATATCTATATACACTTAGATATTTTTGTTATTTTCTTGTTTTCTATACACTTAGATGACCATTATAAAGTGATATCTGTACAACATATATCAATATACACTTAGATATTTTTATCATTTTTCTTGTTTTCTATACACTAAGATGACCATTATAAAGTGATATCTGTACAACATATATCTATATACACTTAGATATTTTTGTTATTTTCTTGTTTTCTATACACTTAGATGACCATTATAAAGTGATATCTGTACAACATATATCAATATACACTTAGATATTTTTATCATTTTTCTTGTTTTCTATACACTAAGATGACCATTATAAAGTGATATCTGTACAACAAGTATCTAAATACACTTAGATATTTGTGTTATTTTCACTATTTTCTATACACTCAGTTATTTACATTATCATTGTTATTTTCTCTACACTTAAATGGCCATTACAAAGTGATATCTGTACTATATATATATATACAGGTGACTCTTGATGGCTTGAACGTGGAAACCTTTAAGTTCTTAAAACTTCGAAGTTTTGTACAGGTCCCCATTTTTTTCCTTCTTCATAAATTAAGTGAATTAACAATCAATCTCTCGAACGTCAAAATCTTGAAGTCAATTTGAAGTCCCAATTTATATATTCCTTTATATTCCACTCTCGAAAACTGGAAGTCCGAGCAATTACCGGTGAATTGATTAAAAGTCAATGCCATAAGCCAGAACAACACCAGAATCCTTACCTGTAAGATTAAACAATAGGTGTTTTGATAATCGGGTGACAAGTAGTCCATGACCTAATCGAGTAGTGATTGGCAGGATTGTTTATTAATTAAGAGCTATCAAAAGAGAAGAACTGTGTAAAGATGCATCATAGACTATGATGTCGAGTACAAGTTTCACAACCAGGTGGTAGTTTAACTTTTAGATCAAGTGGCACTGTAGATTACTGTAGCAGTAGTGAATGCTACAACAACATTATATACCTTAAATGTTGATGATTGTTTTTATCCAAATCGGATACATAGTAAAGATAACATATTTACATGGTTTTTTATCTTTCAAAATTAGGTATGGGAATTGTTTATGGCAAAATTCATACGAATTACGAAAACAAAATCCCTTGTTTTGTGCGGTATTAAGAACCCATATAGGTCAAAATGTCCATTTCCCGAACTCTTGAAACCTCAAACTCTTAAAAGTTTTTCGGTGGTCTCGAAGACTTTGATGTATCAAGAGTTACCAGTATAAATATATACGACCATTATAATGTGGTATCTGTACAACATATATTTTATTTTTTATATTTTCTATACACTCAGATATTTACGTTATTTTTGTTATTTTCTCTACACTTAGATGAACATTATAATGTGATATATGTACAACATGTATCTGTATATATGTACACTCAGATATTTTCGTTATTTACTAGACACTCGAATATATGTGTTATTTTTGTTATTTTCTATACACTTAGATGAACATTATAAAGTGGTACATGTATTTAAATCAAGTTCTCGGTCAGGTGAGATTTAATGTGAGATCATCGGAGAGAGAAAAAAATATATAATTTACGTCACTTATGTTTCTGTGAAGTTGTAAATCAATTATAATGTTCTTATGTTGAATAACAGTTTTGTTTTCATAATAAACAAATCACTCACATGGTTATTGTCACATCAAATTCACATGTCACATGGTTCACTGTTTATGGGGTTTTTGGGTTTAATAATTTGAAGAGTGAAATCAGGATTGTAATATACTTACAACACTGTTTCTAGCACTGTTGAGCTTTCACACATATTGTGTATCCATTGACTTGGTGAATAAATTTATGTTACAAAATTATTAAGTGAAAAATTATTCAGAATGTTATAAACAAAATCATAATTATATTTATGCCCCTTAGATTGAAGATCAGGCTATCCTTAAAAAGTAATTTGTTTGATGTGGCCTGACCAGTATTATCAGAAAAAAACGGGTCACATCCATAGGCAATTTTCTGTTAGAATTTGATCTGTAAATTGGACAAAGGTCATGATATTTGATCAGAAAAAATGTGGACAAAATTGATTAAATCAATCATTTTGGATTGAGGCTTTTTAAGTTGGTCGGTAGAATCACATCAAACAAATCTTTTTTTTCTCTGGCCTTAACTCATTCAACCCTAAAGACACATTTGGACTGGTCTAAGACATTGATGTACAGAAGAGTCCATTGTTTTTCTAGGGGCTGATGAGTTAAGATGGAATATTGTTTTGGGGTCCTTTGTTTGTCTGTTTGTAAAATTTGATTTCTCTCATATATCTTGAGTTAAATTCTTTTATCAAATTTTAAAGTTGTGGGACTTTATGGCCAACATTTGACAATATTTGCCAGAGTTGTGGGACCTTATGGCCAATATTTGACAATATTTGCCAGTTATGGGACTTTAAGGCCAACATCCAGCAATATTTGCCAGAGTTATGGAACCTTATGGCCAACATTTGGCAATATTTGCCAGAGTTATGGAACCTTATGGCCAACATTAAGCAATATTTGCCAGAGTTATGGGACTTAATGCCAACATTCAACAATATTTGCCAGAGTTATGGGACCTTATGGCCAACATTTGGCAATATTTGCCAATTATGGGACTTTATGGTCAACAATCGACAATATTTGCTGGAGTTATGGGACCTTATAGCGAACATTTGGCAATATTTGCCAGATTTGTGGGACTTTAAGATTTACAAAAAATGGGGCCATAATGTTTGCAAACACATCTTTAAAACTGATATAAATTTTGTAAAGAGAATTAATTTGGAGTTAGCAATGATTTTTGTTAGTTTTAAGGAATAGTGTAAAAGTATTTCACATATTTAAGATAGTAAGATATAAGTACTAAAATTATAAGAGCAAATTTTTTCCCCCAAATTTTAATGCTATATACAATGTCATCATAATATGAAGATGCAGTATCACTTTTGTTGTAACTTAAATTGATTAAATTCATGAAATGCATATAAAGTAAGTTGTAGCCATTTTATTTAAATAGAAAAATTAATAATTTTTTTCTGTACTCTTCTAATTTTTGAACAAATCATCTGTACCTTAAATGTGTATTGTAATACTAAATTTTGAATCTGTATGAAAAAAAAATGAAACATGTCAAACCTTGCTTTTCTTTATTTGAAGATGGATGAATCTGTCCCACAAGCTCCACCACCAGATGCAGCTCCAGTGGCTCCAGTAGCACCAGTGGCAATGCCAAAACCTAAGCCAAAGCTTCCACCAAAACCTCCCAGTCCAATGTTGTCTGCTTTCAGACCCATTAAGGGTCCAGGGATTAAACCCCAGATCGGTACCTCATCCTCTTCATTTTCCTCTGTGAAACCTGAAACAGAACAAAATCCTAATGGTGCAATGCCATCTGCATTTACTTCCTCTGCGACTCATTTCAGGCCTATCGTGATACATTCATCTTCGGCACAAACACAGAGTGCCGATAATACTCAAAATCAGACGGAACAGGAAGACTGTCAACCAAACGACAAAGATAAGGAAGTTGTGAGAAAATTGAAAGAACTGAAGAAAAATCTTATGAAACACAGGCAGCCAATGGCTGCCAAGGATTTAGATAATGATGACAAAGAGAATAACAGTGTTGATAAAAAGAATATTGACAGTAAAAAACCACAACTGCCACAGCTGCCAAAACATGTAGAAGATAGTTCTAACAAGACAGAGAAAAAGTCCACGGACTCTGGGGCTATACAATCCCTCTTAGAGGAAATTCAAAAACAAGGTTCTATGCCTGACACACAGTCCTTGGCCTCTGCCATAGCTCAGCATTTACAAGGTCACTTAAAACAAGCAGAGACAAAGTCACCCCCAATAGCCTCACATTTAAGTGCCCCAAGTCCAATGTATCCACCTCAAGGTGTAGGCCTGCCTCCTGTGGGTCAAATCTTTCCTCAGTATGCACAGCATTTGACCGGTGTCAATATTCCCGCACATCAGCATCAGCAGCTACTTGGTCAAACCATGACTTTACCATCACTGAACCAGTACAGTGGTGGTTTAATGCCAGGCTATCCACTACAGGTTCAGTTACAACAGGATCCAAGAACTGGTTTTATCCAGATGGTTCCAGTTGGAATTATGCCTGTAGGGTCTACTCAAGGCAGTCAAGCCAATTCTGATGAATTTGTGAATGTGCATGATGATGTAACTCGAATGAGTGACCCGGGAAGAAGTCCAATGTTGAGGACCAAATATTCTAGTGAGGAAAATGGTAGTGATACCATGTCTAGAAAAAGACAAAGGTCAAACATTAGAACACCAAAAGATTTAGACTTTAAGGAAGTAAATGACAGGTCAAGCAGCATTCAACAGACATTATCAAATTCTTCCAATATGGTGGGTCAGCCACAAAGAGATACAGGATGGCATACGGTTGCAGCTCTCGGGGTTGAGCAATCAGATATAGGTCATCCAGAAAGTGACATGAGACAGTTTACTAGTCAAGATACAGCATTTAAATCAAATTCTGGTCAGAAAATTGGTACTAGCAATCATGGACAATATTGTGTTGATGATTCTGTTGAGAAAAGTGTTCCTAAGAGTAATGTTGCCCATGGCAACAGTGGTGGTGCTTATAATAATACTCTGCAACCACAAAGGACAAGGTCCAATTCCTCCTCTCCCTCTCCCTCAAAAGACAGTGGTGTAAGTGGTATGAATGGTGTGTATAAACCGCCACCACCGGGAAGTCTGATGGAGCGGCTCCTTAACAGTAATGTCAGCTTGAGCCAACAAAAGAAGATTGGAAGAATTGTTCATCTTCTGAGAGAGGAATATGCATTTGATGGATACATGGAAAATGGTGTCGAGGACATAAACATGGGTAAGTTTAACTCATTAACACGTGAAAAACAATGGACTCTTCATGTAAATCAATGACTTAAACCAAATGTGTTGATTTCAAGGGACGAATGGGTCAAATGATATGTGATAATTTTGATGAATAATATTCATGTTTTAACTGCTAGACGTGTGTTCCCCCCCCCCCCCCCCCCAAAAAAAAAAAAACGTACTTCATTTTTTATTACTTATAGAGTGATGTAAAGTAACAAATAAAAGATATACACATAGGATTTAAATAAATCTTATATTCCTAAATATTTTGTGAAAATAAGATCAGGTCCAGTGTCATTCATATACAAATAGTAAGGTTGAATTAATCATTTGCAAACAAATAATTGCCAAACTGGGTTTCTCGAGCAATTTTCACAAAATACTCATGAATTTAAGACTTTGTATGCCTGTGTATATCTCTTTTTTGTCATTGTACATTTTATATCAATCTAAGTAATAAAATGAGAAAGAATTTTTTTTTTTTTTTTTAAAAAAAAACTTATACATGCCCCTTTAAAAAGTAATCCACAAGTTTTTCAGGAAAGATCAGTTGCTTTAGGGCACATGCAAATAAGAGCATTGTGTTTCATTTTATAGAGGCAAGTGACCTTAACATTTGGACATGTAGATTTGCAGACTCCTTGCTTTGTTGGACCAATAAAAATTTTGAATGATTGGTAAATTCTGCCTGTGTACGAAACTCCTGACTCATAGGTCCATAACTGAAGTGGTTCAAAAATATTTCTATGACCGAAAAGATGCCAATGATATCGACGCACTTCTAAGACTGGCGAATCATTAACAAAAATAAATGGTAGCCTACCAGTTCACTTCTTGTTCTCATTAGCCCCTTTAAATCTTTTTTTTTTATCCTTCAAATGTCCATACATGCTAAAGTATTGCAAATTTGTCATCAAACCATAGCCATGATGAGAATTGGTCACCTGACAGTATACATTTTGTTTATGACCAGGGGTTATGTCCCTTGTTTTAGTCAAGAGTTGGCTTTGATTGTTGTTTTACATCCCATCAAGAATTTTTCACATTTACAGAGAAGTCATCAGCTTTAGGTGAAGTGCTACAAATTTTGACCTGTGCTATTGACTGACGCCAATGCAGTGAGGGTTCTTTTATGTTTCATACCTAACTCGGCACCTCGGTTTTATGTCTCATCTGAAAGACCTGTCTAAAGTTGGCTATAGATTTGTAATGGATGCATCCAGTGGGCAGATTAATTTGTGTACAAATCAACCTCTATATAAAGACCACTTACCTATAAAGACCGGTTTTCTTTTGTCCCTAAAGGAGGTTGTTATATACAGGTTTCACTGTACTCATCCAAATAAATAAATAGTATGGTCTACTGTCATAGTTCAGGGATGAACACATTAAATATTGCACATGAAATGATTATAAAATTTGAATTCTAAATCATATACTCCTGAATCCTGACAATGGACTTTACTGTTCTTTGAGATGGATGAGTTCAAATATGGCTATAGAGGTAAATCAGTTAGCAATAATTTTCTGTGCAAATGTCATGTAACAATTGCTTAACGGTTGTTTTGTTGTCTTAAAGGGGCATTTGCTGTGTTTACCAAAAATATTATGTCGATTTTTTGCTACTTTTACTACTTGTATTTGATGTACAATAACAAATAAAAGCGATACATAGGCGTAAAAATATTATGGTGCTATAATATTTTTTTAACATAAGTTCAGGTCCAGTTTGGTATTCATATACAAATAGGAAGTTTGAGTTAATCAGTTGCAAGTGAAAAAGTGCCAAACTGGTTTTCTCAAACAATTTTCACAAAATATATACCGATAGGAATTTAAGAATTTTTATGCCTATGTACATGTATATCTCTTTTTTGTTATTATATATCAATCTAAGTAACAAAAAAGGATATACTAATTTTTGGGGAAAAAACACTGCTCCTTTAAATGCAGGTAATCAATCACCAGGTGATAAACTAACATCGTAGATAATTTATGATTTTAGACAACTTCAGAATTTTGATTTATTTCCTTTTTTTGTAGCTGAGTACATCTTGTCTCTTGGTAACTTAAAGTGGGAGACATTCGCAAGTGCAATCACAGAGAAATACTCAGACTTGTACTGGAAAGTAGACCTTCTTGTAAATCTATATCAAGCTGTCAATGGCTCTAAACCTATGATTCAAAATCAGTAAGTAATATTCTTCTTGTAAAGTTATGAATTATCCCCAGTTGAAAATTTTTACATATTCTTAATTCAAAATTATTGTACACTTAATTCAAAATCAAGAAGTATTCTGAATTCAAGAGCAGGAAGTATTCTGAATTCAAAATAATTGAGTATTCTTAATTATAAAATTAGGAAGTATTCTGAATTCAAAATCTGGAAGTATTCTTAATCAATACTCAGGAAATGTTTATTGTTAAAAATCTGTAAATACAGAACTTCTTGATTCAGTTTCTAATTTTTGTTTTGATTGGCTGAATTAATTATTCATTTATTTATTAATTATTCATTTTAAATTTTACTTAGATGTTTTCAGTTGGCTGATGCTAATCACAATGTATACAAACCAAATTATACATATTTCTATGAACTCATGAATATTTCAATTTATCTTCAGATTACATGGACAAGGAAGAGTTCCTATGTTGAGGTCATCAGAACTCACAGAGTTACCTCCCCCTAATGTGACTAGGGCTAAAACAGAGGAAAATGATGACATGCCATCCAGTGTTTCTCAGAAAGATAAATCTAGAACATACAAGAGGCAAACTACAACCGATATGGTGATGGGTGGCAGCAGAGATACAGTGATGCCACATAGACCACAGTCTGTAAATGCTGCAACTGTGGACACTTCAGATTCTACTGATAACGAGAACTTTGAACACAGAAGACGTTATCGTAAAAAACATTTGGAAAAATCAAAAAGTTCCTCAATGCACAATCTTGCCTCGCCAGTAACGTTAACAGTAGCTTCTTCGGAAAAGACAGAGGAGGACACTGACACTAACAAAAATAATGTTAACATTTCTTCAGAACCTGACAATACTCAGTTTGCGTGTTCCTCCCAAAATCAAGAAGTACATCATGATACAAAACCAGGAATACAAACAGAATGTGATACAAACAGTCAGGGTGTTATAGCTAGCAATCTTCAGTCACAAAAACATGAAGACCATACTAAACATGAAAGTAGTGTATCATCCCGAAGTAGTAGTGTATCCGATGTTCGGGGTGCAACGAAACTCACACGACATATGTCACGTTTATCTCTCAGTGAAGACGCACAGGAAACTGCCACACATTTAAGACGTACACACATCTTATTTCATTATACGATGCTGCAACTTAACATGACACAGGAAATAGAAAAATTCATACAAGATATTGTAAGTATTTTGTTATGCTTTCTGTATTGATAAATGCAGTGGACCCCAGCCTTTATAAAGACCACCTCATATTCTCTTAAAAATTTCTGAATGAATATTAAGTAACTCCAAGTCCTAACTTTTAAAGAAACCACCCCACCAATCAAGTTAGTCAGTTAGGTGGTCTTAATAGAGAGGTGCCAGTGTATTTATGATCAATAGTGATGTTTAATTGGTTTAAAATTGTAATCAATAATCAGTTTGTAATTCAGAAGAAGCAAAAGTGTTTATTTATTACATAATTGATTTCTTTTTATCAAAGAATCTTTACATTAGTTGATGTCATGTTCAGATTGCCTTCCCCTGTAAATCATGATGGAGTGCTTCTTTTTAAAATCATTTAAGTATCAAATACCACTTGTAATGAGCACCCATCAGAAATAAGACAATCAAAGCTTTTATTTATTTATTTATTTATTTATTTATTTATTTATTTATTTATTTATTCATTTATTTTATCGAGCCAACCTGGTTAAGTCAGTAGTGCGCTTGACTCTTGATCGTGAGGTCATGAGTTCGGGTTCAGCTGGCGGCAGGTTGGTTTCCTGTCCTTCGGATGAGACAGAAAAAACCGAGGTCCCGTGTCACAGAAGGTGTTGGAATGTTGAAGAAACCTCACTGCTCAATGGCCAAAATTTGAAGCTTTTCACCAGCAATTGGTGACATCTCCATATGAGTGAAAGATTCTTGAGCGGGACGTTAAACAAAACTAAAATTCATTTTATCTATTGATTTATTTATTTATTTATTTATTTATTTATTTATTTATTTATTTATTTATTTCATGCAGTATACCATCTTGCGTTCTACAATAAACATCTTAGATTGTAAATTTTATTTTCACATTCAACATGGAAAATCCATTGAGAACAATTACATGAATTAATGGATTTTTAGAATTATGTAATCAGTGAGAGAAATTTGAAGTCATACATGTAAACTGATTTGTTATTCATAATAATCGATTGTCATCCAATCACTTGTAAATAGCCTATCAGCATTTGTAAACGACATGTATGAATAGTGATGCAGTGAAACTTGAATATAACGACCTCTATAAGGACCCAAGTAAACCAGTCTTTATAGGGAGTTAGGTCTTTATATAGAGGTAGATTTGTACACAAATGGTACTATTTGGGACAGCAAAAATTATCTTTGAGACCAGGTGGTCTTTATACACAGGTGGTCATTAAAGCAGGTTTTACTCTACTTACAATATTATACTTGTGAGATCAAAGATGGGGGACATATTGTCTTTGTTAGATCTATAATACAGTGGAATCTCACAATTAAGATTACCTTTAATTTCTGACTGACTCAAAATGGTCTTATTAGTGAAATGGTCTCTTAAGTGAGGTTCTGTACTTACTTTAGTATTTATCAAGAGACTAAATTTGTGGTCGGGTAAGGAGATGGTGATTAGCTCAGGAGTTTTGAACCTTGGCTAATTTTTATGAGAAAGTTTGCAAGTTTACTTCTCAGGTAATTGTAACTGGGTTCTCTCCTCCACCAATAAAATCTGGCCACCACCATTTAACTGAAAAATTGTTGAGTGTGGCATAAAACACTATTTAAAAAAAAAACTTTAGGCAAAGTTCCACTGTATTTGAAGATGGCTGATCACATGCGATGGTTATGTTTCATTTTTTACTTTAATGTGCTTGAGATGTGACTTGACTGATTACATATTACAATTATTATTTCTTTACTATCTAACATCTCTTGTCATCAGGATGAAGAAAATCCAGACAGTTTGCAATTAAAGTTAGCGTCATTAGAACAAGAGACCATGATGCAGCGAAGAACAAAGAAGAAAACCCAAACTTTCTTTAACAAACTTACGGATCAGCCAAAGCCAATGAAAAGTAAGTTCAAAATCATTCTTACACAAGTTGATGAAATGTAAGTCCTGTAGCTTTGGATTTATTCTTATGGTAAAAACTTATAGAACTGCTGAAGTAGATGAAAAGTATGTCCCATAGATTTGGAATCATTTACATAGTAATTGTCCTGTAAATACTGAACTGGTATGATATATACAATGTAAATAGATTTTTCAAAAGTATTCGTAATTCAATAAAAATTAGCACTCATATTGCACACAATTTTATTGGAACCTGTTTTGAGAGACCACCCAATCTGCCACTGAAATCGTCTTTATCAAATCCATAGTACATGTATTTGAGGTAGCCTTACTATAAGAGATAATTTTGTTTGATGTTTACCTGACTAATTAAACATACCTTTTGTTAATATTTTTTTCAGGTGATCAGAAGAATATGGCGACTCAGGTGTCTAAAGACCTGAATGAAATGAGTGAGAAGATTCGACATCTTAGTTTGTGTAAAACCCATATAGAGGTAAGTTCTATGATCAGAATGATAATAATACCACCTGAAATCTCATATCTCTTCCAAGGTGTAGTGTAAACAGGTTGTTACTTCCACCATTTAATTCTGCCACATGCAGTCATTGTTAAGTGGCATATATATATATATATATATATATATATACATGTATACAGTAAAACCTGCTATAGCAGCCATCTCTATATAAGGATTACCTGTTTATAAAGGCCAGTTTTTTTCAAGTCCCTTGACTGCATATTTGAACTAAATTGAACCTGTGTATAAGGGTCAAAGCACATAAAGGTCAATATTTTCTGGTCCCTTGGGTGGCCCCTATATACAGGTTTCACTGTAAATATACAATATATATATATATATATTCTTGAAACCCCAAAATTATTGAAACCTTGAAGGAAGCTGATTTGAAGTCCTGATTTGTATATTCCTTTATATTTCACTCTTGAAACCTCATGAAACCTCAAAGTTAGAGTAATTATCAGTGAATTTATAAAAAAAGTGGGATCCTTACCTGAAAGATTAAGCGAAAGGTTTTGATAACCAGGTGACACATAAGTCTTGACCTAATCAAGTTGTGATTGACAGGATTGTTGGTGAATTAATTACAGGATCAGTCAAAAAACAGAAGAACTGTAAAAAGACGCATGTTAAACCACGATTATAAGTACAAGTGTCACAGCCAAGTGGTATTTTCACTTTAAGATCAAGCGGAACTCTAGGCTACTGCAACATATATAGGCAGACAGGCCCTATATGTCAACGACTGTTTATATCCTAATCAGATATTTACACATTTTTTATGTTTGAAAACTAGGTACCAGAATTGTTTATGACAAAATTTGTGAGAATTACTAAAACAAAATCCTAAACATCCCTTATTTTGTATAGTATTAAGAACCTACTTTGGTCAAAATGTCAATTTCCTGAACTCTCGAAACCAAGAACTCTTGAAACCAAGAACTCTTGAAACCTAGAACTCTTGAAACCAAGAACTCTTGAAACCTAGAACTCTTGAAACCTAAAACTCTTGAAACCTAGAACTCTCGAAACCTAGAACTCTTGAAACCTAGAACTCTTGAAACCTAGAACTCTTGAAACCTAGAACTCTCGAAACCTAGAACTCTTGAAACCTAGAACTCTTGAAACCAAGAACTCTCGAAACCTAGAACTCTTGAAACCTCAAAGTTTTTCGTTGGTCCTATGGACTTCGAGGTATCGAGAGTCAACTGTGTATATGTGTGTGTGTATATATATTTATGTGTGTGTGTGTGTGTGTATATATATATATATAACCTTCAGGATGTCAAGGAGACAAAGAAAAAAAAATTGAAAAATTCTGTGAAAGATCTATAACCCCCATTTTAATATGAATCTTTTTCAGATGTTGCAAGCGGAGCTACACAGCATTGATCCTAGCTACCTTAACTCTTTAGTGACGTGTCCAATAGACAGCCAATTGAAACTGAAGCCATGTCAGGAAAACTTATTACTTCACTTCCAAGTTCTTAGAGAGCCACAAACAGGTTGTGAAGTCAATGTTGTCAATGCCGGTACTATAGATGGGCTCATATCATACCTATTTGCCACGTAAGTATTTTACTTTATTTTTTTTAATTATTTACAAAATTTCTATTTATGAAAAAACATATATAGATTTGAAACAGCATGAAAAGATACCACAAAAATTGGCTGTTATTTTGTGAAGAAAATTATTTAATATCTTTCTACATGGAATTGATAGGAATTTTTGGCCATATTGCAAACAAAACAAACACTGGTCTATGAGTTGTCTGTTCATGCTGGTGTCAGTCTGTGTCAGCAATTTAGGTTATTTTTACATGTAGCTCTGTAGCAAGTCTATACGCGGGCACCATGAAACTGAAATATTACACCAATAAAAAAATGATTACTTAACTTACAAAATTCAGAATTTTTTTTTCTGTGACATAATTATAATAGCCACAATTTTGAAAAATTAGTGTGAAACAGATGCAGTAATTAATTGATAGAATTTCATTGTTAAATTAATCCACTGCTGTAATTTTCTGAGGGAAAATTCTGTATCTCAGAATACCAGAATGTAACAGCTGTTTTGATTGGCTTTTCGGCTATAAATGAACTGCAATGGGAATGCTAAGGCTATGGTTAATACGGCGCACCATTAACCCTGTATCTCAGAATACCTGCCGGTATAAAGGGTGAGAGCGAAGTATTTTATTGAAACCTCGGCTATGTATAAACCAAGTAGTAGTAACTCTGAATACACGGTGATATTCAGAGATACAGTCTGTTATCCCATAGATACCTGAGGTATATAAGGGATAGCAGGGTTTTGGTTAAAATTGCGTGCCATAAAGATAAATACTTGTACTTCTTCAGTCCACATTGTCAAGTGGTTAGTGCATCGCTCTTTTAACCATAGAGTCTTTCACTTCTTATCAGCACAGGTTTGAGCCTTGCTGGAAACTAAGCTGATTTTTGTGAGACAGTTTGCCATTTTGCTTGAGGAAGGCCAGTGGTCTCATCTCAGGTACATTGCAACCAGATTCTTTCTTCCACCACTGAAAAATGGTCACCTATATAACTGAAAAATCTTTTAGTGTAGCATTAAACAAAATTAAAAATAAAAAAAGAATTTTTCACAATTGCCATGTTTCATTTACTGAAATGTTGAACAACTTTGACTGCATAATCCCAGCAATGTGCGTGTATTGCAGAGGATATTTGCTCCTCCATGGCATCTAATCCCACCTCTTGTTTGTCCAACATTTACCATATTTACATATTGATTTCTTGACCTCCTGACAGTTAACACTTTGGTATCGATATTTTTTATACCTGTAGGCTGAATATTTTAGACAATTAAAAAACTGTTTAAGTTTGATTTAGAATATTAATTTTTATTTAAAAAATCATTTATTTTTGTACTTACAGAACGTCACTGAGTTTCGGGTACATTCATCAATTTTTCTACGGATTCCGCTATTTTACAACACCTGAATATTTGCTGAAATTTTTTATTAATCATTACAAAATGGTAACAAGGTAAGAACTAGTAATTTTTTCTCTTAATTGATATTGATATTTTAAAATTATATTATGACAGTTTTCCCAAACTTTTAATTCTAATTTATCATTTCTCAGCACAGTAAATGTTTTATCTCTTCCTTAATTAACCTTATGCCAAATTTCTGACACATGACTTTCAGTGTGCGTTGTTCACCTAATTTGAGTGTGATGTCATAATCACACAAATGTTTGATGGGACAAATAATTATGGCATCAAAATGGAAAAATATATCAAAAGGTGTCATGTCTAGCCTTTCACGATAGGTCAGTTTTTCTTACTTTAGGTACAGTTCATATATTTTTCCCAGTTTGAATGAGGAAGATGTCACCTCAAGGCTTGCAGTTGTGTCACAGAATGTTCATGGTTTGTTGGCAGTTATTATTGTTTCTCCGTAGTTCTGGTAGCTTTCAAACATTTTAGAGCTTTCCCCAGCCTTTTGCTGGAAAAAATTATGCATACTTGATTTTTTAATGCTGCCATGGACACTTGCGGAATCTGAGGAAGTTTGTGGGATTGTGTATCTGACACAGTACGATGACTTTGGAGTTCCCTACTGTTACCAACAAACCACTCTGTGAATTGCATAAGTGGAAAAGGTGTATAAATATATGGTATGCGTAGAAATCATTAAGAACGGTACAGAATGCTCGATTGCTAGAGCTCAGATCTTCCAACATGAAGGTCCTGGATCAATCCCTAGTTGTACTAGATTTTCAGAGGTGAGATTTCATCTACTGTCCACAAAACCCTATGCCTAGATAGAGGGTAAATGTTCTAGAATGTACAGATTGATTACCTTAGTCAGATTGTACAAGTGTAGTGGCACTTAAAAATACGGACCACTCAAGCAAGGACATAAACACACACTAAACATTTTTCGCACTGCCGCCTAGGGATGAGTGGTAAGGACTTTCGGTAGTCACGCGACTCATTTAGAAAGTCAAAGCAAGCAAGCAAATGATTAAGATTATGTCAATTGTTATTTGTTTTTACCATAACAGAGTCAAGGTGCTCGAAGCTAATCATCAGAGAGTACAGCGGAGGGTGATAGATCTACTACACTTTTGGATTGAAGGCTTTTACTCCATAGATTTTGAGGATAAATCAGAAATCCTCCAGGAAATGCAGATGTTTCTTCAGCAAAATGTAAGGAAATTGGAACTTCTAATAACTATATTAAATGTGTGACTGCTACAAACTTCAATTATAATGTCATTATTTTGCTTGAGAAAAAATCTTGCAGTTTATATTTCTGTAAATGTGGCTATGTCTGTGTATCATTAATTACACGATTTTCTTATGCAAGCCACACATGTGGGGTTTTTTATGTGATGTCACAGCATCCTGTGAGTATTGTATTAAATGATTATTCTTAGCACATTTGTTGGATTGGTATGTTTGGGGTAATTGACATGAAAACGTTCACCTGTCCTTCGGATGAGACAGTGAAAACCGAGGTCCCATGTCACAGTAGGTGTCGGCACGTTAAAGAACCCTCACTGGTCAGTGACCATAAGTGCTGAGCGTAGGCCAAAATTTGAAGCCCTTCACTTGCATTTGGTGACATCTCCATATGAGTGAAAGATTCTTGAGTCAGAGTTGGACATTAAACTTCAATACAACATAACAACACAACAAATTCTTATCTTCAATCACTATTAACAACAGAAATCTTTCAAAAATAGGTAGAAATAGAGTAGTATACTATTTATATATATTCTGTTTGACCAACTGATTGATCTTGTAGTGTATATTGAAATCTTGTATAAATCTATTAAATCAATTTTGGTGTTTAAGGCTATTTCAAAAAAGTGTAATTTTGTATTATAGAAAATAGCTGTTGTGTCTGATGATGGAGGAAAGTTACAAGAACTGTTTAACATGTGTCAGGATGGCAACAACTTAGATTTGATGTCCAACACCTGTCCAGGTGAAAATGTGCATGTCTATAAACCGGGAGCTCCTAAAAAGGTAAAACTTTCATACTTTGATTTTGACATTTAGTTATATCAGCACTGCTTTGTAAGTTTACAATGACAGTTTTCATACTTATATGATCGGGATATTTCATAGTTAAATTGAAGTTAATAATCCTTGGAAGCAAGCACATGTGCTGTTCAGTGTACAATCATGTCAGTGCCTATACAATTATTCCAGACTCTTTTCAGTGTATAATTATTCCATAGCCTGTTCAGAGTACAATCATTTCATAGCCTGTTCAGTGTACAATCATTTCAGAGTCTGTTCAGTGTAAAATCATGTCAGTGCCTATGTAGTGTACAGTTATTTTATAGCCTGTTCAGTGTACAATCATTTCATAGCCTCTTCAGTGTACAATCAATTTCAGTGTCTGTTCAGTGTACAATCATTTCATAGCTTGTTCAGTGTATAATCATGCCAATGCCTTTGTAGTGTACAGTCATTTCATAGCCTGTTCAGTGTACAATCATGCCAGTTCCTATGTAGTGTACTGTTATTTTATAGCCTGTTTAGTGTGGTCATTTTATATCTGGTTCAGAGTACAATCATTTCAGTTTCTGTCCAGTATACAATCATTTCAGAGTCTGTTCAGTGTACAATCCTTTAATATACAGAAGCAAGCTATTTAGTGATAAGTTGCCACAGGGATATGATGGATTTCAATCAAAGCCAAATGACTGTAAATTTTACAGTCACTGTACATGTAATAATCTTGTTTGCAATCACGTATCACTATTTGAAATGTTAAGTAACTCAACATTAATCATTCAGTAATTCAAAAACAGTTGTTGAAACATCTGCACTAAGTGTGAGAAAGTTTATTTGCAGGAGGTCAGATTGATACATTGTAACCAGGTACTCTCTGCCACCACTAAAAAACTGGCCGCCACCATAATAGCTGAAAAATTGTTGAGTGTGGCATAAGACATCAATTGAACAAACAAAAACAAGTGTGACGAGGAGTTAAACCTACTTTATTTTGAACTGGGTTTGACTGTGGCTTCATGACACGTGACGTGTGACTGGTTGGCAGGTGTTACTACATGGCGACCAGATGGGATTTTTCAGAGGCCCATTATTCATCATGTTGATGTATCGTAAACATGATAAAATCATTAAAGATGTGGATATTGGGGAAGCAACATTTCTAGGGGCGACCTAGATCCATTTGTTCATCCGTTATATGCACGCTTGAATTGTTTTCATTAACGCATTGCACATTATAGCCCTAACTACTGTATACTTTTGCCCCCATTTAATTTTTTGCCATTTTCACCTTTACATAAAAGAGCAAATATTAAATAAAAGTGAACTTTTCAAGCTCAATAATTGAAGCATGGATGTACTGCCATCCAAAAGACAATGGTTGTTTAGGTCAAATTTAAGAAGTACAGTAAAACTTGTATATAAAGACCCCTTATGGACACAAGAAAACTGGCCTTTATACTGAGGTGGCTTTTATATAGAGGTTGATTTGTACACAAATGGTACTATTGGGGACAGCAAAAACAGTCTTTACCAGGTGGTCTTTATACACAGGTGGTCCCTTAAAGCAAGTTTTATTGCAGTGATATATGTTTTCTGTCATAAAAAGGTGAAAATAACCAGGTGCAATAATTTCCAGGTATTACAGTAAATGCGTTTTCTGTTTTGAATAATGTCATTATGTTATTGTTTGTTAAACAAAATTGCGATTTCATTATTTGTTTAATATGTAAACAAATCAAGTGTGTGGTAAATAAACATAGAATCATAGACATTGAAGGTAAGAATATGAGTATGTGGACAATTTATGATGAACTAATTCATTTTTAGATCACGATGGCCGAAAAAATCAAAGAGGTAACATTTGTGTCCTATTATTTCATAATTTACTGAATTCACTCATAATCCCGTAGATAGATTGGTGTTCATTTTCATTTATGAGTATGTATTCAACATATTTATGTTCATCACCATTCTTGAGCAGAATTTCATGAAATTTTATTTATTGGTTTTGTTTTCTATTAAAAAAATGCTCCACTGCATCGTTAAAAACTCTGTGGGAATGAAAAACAAGATATACCTCTAAATACTTTTTGAGTTGTTCTTTTTCTATATAAAACTGTATTAACTCATCCACCCCTGAAAAACAACCAATGCTGTAAAATGGCAAATAACAGGCCAATTATTTTACAAGTATTCATTTTGTTTTAACATGATTATTAAGTTATTCCATTCAGCATGATAAATAACCCCAATTTTGACTCTCCACACAATTATCTGTTAACTTATCAACCCCTGAAGTTACAACTGGACCAGCCCATTTCCAAAAAGGTTAAGTCCATTATCAGAATTAATGGTTATATGAGTTAGAATCAAAATTTAAGAATAATTTTAGATGCAATATGAACTTGTTCACCCCTGAATTATGACAGTAGACCATACTATTTAATGATTTGGGTGAGTCTAAATGTGACCCCAGGGGTTGTTGAGTTAAAGAGTATGGTACCTGTTGGTATTTAAATTCAGTGAAATATGAACTTTTTCTGTTTTATTTTGTTTTTATTCAAAGACATTACAGAAATTTCTGCACATATTAGTGATATAAACATGTTTGAATACATAGCATACAGCTACCATATTTCACTGTGTGTTTGATGGACTGGCATACTGGTTAATATACCTATATGATATAGCATGGTATGGGATATCTCTGTATTTCACTTTTGTATCCGATTTTATTTTGAGAAATTTTGTGAATTTGAATTGATGGGAATATATCAGACTAAATCATATCGTTGGCGTTGATATTTCTATACACTGTAAACGTGGACATTTTCGCATGTAGTTAATGTTGTTTATTTTGCGAGATTCTTATGCAACCATACACATATTTTTTACGCAATGTCAGCAACTAACTATGAGCAGTCCTGTGTTTTATGATAATTCCTAGCAAAACTGGGGGACTGAAATGCAGGGTAATTTATGCCACCAGTTGATATAACCCTTCTCCTTTAAAAGGGGCATTACCTATGTATTTTTTTCAAAAAAACTTTTTTCCTTTTTTACTACTTAGATTAACATACAATAACAAAAAAGAGATAAACACAGTCAAAATAATTCGTAAATTCCTATATATTTTGTGAAAATTGCTTGAGAAACCCAGGTTTGGCACTTTTTCAATTGCAATTGATTAACCCAACTTTACTACATGTGTTTGTATATGAATACCTTGCTGGACTGACCTTATTTTCACAAAATTAATAGGTGTGTAAGATTTTTATGCCTCTGTATAGCTCTTATTTGTTATTCTACATTATGTACAGGTAGTAAAAGTAGAAAAAATTGAAATAATTTTTTTGTGGTAAACACAGCTATCGTCCCTTTAGTACCATTTTTTTTTGGGGGGGGGGGGGCTGGGTATTTTGTTTGCTTTTTATTTTTAACAATTTCTGTATTTTAAATAAATTTGCACAATCGTATTAAGATTGAAAGTCCAATTCTAATTAGTGTAGTTCCCATGAGATAAATACACAGTGAGCAATTGATATTTTTCTTTCAGTACTTTGTATAAATGATGTATTTTTCATCTCTTGCTATATTTAGATAACTTGGTATTAAATACCTGAATATACCTGACAGGTGAAGGGTTAATATTATCTCACTTTATCTAGATAGCGTCTTGGGTCCTTCAATCTTTATTACTGGTCTTAGACTGTTTCTATCATGATTGTAATCCATTTCTAGATTCTATGAACTAAAAAAACTATTTTGTTAATACAACATAAACACTTTTAATGAAATTAAAATTCTAACCATGATATTTCACTAAAAAGATTAATTTATAGATTAATATGCATATTTTTTTCACCCTGCTAGTAATTAAATGAATTAAAATTCATGAAAGGATAAACAATTTTTTTTTAAAATATTGTATAAGTTCACATTCATCAATAAAACGGAACGTTAACATATGATAAGAGTATGTTTCACCATGGTGTGTAGATTTCACATGTACCGATCTTGTTGATATTCTATCTTGTATTCCAGAACACTTCTCAGATCAAATACAAAATTTCAGTATGTATTGAAATTTTAAGGTTAGAGATTTAGACTTATTATTTGGCCTTGTATGATACCACTTTCTCTTTAGAAATTATGCATCTTTTTTAACTCATCAACCCCTGAAAAACAATAGACTCTTCTGTCTCTAGGGGTGAATGGGTTAAATTGGAGCTCAACTGATAAAGTCTAATTGACAGAAATGATCATCTGGAGCTTGATAATTGTGGTATTATGTATATAATATATGATATATATTTTACAGCTCATTTAGTGAACATTTGTTTACACTGATCACTTTCATTGTTTAATCAACATTTAGTTACCCATCATTCTCTTTTTTTCAATAAATGCTATCAATATTAGTTATCGGTAACTCATTTTCAGTGGGATTCTGTGAAAGCCATGATTGGGGGAAAATCTTCATCTAAAGATATAGCAAATTCGAAGATGAGATTTTCAATGTGTGTGGACCAACAATCAAATAGTCACACCATGGAAGATGTATACTTTCCAAAGACGGCTCGCAGAACAGATGCATTTGCATTAGCTGACTACACATCACAGACAATAGCTGAACAGTTAACTCTAATTGAACAGGTAGGACATGTATATTTTTCCTTTTTTGAAAAAAAAAAGATTTGTATACACTCAAGTTGTAATTTTTATGTGTGCTTTTGTGTGTTTGTTTCGTTTGTGTGTGTAATGTAAATATATGTGTGTGTGTGTGTGTGTGTACGAAAGGAGGTTATTATGTTTCGAGTAGTGTACGTAATTGTAACATCAGTGGGTAGAAGGTAAAATTAAACAAAACTAAATGCATTTTAGTTTTGAAATAAATGTAAAGACTTTGAAATATAGATAAATTGAATGATATGGTTAACAGTATTTGTAGGTATCTGATATAATCTCTCCATTTTAAAGGTATTTCACTATAGGCTATATTTCATGATTTGATAAATCTACAGATCTGTCAATGTATGCAACCTTTTTTTTCAGGGTATTTTCCAGATGACACACCCAGTGCATTACCTGAATTCCAAAAGTCAAGGTGTCAGTGTAGCTCTAACTATGTCAATGACCAGAGCGCCATCTCTGCTCAGGTACATGTATATAAAATTTAATATTTTATCATCTACATAATATTTTCATCATTACGGGTAAATAAAATAAATAACATATTATCAACACTTGATCGTTATTTAATTTTTATGATCATTTGATATGGTAAGAAGAGTTGAATCATAAAAGTTCTACAGTTTTGACATATCTTCAACCCTTTATCTGTGTATAGCCATTATTTCATCACGCACAAGTACTCAAGAGTTCAGTTCCCTGTTCAGACAAACATGCAGTTTATCAAAAATTGAATTTGGTAACTTGCTGATTTCAGAAGTCTTTATATACTTATATAAAATATTGGAAAAACATTCAAATACATATCATTAAATCACCTCACATGTTTACCCTGCATTTCATTTTCCCTTCAGTACATAGATATATAAATATATATACATGTATAGTCAAACCTAGATACATCTAAACCAAAGGGGAATGAATTTTCTTCTTTCAAATGAACAGGGTTTTCAAAATAACCCAGATACAGTGTTAATAAATGAATTTGACTGAAGAATCAAAATCATTTCAAATAAAGTCGGACTTCAATGTAACAGAGTTCAGTATACCGGTAAGTGGGTTCAACTGTATAGCGGTATTTTGTTTGTTTATTGTTGTTTAACGTCCCACTCAAGAATCTTTCACTAATATGGAGCCATCACTAAATTCTGGTGAAAGGCTTCAAATTTTGGCCTATGCTAGGCACTTTGGCCATTGAGCAGTGAAGATTCTTTAATGTGCCAACGCCTACTGTGACACAGGATCTTGGTTTTTACTGTCTCATCCGAAACACAGGAAACCAGCCTGCCGCCTTCTGGACTTGAACTCACAAACTCATGATCAAGAGTTGAGCGCGCTACCAGCTGAGCCAGGTCGGCTCTCAACTGTATAGAAATAACTGCAAATAAATAAAATGAAAAAATTTAATACAATATCTTAACAGACTGAACAGCTCACCTGAAGAGAGTCAGCAGCTTGCGCCTAGTCTCTTTGTCAGTCATATTTCTCAGGACTGCGCTGTACAACGGATGATTGATCATGCTCATGAGGTTTCACACTGGGTGGCAGGCGAGATTGTTAGCTGCAGTACATCAAAGGTAAGATGTTTACAGTTATAAATCATGAAAACTTTAATGTATTAGATGTATTACAGAATGTATAAGGATATACAAATGTACTCCTATTTTAAAGTGATATGAGCTGTCGTAGATGAAAAATTTTACATGCCCATTTTATGTAATATTTTATCTCATATACATACCAAAGAGACCATGTGGTGGTTAGAATTACAAATATATGCCTATAATTGCAGTAATCTTGCCAAACGTGACCCGTAATATAAAGTTTTTTTGTCCGCCATTAGTCTGAGTACTGCAAATTAACTTTTGGTAATTTTTACAAAGAATTCGAGTGTCCAATAAGCATGTGCGATTTGAAGTTAATATATATTCTATTCTTATCACCCTTTGTGTTTATTTTCGTACATAATCAATCCATACCTAAATCAGGCAAAGTTAGTCTTTCTGTCATTTTAAAACATTTGTTTTTGAAATTGTCCATGGGTTGGGTATATCCGTTGATCTTGTCCCATTTTAACTCGATCCATCGCATTCTCGACTGTATCATTCTTGACGCATATGAACTGCCCAACTCCACTGGACATGGCGGCACGATTGTAAAGCATGAGATATGCATAGTTTTAACAGTTATGCTGTTTTGATTTTGGCAATGTCAGCAATCATTTCAGGATAACATTTAACATTGTCAAAAATTTATTAAGTGAACTGGTATCTTTATTCATATATTTATCCGATTTGATTCAGGTATTTAAAACAGTGTTGAAAAAGCACACATTTTACATACTATTAATACTTTCCAATAAAAACATGTCCTGTAATTTAAAAGTGAATATTTAAAAAGAAAAAACCCATAACATAAAGATAGGCTGACTTTAACATAAGCTGATTGTGTAAAGGGCCGAGATTGCTGACAGACTGAGCGTATAAAGGGCTGAGATCCCCTTGACCCAATTACAAAGCACATTTCATATGGCGAAAGGGTTTATCTGAAAGGACATTGCATACAGAAATACAGCTGGATTTTATAAGGTACGGGAAACCTTAAATTCTAATAAAACAAATAATTTCGAAAAGAACATCTTTTACAATGTTTCTTGTGTTTGATAATGTATTTGAACACCCATTTTATCATATTCTCGTCTATGTGTCATGAGACAAAAATCATCATTGTTACAGCTTATATCGCTTTAATGAAGAATTCATATCAAATTTTATGATTTATCTAAGTTTTGCAAAATGAAATTACTCATACAGTTGATGACATAAATATACAAGAAAATATGTTTGATCTTAATTAGCTTGATGAGATATTGAATTTGTTTTTATTTTATCACACTTTGAGTTTCTTTTATGATTATTAATGCCAAACACATGAGCTTAGTAGTGCAAGAAGTCAAAATTTGGAATTTCAAGCTACTTTCTTTTATGACATGCCAAAATAATGTAAGTCCAGTTTTATCCAGCTAAAACCTTAATTTTCTTCAGTTAAACCTATCGGTAGTCTTTCTTCAGTTAAACTATATTCCTTGCCAACCTGCTTTTAATTAGAATATATAAGTTATTGTGTTGTTCAGATGAGACAAAATGTGGGTTTCATGCCAAGTTATGATCAATAATTTCACTGCATTGAACCATGTCCACAATAGGGTCACAGTGTACCTTTGAATTTTGGTTGGATTGCGAAGCAATACCAGTCTATAAAATGACAATATCTGCCACTCCGTCTATCTCTCTGTCTTCTATGTCAAACATTTGATTTAGTTGTGGCATTACAACTCTGTTGTTAGAAAATCATTTTGTGTATTACATAGTAAATTCATGTTGATAGAAAATGATAGACAATAGACCTTTATTTTTACCTTGACCTTCAGCTTTGACCTTGAAATTCAAATTGAAAATGTAGAATTGCTTCTCAAATCAGCCATACCACCTTCAGCAGTCTCTTATTCATTTCTTTACATATAAAAAATTCTTTTTATACATTACATTATTCAAGTGAACAAAATGTTTTTTCACTGTTTTATTGTTTTGTTTTGTATGCCCCCAGCATGAAAGGTCTACTGCGGTCATCTAGTGCTTGGATCGTCCATCTGTCTGTCTGTAATTCCATCCCCCCTTAATTCCGTCCCCCTTACTGTTTGTCTATTTGTCCATAAATTTCTGTCCCGCTTACATATTCAAGTTTATTTGTATCGTACACTTCATTACTTGTTTGCAGAGTCAGGTGGCAGTTTTGAGCAAATTTCTGCATACAGCTTTAGCGTGCAAGGAAATGAGAAACTATGCTACATGTATGGCGATTCTTGACGGCCTAGAAAATCTGATAATCAAACAATTGCCGGCATGGAAAAACCTTCCTAGTAAATGTATAACCATAATGGAGGAGCTTAATTCTGTCAGGGTATGTATACATTTTAAATCAATCTTTTTTGTTTATAGATTTTCACAAAGTTTTGTTCCAGGTTGCTTTTTACGGTTTTGCCATCTAAATCTAAATCCATGCCTAAAAAGTTTTGCTACTTTGTTATTTGTAACCTACCAGTGGGTTCAGATGCCGTGTAATGAAGCCGATTAGTTAAAGCATCACTCTTTGAACCATGAATTCTCTCAATTCTGGTCAGCACAGGTTTGAGACTAGCTGGAACATAAGCTAATTTTTTTAAGCTAATCAATTGCAAATGAAAAAGTCAGTTTCTCAAGCAGTTTTCACATAATATATAGTAAATTAAGAATGAATTTTTATGCATGTATATATCTCTTTTTTGAAGTTGCTGTTGTTTAAGTAGCAAAAAAAAGGAAAGAACATTTTTTAAAAAAAAAAACACACAAAACACAGCTAATGCTTTTTTAAGATAAGATAAGATAAGATAAGATATGTTTATTGTACTATAAAGGCCTCCAGCCCACGGTACCAAAAGAATAAGTAATTTATAATTTATGCAACTACATCATTTGAACAATATTTAACACAACATATTATTTAGCTTTATAAGCTCATACAGACATTTGTAACAATATTTTGTCGTTGCAAAAATAAAACGCATAATACAAAATATCAAATTAATTTTCAAATTGACAGCATTTCTTCTCGAACTAAGAAATGCCTTTTTTATATAAATTGCAAATTCTTAAAATTTCACATCTTTTGACTTGAACAAAGTTACAAGTTTCTCTCACAGACATGGTTTTGACACAATGGTAAAAAACTTTTCGAATATCAGCTAGCATTGGACATACAAAACATGATATTCATCTTCTACCACTTGATAATTACATAATTGGCAAAGCCTATTTTCACGTGGTTTGTTTTCCATGTCTATGTTTTTTCTATGGCAAGTTTATGATTAGAGCCTAGAATAGAATGATAACATGCGTAGATTATAAGACAACTTTTGAATATTTTCCATTTACAGATATTCCATCTTTAACTTTTGTGTAAAACTCGCATTTAGAGGAATTTGATAAATATTCTGACCAACTGAAAACATAATCTTTAAGCCTCTGTTTAAAAATCTTAATACTTCATTTTCTACACTTTGATTTTCCCCATACTTCCCCAAAACCATACATAAATAATACAGTTTGTATTTTTTTGTACACCAGTTTTTGCGCCCATGAAGAGTTTTTCATAATATTTTATCAACAATTGAGGCAATCGGTTGGA
Organism: Atrina japonica; assembly: GCA_030159075.1. NCBI lineage: Eukaryota > Metazoa > Mollusca > Bivalvia > Pterioida > Pinnidae > Atrina > Atrina japonica. The sequence continues at coordinate 143,488 of BROG01000315.1, read as the reverse complement.
TTCGAGTCGTTGTAAACGTAAAAAGTACTTTATAGGTCTGCACAGATAAAAACCAGTATGATGAATTGCAGATTATCAAGACATTATGATGCTAAAAGATAGAAATAAACAAATGATTCACGTTCACAAATTTTTGGTATGCCTGTATACATTTGTCAATGTTGTCGTTCAAAATGAAATGCTCAATTTAAAAACCTCAATTAATCTTAGTAATGTATGGAAGATAAAGAAGAAGTTATTTGCCATTCAAGGAATTAAATTTCTTTGGGTTTTACAGTTTTGTGTCATCATGGCATTTCATTTCTCAATGTAGCTTTGCATTTTCCCAGAGCATCACCATACATATAAATCATATCTTTGTTAATTATAAATTGATGAAAAGCATTAAATTTTTTTTCAGATGTTTTTAAAAAATGATGGCCTGTCTTTGATGAAACATGCTGACAGTCATTTATATCCCACAATTCCAGCTGTACTCCTTTTCCTTTTGCATGTGCAACAGAAAGAAATAGGGAATTTTCAGTTGGCGAATGAAATGTACAAATGGAGTAAAATCAGGTTTGTTTTATTTTTGAAAAGAGATTTTCATAATATTGCATCAATGTCACGAAAAATTATTTGTTAGAAAATTTCCTGAGAGCAAATATGTTGTTATAGTAAAATCTATATAAACTGGCCAGGTGGAGTTATTTGAACCCTTCCATGTCCTGGATGAGTTTAAATTTTACCATAGGTGATACAGCATAACACAGAATCATTCCTACTTGTCACCATTGTTAGTTTATTATTATTCAACGTCCCACTCAAGAATCTTTCACTCATTTGGAGATGTCACCAAATGCAGGTGAAGGACTTCAAATTTTGGCCTATGCTCTGAACTTACGGCCATTGAGCAGTGATGGTTCTTTTATGTGCCAACACTTACTGTAACATGGGACCTCGGTTTTTACTGTCTCATCTGACTTGCCTTTGGTTGGACTCGAACTCACGATCAAGAGTTGAGCACGCTACCGACTGAGCCAGGCCAGCTCACTTGTCACCATAAATAAGAGAATCACCATATGTAAGAGATAAGAGAGTATCCAGTGAGGAATAAAACATTTTTCCTGTGCAGCTTGTCAGAACCCAAAAGTGAGTGGAATTATCTGTATGATAATCAAAAGGTTACTCCGCCCTCCTAAGTTAGGTGAATAGGAGTATATATGTATTTTTATGTGCATTTTTCGTGACTGATATCGATGTATTTCTTGTTAAATTTTACAATATTATTTTAGAATAGATAAACAATATTATTTTTTGTTTCGTAAACCAGAAACATATTCAAATGACAAAGAACAATACATTTTGATCTCAAACTGCTTGGTTGGAATTAAGATCGTATAGTGTGATAATGATGTATGTTATATACATACAATGTAATCTGTAATTTAATCCTTGCGATTTGATTATATTTCCAGGTCTATTACCCAGGTTATAGATCAAATACGAATTTTCAAAGACCACGTATATGGCTACGATGCCGATTATGATATCCAGGATACTCTAATGCAGAGGATACGGGAGTTTAGCGGTCGGGATATACATGCGATAGCCTCACAACATGATACAAATTATCAAAAAATCTCAACTGGTGGTATTGGTGCTGCTTTCCGTAAAATGAAAGGAAAATTTCAGTCAAAATGAGATCTGAAAAATTGGATGTACTTAAGCATTTTTTATGATAAATGTTTTCAGAATTAACAACAATACATATTGCAGGGTTTTTTATATAGTATTAACAATTTATTTAATTAATATCAGTGATATACTTTGTAACATCAATACATATCAATTCGTTTTATTGTTTATTTATAATGATTCAATTTTAATATGGCATTTATCTTTGAAGTTTTTTTTTTTTTTCGTATGTATGCATTTTCGATATCCAATCGTATCCTATAATTTGCATGAGATTTAAATATGATGAATACCTTTGTTGATTGTTTACAGTTTTTATTGAAACTCTTTATCTGTGATCATTTGCGCGTACAAGTGTAATTATTGAACGACTCTAATACAAGTGATAGAATTAAGGATTTACATCTATATTCATGTAAGTGTCAGAAATGTGCCAAATTTTGAATGTTTGCTTATATAATGATCTGATGATGTGCAGGACATGCTCAGTATACGTACAAATTTTTCATTGTTGAGAAACGTTTCAGTCATGTTTCATCTACATATTTGATGTAAACTTAACCTTCCATGCTTATACATATGTGTAAATATTAATTTATTTTTAACAAATTTTGAGAAGTTTCACTTCCGAGTTTTAGTTGCCGGTTCTGTCATGTTTAATATGTTTAATTATGATTTATGTATAGTGTATTTCTTTATAACAAACACTCATTTTAGTATTACTATAGTCCAATCCATGTAACATTCGGGGTGAAGTCTCATGAACCGTTTCTTGACCTGGACGAGTTTGAATTTTAGGTTATCCTGCATAATGACATTAAAATTATTGTTCCTACTTGTCACCATACATGTACACACGGGTATCCATTGGAGAATAAAATGCATATCTCATGAGGCTGAGCCTCCGTGGCTGAGTGGTTAAAGCATCACACTTTGAAGCGAACCATGGAGCCTCTCGCATCTGGCCAGCACAGATTTGATTCGAGCCACACTGGAATTTTAACTGATTTTTGTGAGGAAGTTTCCCAGTTTACTTGTGAAAGGCCGATGATCTCTTCCTGATACATTTTAAGTGGGTTCTCTCCTCCGCCACTATTAAAAACTGGCTGCCACCATATAACTAAAAAAATTATAGAGTGTTGTGTAGAACACCATTCAAAATCAAAATTCAATGAAGCCTGTCAAAAAAAAAAGAGAAGAATTATTTATATGATAATGAAATGGTTTCTCCGCTCCGCTGTGTTATGTTTAACTGACAATAATTTGACAAATGTACATCAAAATGTTTGTATAACAATTTTTCACTTCTCTTCTACAACTTTTATGATTTCGTCTTTGGTAGGGGATTATGCACACTTGTCATCATTGTTTTTCAAAAAGGTTACATTCCATTAGTTTCAAGTTTAAACTTTTTGATAAATGAATTTGGAATTTTCCTATCAAATTGACTCATTTGTATGGTGCATGGAATCTCCAAAACAAAATTACAACAACAGGTACCTACTCAATAATGTGATCTTCCTATCAGGGTATTTATTTTTAGAATTTGAAGGGCAGAAAATAGAATACAGAAATTGTGACCTGTTTTGACAAGGGAGTTTACGATATACCAGTTCTGATGAAATTTCAGTTTCTGGTATGATAAAAGAAAAACTCACTACAGAAAAATTATTTCACTTTTTGTTGTAATTAAACTTTTTTCAATTTACTTATTTACTCCTCAACAGTACTTCACACTTCCCAAAATTAAATTTCATCAAGGCTGGTAAACTGTACACTTCCAGACTAACTGAAGAAAACATTGTGTACACAAATTTGAGTAATTGGCATTCATCGTGTTAAATATCATTAACAATTAAGGGTTATCATGTGACTGTTTTATAAAAACCGACAAGGGAATCGCCATTACCTTGTCAGAAATGAAGTTTCACAGGAGGTGTCAGATACCCTGTCAGTTTTTGTAAAACAGTAACATGGTGACCCTATTCTAATGCCTGCACATTTTAAATTATCATTCTGATGACAGAAATGACATGAAAAGTTGACTTATGCTGGCTCCTACCTTTATCTATGACCAAATTACTTTGTTGAGTATATTTATGCGCTTAAAAATAGTTACAGATTTATCATATGGATTTGTTAATTTTGATACCGATTTAGTGATACGATATATTTTTATGTTTCGTATTTTAAGCAAGGAACTCGTCACAGTGTAAAAATGTTATGATATGCATTGTATTACAAAATATGTAAACAGTAAAGTTCAGCAAGTGCATCGAAGTCGGTCAGCAGAACTTTGTATGATGTCATATATATAAAAACTAGCAGTGAATCCTCTGCGAGTTTTTAACGTCATTGACCAATGAAATAATGCAAAGCAAACAGAGTGCATTAGAATAACAAATGCTCAATATGATCGTTTCTGTCAATAAGACTTCATCAGTTGAGCACGAATCTACTATATGGATATATTTCGGAAACAAAAAATGGTATCATACAATGCCAAATTATAAATGTATAAATGTGTTGCCAAATCCGTCTCAGTATACCCACTGAAATAATGATAAAACATCTTTACATCTGACGCTTTACTTTTCAACAATTTGGTAATATCCGTCACTTTTGCGTTAATTTTTGTCCGTTATTTTGTTGCACTTCTGATGTATTAATGACAAACATAAATGTCATGATATTCCACCTGTATGAATTCCGTCCATATTTACGGTCATTTTCATTCTGGAGCCAGGGATTGAAATGGATTATTTATCTTTAATTGGTTATTTTTGATATACATGTATATCGTTTTAAAACACCTGTAGCAATAGATCTGTGATACATTATATGTCATTATATGTTTTACTTATCAAGTGATATTTGAACAAGATATTTTTACGTATAGTTCACTCATTGTCAAAATATAAAACAAGTACAGTAAAACCTGCTATAGCGGCTACCTCTATATAAGGATTACCTGTTTTTTCAAGTCCCTTGACTGCATACTTCAACTAAATTGAACCTGTGAATAAAGGTCACCTGCACATCAAGGTCAATATTTTCTGGTCCCTTGGGTGGAACCTATATACAGGTTTCACTGTATTCATATAAATGCATTTGATGCAGCAATGGCTGTCTGGAACTTAGGATTGTCTTTGGATTTTTCATATATATATATATATATATTTATATGAAGCATGTTTTAATTACTTCATCCCAACAATATATCTGGTAAAGATAAGTCAGCAACAATATATCTGGTAAAGATAAGTTAGCGGATATGTTTGTATGTCACAAATCAAAATTCTTTTTTACAGTAGCGTGCAATATAAGCTAAAATAAGCAGGGATGCCAACCTCTCCATTTTGGGCGGAGTTTCTCCGTTTTTTGTGTTAAAATCTGTGCCTCCAATTTCCTATTCAATTCTCTGATTTTTTAAACAATATCTAAGTCATATTTTTCATGGGCTAGAAATTGCATATACACTAATTTAAGCCAGGGGAACGTGTCTGTGACACCTAATTTTCAAAATTTTGTGGGGAACATGCCCCCGGAACCCCCTAGCGGGCTCCCGCCTTTGACACACGTACATGTATAATGACTCTGTTTTTCAATTATCTAAAGTTGGCATCTCTGAATAAGTATAATCATATGGAGTGTCATATGACTGAAATTTTAGCTTTGAAATTGATCTGGCTATCATGTAAACATAGGGACTGACAAGGGATAGTGTGAAAATCAAGTACATGTAGGATTTCATAGGTTGGTTCTCTATACTATAGTATATAACAAAATTAACAAAGAAAAATTAATGAAATATAATCATTGAAAAACAAATTATATCCTATAAGTATTCACCATAGATATGTAATCGATAACAATGGAAAACTATTAGGACATCAGCATAATCTTGAAATGTTTGTTTTAATAACCTTGTTCCTATAATACATGTACATGATAAATTTTCTCATAATAAGCAATGCTATAATCATTTGATTGGTTTATATGAATATGTAATTATAAATCCTTGACATCTTTACACTTATACCTGTTTCTTAACAGTGCCCAACATGATTGTACACTTATAAGTGTATCTAAACCACGCCCAACATGATTTAACACTTATAAGTGTATCTAAACCACGCCCAACATGATTTAAAACTTATAAGTGTATCTAAACCACGCCCAACATGATTTAACACTTATAAGTGTATCTAAACCACACCCAACATGATTTAACACTTATAAGACACGCCCGACATGATTTAACACTTATAAGTGTATCTAAACCACACCCAACATGATTTAACACTTATAAGACACGCCCGACATGATTTAACACTTATAAGTGTATCTAAACCACACCCAACATGATTTAACACTTATAAGACACACCCGACATGATTTAACACTTATAAGTGTATCTAAACCACACGCCAACATGATTTAACACTTATAAGACACACCCGACATGATACACTTATGTGTATCTAAACCAACCAACATGATTTAACACTTATAAAACACGCCCGACATGATTTAACACTTATAAGTGTATCTAAACCACACCCAACATGATTTTACACTTATTCATGTAAGTGTATCTAAACCACGCCCATCATCACTTTACACTTATAAATGTATCTGAACCACGTAAAACAACATTTTAGAAGTATAATCTACCTGCATATTGTAAAATTGATATTTATAATTATCACAATAATAGATTCAATCAGCTCAATGCCAGACCATTGATTATATCCAAATAACAGGTTATGTGTTTCCCTCTAATTTATCTGTTTTTATTCGAGAATTATAATACAAATGAATCCCTAAGTTTCACACAAAAGCACAGACTTGCACACAAAAACACACACAAATATATATGTTTTATTTTTGTCTTTCAATTTCTTACAGTCTGTAAATTTGTGTAGTTACGTAATATTAAAAATCTGGAGTCCTTAGACAACATTATTATATATATTAAGATTTACACTAGAACTCATTGATATGAATGTTTCCAGTTTATCCATATCATTTACTTGTGGCATTTATTCAAGCAATTGATATCAACCACAGAAAACAATGTATCTGTTAGTGACTCATTCAGTATCTAATTACAAATTGAAATTTATCTTAACATTATGTCCCACCCCTGTGAATCCATGCACATGTTTATGCTATGTGTTCCAGGATCAATAAAATTATTTTGAAGAAATGATTTTCAGATTTATGATGTTCTGTGTTTACATATACTGTATACCTGGAATTTTTCATCTGTGGTTATTTTTCGTCCTTTTTATGACAGATCCCATATTCACCCCATCTTAAATTCGCTCTAAATCACCAGAATGTTATGGATGACATGCATGTCTGTCATATTTAACTCGCCTGGCCTATAACTTTCATATTGCACCTGGTGTTGTACTTTTGCGTCTGATATTTTACCTGGCCTATTGACTTTTCTTTATGATGATAGCTTTCATTTGGTATCTTGACTTTTTAGCTAGTGACCTTGGACTTTTACCTTCTTTTCAAGAACATTAAACTTGGATATATCTTTTAAAGCATGGGGGATAAGGCTTTGATATTTCGTATATAGATTTCTTATGACCAGAGCTTTCATTTGGTACCTTGACTTTTGACATAGTGACCTTGACCTTGGACCTACTTTTCAAAACTTTAACCTTGGCTTTATCTTTTAAACTATGAGGGATAGGGGTTTGATATTTTGTATATAGATTTCTTATGACCAGAGTTTTCATTTGGTACCTTGACTTTTGACCTAGTGAACTTGACCTTGGACTTTGACCTACTTTTCAAATTATTTTAACCTGAGCTGAAGAAATAAAAATTTTACCAGTCCTTTGACCTTAAAACCCGACAGCTGTGGGTCAAATATCTATTTTGAAAATATACACCCATTTCGGTGAGCTTTTTTGTCTTCTGACAACTCTTATTACATTTGCCTTTCTACATAAGAGCAAAAATGATGAAAATTAGATGAGACATTTCCAGGTATACAGTTATATTACATATGATTACGAGGTTCACAATGTTTTAAATTACACAATGTATGCTTTATTATTATTGTATACTATAATGCTGAGTGATGCCATGTTTTGACAACTTCCATACCATTTACAGCAAAGTGATCACCATACTGCTGTAACATAACATTAACCCATTCACCCCTAAAGACTCACATTTGGACTGGTCTAAGTCATTGATTTATAGAAGAGTCCTTTGTTTTTCAGGGGTTGATGAGTTTAAAATGTACCATATGGAATATGTTGTAGTATCAAAAATGATTAATGATATTGAATGATGTGTTAGTTTACAAACTATATAAATCTCGGATACCTAAGTATAAATCTTCAGGATGTCCAGGACACCTATACCGGTACAAATCTGGTGAATATTGGTCAAACATAGACCTTTGGAAATCCAAAGGTGGGATCAGGTGCCATGGAGGAGTAAGCATCCTCTGCTGACCGGTCACACCCGCCGTGAGTCCACAGTCAAATTCAAATGAAATATGTGAGGATCCTCGTCAGGATCGGTACAGACAACTCAATAATTTTCTTATAAAAAAACTTTAATTTACATGATTTTTAAGGCATTTTAAAATAAATTTGTAATTGAAATGGTGTAAATGGGACCACAAAGCTTAAATTTGAACGTCTATGTGTGAGTGTAAAGACACATTTTGTATCTAATTGGAAATTTTTATTTTCTAGTCACTCTAGATTCTAATTGCCAACACAGCAAGGTTGGTTTAGGTTCTTTCGAAATGGGTATTGCTCCCGTTGTTTTAATCGTAGAGTCAATCTAATTGCAATCAAATAGTAAACAAAAAGGGATGTAACTAGTTTAAACATATTTTATTCGCTTTAGAATTTTTTATATAACTATATAAATTGACACTACATAAAGGTATTGGGGATTTGTAAAGAAGCGTAGCGCTTATGTAAATTCATCTCCCTAGATACAAATTATTTAGTCTGAGATATATTAAGTATTTGGTCGGTAGAAGGGATATAACTGATGTTAATAACGAATAAATCATCAATTCAGAATAATTCATTTGAAGCATCATTTGGTGATTCGATCCTATCCAAGTATTTACTTCTGAATTGTTTTTATAATATTTTTACGAATACAGGTCAATTTGTCCCAATTCCAACTTGTCCCATGTCAGTTTGCCCCAATTCCACCTTGTCCCAAAATCCAACTTTTTTGAAATTGTAAACATATATTTTTTATGAGAAAAATGAGAAAAAAATATATAAATAGTGATTGATGGTTTCCCAAATTTCTGTGTCTCTTTCACATTAATATAATGCAGTACATAATGATTCTGATAAGCCATAAACATAGGCCAGGTTTAGAAATTCTAAAGCAGTCAATGTCTTTAAAAAAATAAACAAATTATAGCCTAGAAATAAACATTTAACATGGTATAAATATTTGAATTTACAACATTTTTCACACTGGAAATATTATTATAATGCCAAATGTAACTTATTTACACATAATAAATGTACCATGTAAAAACATTTTTTAAAAAAAGATGGGACAAACTGACCAGAATAAAAGTTGGGACAAATTGACCAAAAGTGGGATAAATAGGCAGAAAAGTGAACAAATTTGATTTGGGACAAATTTACCAGACGCCTATTTTAACAGCCTTTTACCAATCTGTAAACTTTGAAGATCTGCAAAGCTGCATTTTCAATTATGGAACAGGACACACTTCCAGAGTCTCTCATGTGATCTCTAGGTTTCTTTAGATCACCAACACATACAAGATGACAGTGAGGGTAGATTGGTTTATGATTAGATTGTGGTAGAGTATTCAGTTAGCACATGGAAAGTCGCTGGTTAGGTTTCAGGAGACACCACATAAAAATATATATATAGATAGGGAAAGTGTATTAATTAAGAAAATTGAAGAATTAGACAAAAAAAATGAAATATCAGATGAGATACATAATAAAATAAATAGAATTTAAAATCATTAGGGAAGAAAAATTAAAAGGTGCTATAATAAGATCAAAACTATAGTTTTTTCATAATTTAGAAACTAAAAATTTTACAAATAAAATCATTCCTAAAATTGAAAAATCAGATGGATCACTTGTTTTTTTTATCAAAAAGAAATTTTAAATGAAATTGAATTGTTTTACAAAAATCTTTTCAGTAAAGGTATAGAAATAAAAGAACCATAATTAAACGGAATAATTAAGGATTTATACAAAATTAGATGAAAATGAAGCTGATAAATTAGAAGGTCAGAAATTTTTTTAAATGACGACGGGTTGTCAAAAGCGACCATGCACATATTCCATTCGGAACTTAATAATCCTTTAATGTTTTTATATTGTTTCGCCAAGGAAAAACACACTTTTACTTTCTATAATTTTAATCCCATAATTACAATTTCATGTCTATCATCTACCTCCAGACTGGGCCGCCGCAAGTTTGAAAATGAAAACGGGTGGGAAAAGTACGGGTTGCAAAACGAAATAGCATTTTATCACCCACATAATGTATAAACCTGACACGAGACAATCAAGAACAACAGACTTTAAGCTGATTATGCGAAGATCAGTAAGAAAACAGATTACACGGTAATTATAGAGATAGTACCACGTTTGACAGGGGGATGTCGGTGTCACCTTGTAAAGAAGGAAACCTTTGTCAGTCGTAACTCGCAAGTGGCTTCCATCTGATATATGTTCCAGCGTGCTGCCACATATTGGGAAGAGATTTATCGATAGACCATCTATCTGATCATTTGATGAAAAATTCGTGCAAGGGGTCCAGTTGTACGAGACATCATTAGTGGTCTACAATTATTTGTGTTGCAGTAACGTCTCAATTTTCCATTCAGTTGTCATGAGAGAGTATTTTATCATATAGGCTACACATAACGAATCTCTTTTATCATATTTTATCAATAAGATATTTTAAAATGATATAAACTAGACTCACTGAGGAATGGATACACAAGCCATATGTAAACGCAGCTTAAATATATCTGTGGGTACATGTAGAACATTACTTTCTTTTTTGTAAAATCCTACCACCCCCGAAAAAAAAGTCACTTAAAACCGGGGCATAATTTCGGCCTAGCAAAACATCCACAGAAACCTGAACATAACAGCAAAGGCATAAATCTCTGTTATCAACGATTAAGTTTTATACTACAAAATATAAATAAAATCTCGACATGTGGAGTCATTAACGCCCCCACCCCTTTTGAGTACGATCAGTTTGAACAGTAGGGTAACCACGAGTTTTAAAATTAGTACAAATTGACTGATTTCTTTTAAATGTAACTTGCAAGTTTAAGACAACCTTTATTTATCTATCAAGAAACAAATATGCCAAGAATAACTGACGCCTACTGCACAAAGTGACCGATGTTTTATACAAATACCCCATGAAATTAATTTATATTTTAATGGAAATTAATTAAATTACACTTTCAATAAAAGAAAACATTAGGTAATCAAGAATCCTTCATCGTCAAACTGGAAATTTTTAATAAAAACAGGAAAGAAAATACTTTAGACATGAACACATAATGAGAATAAAGGAAAAACAAAATTTGGATCAGAATCGGAAGATCTGCTTTTATTTAATTACAAACAAATGTTATCAAACTAATTTTCAATAAAAAAAATACGATGAACTGTTATCATTGGTCAAATTTTGTTAATAAATTCATTCATCATAAAAACAAAGTCGGCGAAAGTGAAATCAATTTTGCTCAGTAAAAATCTTCGGCAAACTGGAAATCGGCAAGCTCGACTCGACAAGCTAAGAATCGACAAACTGGAATGCTACCCCACTAGTATCCCCCTTCCCCGGGCAAAAAAAAAGTTAATCTTATGAGTGTAACACTGTCGTGTATTTTGAACTGTTCGCGAAAAAAAACCAAAAAACACCCCCCCCCCCCAAAACCCACCCCCCCACAAAAAACAACAACAGAAACACTATAAAACATACACTGTAACTAAAACAACCCATCATTATTCATCATTAAAAATGTAGTCACTTCGTGTTCATTCATTCATTCGTTCGTTTGTTCGATCGTTCGTTCTTCGTTCGTTCGTTCTTCGTTCATTCATTAATTTATATAATTCATTCATTCATTCATTCATTCATTCATTCATTCGTTCATTCATTCGTTCGTTCGTTCGTTCGTTCGTTCGTTCATTCATTCATTCAATTCAATTCAATTCAGCTCAGTTCAGTTCAATTCAATTCAATTCAATTTAATTTAATTCACTTCGTGTTCATTCATTCATTCATTTATTCATTCGTTCGTTTGTTCGATCGTTCGTTCATTCATTCGTTCGTTCGTTCGTTCGTTCGTTCATTCATTCATTCATTCATTCATCGTTCGTTCGTTCGTTCGTTCGTTCGTTCATTCATTCATTCATTCATTCATTCATTCAAATCGTTCGTCCATTCGTTCATTCAATTCAATTCAATTCGTTCGTTCATTGATTCATTGATTCATTCATTCAATTCAATTCAATTCAATTCAATTCAATTCGTTCGTTCGTTCATTCATTCATTCATTCTTTTAGTTAGTTTTTAACACTATTCAAGCTAATTAAGCTTGTCACACTCTTTGTGGCGTAATGAGTACCGGGTGTCCTACTCTGGGCTTGATTACAACTCATTAAAGACCCTCTACTGTGATACGATACCTCTGTTTGAGTCAAAGTATAATTATACAAATAAGCTTAATAAAAAGTTACAGGTTCAATTTTCAGTAGAATTTTCCGCTTCCCGTTTTCTTGAAGTAAGTACTTAATTGATATTAATTAATTGTCAGACTGATAATTCACAAACACAAAATCAAATATTTTAAGAAATTTATCCCTTGAATAAGTATCTTATAATACGAATACGATATACAAACCAGCGATATATAAAGCCAATTAGCTTTATATATCGCTTATACAAACTAAAAATATACCTATGGTATTTCATCAGTGGAAATTATTTCTACATTTACAAGCAAGTGACAAATAAACTAAATGCTTTAGTAATATACTTTCCCGATTTGTTGTTTTATCGATAAAATAGCGTTTTTAAGCACACGAAACTGGCATTATGTATATAAATTTGCACCTCATTTTTAAATAAATGTTTTTAATAACAAGGGATTACAAGTTTGTTTATTTATAGATATAATATATGACCGGGACATTGTTTTCAGATTAAAGATTACTCAAGCCCTAAAGGACTCTTGAAAGCAGCGTGAATCAACCGTGAGAATGGACGTGTTTATTACCGTCTAGACATCCAATCACTTTCAGAGAGTGGTGTTCCCTTGTGTACAACTGTCACTAGGTGGCGGCACTATTCAACTTCAAATAATCAACAAGACACACAGAATCAATAGCCAACGATATCATGGCTACACCACAGCGAAAGAGGAAGCGGGATTTTCAAGACGATAATGTGGACGACTTTAGTTTTATTATTGCTAGCTGTGGATTGCGTGTGAAACGAAGGAAAAAGACTGTTAATGCACCAATGTCAGCAGGTAATGCACCTAGGACAAGATCACGCACTCAGGTAAGTTATATTTTTATAATAAATAAAGAAGTCATACATAACATGTTTTATCAATACAGTACAGTAGACCACACGTCCACAGTGGGTTAAATATAACTTGTAAGTTGAAGTGGAATGACAAGATGTTTTCCGGGGCGTCCAGCTTCTGAATCCGTATACATTACTCATCACCAATTTAGTTGCTGTTCTTTTAATACCCACATTTAATCATTTTAAATAGAACTGACCTGTGTGTCTGTGCCGGTGGAACTTCTTACGAGTAGGCTAGACATTTTTTTTTATATATATAATACAATTTTCATCTTTTGCTTTTATCAGTTTCTCCTGCAGAGATGAAAATAACTTGATGCTGATCTTTCAGTCTAGAAATTTCTTTGTTTATCACCTCAATTATTTTTAAAAATAGATTAATAGTGAAATACAAAACCCCCAGTGACAGTGTTTATAAATTTCATGACTTTAAGATGCAGGCTACATCATATGTACATGTAATGATATATTAATTTCTATTTTTTAATCATTTTAGGAACTGAACAAGGAAAACATGCGACCAACTGATTTTACACCATGGAAGCCCCCAACAGACATCAAACCTATATTTACCCCGCAACAACGGTTACAACCACTTAGACGATCGGATACATGGAAAGGGACCCTCCAAAGAAAGGTATCTTTAAAAGTCATGAGGAGGAAGTTGAAAAGTTTACAGGACTATTCTCTGCCCTACGATTCTAATTTCCAGTACCTTGACCAATTGGCTGCGAGTTACAGAAGTCGTTTCTGCAATAGGAGAAGAGAGGCAAGTTTTTATTTTATTTAAATTAATCATATCTGATGCTCAAGATTTATTTGTTATTTCTATCAGTTTATGCAATATTGAATATTTACAAATTTGTAAGATAGACAGAAAATAGAAGTGATAAATCTCTAACGAGGTGTTTCATAAAGTCAAAAGTGGGTGTGATATTCTTTATCTAGGTCTTTATGACTGATAACCAGTGATATCATATAGGAAGACAACCTGGGGATGTGGACATCATTTTGTTGATTATAGTGTAGTTTTGATGGAGCAGGTGTAGACACCTGCCAGGTAGCACATGTTTCCCTGTGTATATTGTCACCTGGGTACATTTACTCACCTGCCTGCCTTGATTGACTAGTTTCCATGTTTTTATTGCCATAAAATGTTATGTAATGTTACAATTATTAATGTATCATAACCAATCATGAATGATAACATGTGTTCTCCTGGTTGTAAAGCTAAAGTCACAAGTACTCTATAAAAGAATTATTACCGGTAGGGCTGTCATTGATAAACTCTATCAATGTATCGATATAAAAACTGAGTCAATACGATAATCGATACATTACTTGAGTATTGATACATTTCATAATGCATTTCACAGGATATTTTTTCTTATACAGTTTCTAAAATTTTCCATTCATTTTACTTCATGTTGTTGAACTATGTTACATTTCATTCTATTTGTTTAATTTGTTCAATTAATGAATTTTGTTCATCTTCAGATAGATACACAATAACACACCTAAGTATTATAAAGAATCTATTTATTCTGAATGAATTTCATAGAAGTACCAAATAAATCGATATATCGATACTTTTTACTTATCGATATATCGTTATAGAATTTCTCATCAATGACAGCCGTAATTACCGGTAATTAGGAACAATTCTCATCTTGTACATGTATATATACTAAATTTACATACTGGTTATGATATATATCAAACAAATTTAAATGTATTATAAATCGTAAAGGCCATTTATAGAAATTGATTGTTTGTGTCTGATTTCCTGTACTACTTCATGTAGTGTAGGCGTTACTCTTGATGTCATCCTCACATGCCTGTATAAATTTTAAATTCTTTATCTTCAAAATGACATTTTTGTATAAATATACTTCACAATATTAAAAAATATCAGAAATGTCGGATCAGTGACATCATGTAGATTCAGGGAATTTCTCGGCCATGTTTTGGCTTAGTTACAGGCCCCGTCCCAACGCAAAAATGATGTGTTTTCCCCCAAAATATACCAGAACAAAAATTCCCAATTTAGAATTTTAAAAATAAAGAATAAAGTACAGTTGTTTTCAAACAAATGTGTCAATTTTTCTGTTTTTGTTTTTAAATGTTGCATATTTTCCCAACTTTTTGGCCCTTGGATCCAGAATTTAGAAGACCTGCAGGAAAATCTCTTGAGATCTTTAATTTAGTTTGATTTAAGTCCCAATTAACCATTGATATCAAATGTATGATGTAGACTGCCAATAATTTATGGTAATGATTTTTAAATAAACAAAAACATTTTGGAATGCCTTTAAAAAGAAAAAAACGGGAATATTTACTGAAATCATTTATCTAAAATTTCCAATACATGTACATGTACATATAAAAATATCTATTAATTATTTAAAATGAAATGTCTTTGACTTTAGTTTTATACATGTACATCACTACACAATACAATACACTGGTCAATAATTATACATACATGCGTAACTTTTATAATTGAAAAGTAGGTAATGGGCAGTGCAGTCAATGATCAAGAATTAGTTTGTTGTTACCATCTCTTTATCTGCAGTTTTGGGTACAGATACATGTATATGTTTGCACACACATAAATCTAAATGCATTTTTTATTTTTGTTTTTTTTCATTACTGTCATGAGCTCAACATCAAATTGGGAATTTTTTCATCAAATTGGGAAAAAATACATGCATTTTGCATCGGGAATGAAGCCAAATTTAGGCCCTGTGGATACTATAGAAAAAGCCCTGTATCTTTATATTTTCTATATGTTTGACAAACATCTGTAAACAATGAAGTCAAAATTATATGAATTACAAGTTGAACCAATATGATGAAAATCTGATCTCTCACTGCTTCTGTTTTCATGTAAACGATTTAATTCAATCCACTATGGGGTCACGTGCTGATTACTGCTCATAGGTGTGTAATATTTAACCAACGAATATGCAACTTACAAAATTTTGAAAGTTTATTGAATGGTGAAACGATGTTATTTATTTTAAAATAAAGTAAGTGAGTCAACTGAGAGTCTGCAGAATTCATTTGGAATATTTTGGTGATTTGATCTTATCCACTGTTGTGACAAGAATTCTCCACTTTCAGATTTTTCAAAATGTTTATATCTCTTTGCCATTTGATAAACTTGTAAGTTTGCATAAGTCACATTTTCATTGGTTAAAAATGACACTCAGTTACAAGGTCATTTGCACATGTCCCCATAGTGGATTATGTTGGATCCCAGACAGCTTGTCAGAAAATGAGAGCGACACAAGATTGGATTTTAATTATCGGTAATTAATTGAAGATAAACATTTGTATGGATGAATTCAATAAATTTGTTGTCAAAAGCTGTCCAAGTTATCCAAAACTAGGCAAGTGACATTTGATCAATAATCTTTTTGAAATTTCAGTTCCACAAAATTTAAACTTATGGTAGAGTTTTCAAAATGTTTACACCTGTACATGCATACTGTGATATAGTCACTTTGTTTATGCAAATGTGTTCTTAATTCGTTGTACTCAAATGAACATAAGTCATTTATCAAATAAACAATGCATTTATTGGATAGGAAGCAAAGCATGTTTTTGCACTAAATTTGCATGTTTACGAAATAATTTTTCACCTTCTCATAAACACTCAATGTTTTAATTTAGTTCAAATTTAGTTAAATTTAGCACTAATTATTAAAAGTAATGACCGCACATGTCTTAAAGAGATATAAGCTGTCACACTGATTATTTTTGTCCCCTGACATATAGTTGAGAATATGATAAAATGTGTGTCCTAATACATTATCATACACATAAAACATTGTAGAAGATCTTCTTTTCGAAGTTATTTGTTTTATTAGAATTTACGTTTTCCCATACCTTAAAAAATCCAGCTGTATTTCCGTATGCAATGACCTTTCAGATAAACTCTTTCGCCACATCAAATGTACTTCGTAATTCGGTATGGGGATCTCGGTCCTTTACGCACGTAGACTATGTTAAAGTCAGCTGATTTTAATGTGTTTATATCTATTTTTAAAATACAAGACGTGATTTGTATTGGAAAGTGCATGTTTTATGTAAAATATATCATTTCAATGCTATTTTAAATACCTGAAGAAAATATACCAGTAAATATATCAGGTCACTAAAAGAATTTTTTACGATCTTTAATGTTACCATGAATGCTGACATTGACAAAATAAAAACAACATAACTGTGAAAAGTATGCATACCTCATGTTTTACAATCACGCCGCCATGTCCATTGGAGTTGGGCAGTACATGATCATATGTGTTAAGAATGATAAAACCGAGAATCAGAAACAAATGTTTTGAAACGACGAAAAAGACAAACTTTGTCTGATTTAGTTATGAAATTATGATGTACAAAAATAAACGCAAAAGGTAATACTAATAGGAATAGAATATAAAGGCAAATAGTACATTTTTATTGGTCACTCGGAAATCTTTGTAAGAATTTACCGAAAGTTAATTTGCAATGCTGAAAGTATGGCGAACAAAAAATAACTGATATTACGGGTTACGTTTGGCAATATTGTTGCAATTTTACACATGCATTTGTTATTCTAACCACTAGATGGTCTCTTTGGAATATATATAAGCATATCACATAAAATGGGCATGTAAAATTTTTCAACTACGACAGCTCATAACTTTAAATGATTTCGAACCAGTCATATACAACTTAAAGAACCTGTGAAACTAAAAACCTATGGTTCTCAGTTACCATCCATGAGCCCCAATGTTTCAGACTTTTTCAGGTGATCCCTTGAACTTCAGCTACCCAAAGTTCTACTCTATGTATGTGTATATATAAATATATATATACATTTATATATATATATATATATATATTTTTATATATATATATATATATATATATATATATATATATATATATATATATATATACATATATATATATATATATAAAATATGTTATTTATTACATATATATATATGTATATACATGTATATATAAATGTATATAAAACTAATGATTTTAAATGAATATTAGCCATTTATGCATATTGGATCTTTTCAAACCAGGAATTATTAAAATCTGGCATTTAAACCTGGTCCAGACAACTTTATTTTTTCCCCCAATTTTCTCTAATGCATCCTGTCTGGGAACAATTCAGGCTTTTTTTTTAAAACTAATTCCTAGTTAGATATATACATCATATTACATGTACATTATGTAGTACATTGTTAAATTGA
Organism: Atrina japonica; assembly: GCA_030159075.1. NCBI lineage: Eukaryota > Metazoa > Mollusca > Bivalvia > Pterioida > Pinnidae > Atrina > Atrina japonica. The sequence continues at coordinate 124,925 of BROG01000315.1, read as the reverse complement.
TTATTTTCTCACTCAGTATCAGAGTGATCTTTCCTCATGCTGTGAGGGAACAAGTATGTGTACCATGAATTGTGATACTATGCTTTGTTAAATAACTTTATAGAATGATGAAGTGAAACAGTGGAACAAAGGAAATAAATGTCTTTCCATGGAGCTTGTAATGTTACCTGAATGAGGACCTTTATCTCAAATGATTGCACAACAGGTCTGAAGCTTCAGGCAAATCAGCACATAATTGTTGGTTGAATTATTGCCCTTCATTTATCTTGAAATGTAATCCAATTTGTTGATTTTAGAAGCAATTACACACAATTTTAAAAGAAATTACAGTATACTATAAAGTTTTATATAAGGGAGACAACTGTTGTTCACTTGCTGTACTTTTTCAATGTAACAAAGTACAATGACAAAGCTGATATGTTTTTATGGCCGAAAAATATGGTTTAACACAAGACTGACAGTTAAGCGACCTTTCTTGAGAGTTGGGTTATAAAATATTAAACTACTAACTGGGGTAAATGTACAATACTATTATGTAGTAGGACTTAAATGAGTTCGCCAAATTTATTTTCATTATATATATAATTTTAGTAAATTTGTGTTTTTTCAATAACTCCTCTAGAATTTGTTGTTAATCCAATTTTAACAAAACTTGATTCACATGAAGGTGAGGTTATGTTTCTCACAATGCTTGAAATTCAAATGCAAACTATTTTTTTTATTCAGAGGGAGTACATTATTCTTTATGTGGGTAAAATTCTAGCAGTGTCATTTTGATCTTTATTGCAAAATTATTGAATGGATCAATGACGTAATTCATAAACACCAAAATAAAACCTTCGATATTTGAAAGAAATTTATGGATGTAAATAAACTAACAAAATATCATTAAAATTAGGCCCAGACTCCCGGGGTTAAACGTGTCATTTTTCAGAGGACAAAAACAGACAAATGCAGGATAACTAAGATTACCTTGGTATATAGTGAAATTCATTTTTGTGAACTTATTTATGTCTTAATATTGTACATGTTCTGTGGATTCAGCTTGTGGCCTCAAGGACATATTGTTATAATCAGTGGAACCAACTCATCTGTTGCTGATGCTGATCTGGTTCGAAAAAGGGATAGTTTCAAAAGTTTTTTTAACAAAATAAATATTGTTATTCATTTCTATATATATATATGTATGTAAATATCACTTATAATATCACTGGAAAGATAATTATAAACTATACATTATACAACTGTGAATTATAAATTGTATTAATTTAATCATACATTATTTTGTACATCTTTTCCAGGTAATAAATATATATTTTTGTTATAAAGTGTAAAATTGTTAGTTACATCGGCAACACATGTACATTAGATAAAAAATTATTTTGAAAAGGTCCCTTACAGTTGGAGGGAAATATCAATTTTCATCTGTTAAAACACATGACATCAAATGGGAAGTAGAAATCATCAATTTGTAAAACTTGATATTCTTGGGACACAAGGTTTATGATGTATCACTAATGAATAATGGTGCTTCAGTCACAAAGCAAGTAAACAATTTATTGTTAGCTGTTAGGATGTCCAAGGACTTGCCGAAATATGTGAACGTGAGTAGGAATTTAACATTAACAACAAGCGAAGCATGTTTCCCATGTTGAAGCTTTAGCACGTGGAATCAGTTGGACTAATGTCACATAAATGTGTTTTGTTTTTGAGTCATATTTAATCAAGTCTTTTAAAATTGAATGTTTTAATGCATTATGCCAGAAAACATAATGTTGTCAGAGGTAACAGAGGGAAAAAAGGATTTAAACATTTTGCTGTGCAACTGTACACATATTTAACAAACACATTTAAGTAAGTTGTTGGATATTTGATAAAACTAAAAGTCAGTGAAATTCATAAAATAATTTTATTATTTTTGGCACAAAGTCTTCAAGAATTGAGGCTCGAGCTTTCAAAATTGACAGTTTTTTTGTACCTATTACCATCTACATTTATCACTGTTTTATGTTTGTATACTATTACAAAATAAGAATTAATGTTTTGACTTATACAGTTTGCTTAAAACTTGACAAATTTACTTGTACATGTACCTGATTGCAAGAATTTGAATGTACATGTTAATACTGTAGTCTGAACGATTGTAAAGTTTTAGTTTTCAATCTTATGTGTGTAATTGGGATTTTTTTAAGAAGATTAAAAATTAGAGAGAAAAAATTAGAATATGGGAAATACATGTACATTAACTTTGGTAAAACTTGTCAGTTTTTATATCTTGTAATTTAAAGGCCGATGACCGATGGTTTAGGCTCAGGTAGGGTGTTAATTTTGTTTTAAATGATATTAATGTGCTTTGCAAAATGCTGACAGAGGTACTTTCCAGTTCACAAAATTAACCTTTTGATAATCTTGCAGATGATTCCACTCAATTTTTTTTGGCGAACTTTTTGTGATTTGATTTTGAAAATAAGAACCCCTCAAATGTGCATACATGTAGATGTTTATATAGATGGGTACTGTCATAGTTGTAAATTTACAGTTCGGATCCCAATGCTCCTGCCTACCCGTGGTTTCCTGTACCAGAATATCACTGGTAGCTAATTAATATTTACATTTATTCTGAGGATTCATCAATAAGATATAAAACTTACATAAAGCTCGTTCCTGATTACAAAGATAACTTCCATGCCCTCACATAAAAATAAAATCTGCCCAAGCCATTTAAAGGAAGAAATTTGCTGACAGTGAAAGTTTTTATAGAGGGGAAGAATAGTGAGGTAGAATGAAGGATTCAGGAAGTTAAGTGAATAAATTACTATTATTATTATTTTGTTATAAACAGTATTTTATTCATTATAAATACAATAGCACAAAGGTACATAGTCCATATATAAATAGGATTACCGGTAAGCAACAGGATAAGAGATCTTAGGTAAAACTCTTCTCTCCTTTTGAGAATTAAGTTGTTATAGAATAAAATTTAGCCAATATGATCATGAACAACTGTTTAAATGACAAATTATCAAAATATTATATATGAATACATGTGATAGAAAAAAAGAAAATATTTGTCCAATTATTATTATTACATTGAGGAGGAAACATGGGTGTGATGTACATGTATGTGGGAGAAGACCAATACTCCTTTAGCATTGCAAAATTACACATAGGGTTCAAGGTGGTCTGGTAAGTGGGGTGATCTTTTAAATGAAGTTGTGTACTTATTAAATATTTATAAAGAGACTGAAAACTTGTGGTCTGAAATGCAAGGTGGTCTCCTAATCGAGGTGAACTTTAGGTGAGTTTCCACGGCACTTTTATGTGAGGATACAAGTAATCTCATTTTTTAAATATTGAATATTTCACCACTCCTGAAATAACATTCTCCAGTTTCACAGAGTTTAGCAAATTTCATTGATAAACTTGAAATTAATCTGATATTTACAAACTACAACAAATTCACCATGTATATTCTATGCTGATTAACCAGACAGTCAAAGGCTAATAAACTATAATTTTAACAAATACAACAGGATTTGGCTGTTACCATTATGGTACCCTAACAATACATGTTGAACTTAAATGTTCAGTATTAGTTACCCAACATCTCTCAGAAGAAGTCATATGTACATAATCTTATTATTGAGAAATTGATTGGAGTAAATTGTACCAAATTAACACCTCTTTTATAAACCAAATGATGACATCATATTGGTTATGTTTATATGTAACCTAATGGATGACATGAATCATAACAGGGTGTGATAAAACATGTAAACAAACAAGTCAACATTTTTGTAAGTCTGAAAGTGTTAAATTTCCTGTAAAAAACAAGTTAACACCCAGGGGCTATTACAGACTATAAATGACTTTGCCCCAGGGTTAAACATCAAGTGCTAATGAACTACTGTAATTACACAATAGAGATAATGCTGAGCAAACATATTGATGACACTAATTATGGTCAATTACAATTAATTAGAATTACGATTTACTTATAAAGCTGCTTAGCCCATATTGAATGGTTTATATAAGAGGAAGTATTCCTTACCAATAAGTCTGAAAAATGCCAGCCATAAAGAACATGATGGACAAAAAATACATGTACATGTATGTTAAATTAAGATCAACACCACCAAAACAAAGGCCCAAACTGGTAAATTTTAGTATAAAAACACACTTAAGGGGGATAACTCTTGTTAGATTCTGTCAGCATCAACTCTTTGTTTGGCATTTGGTAAAGATTAACCATAGCATATTATGCTGTATTGATTTCTTTTGTACCAACAAGCAGCCTCACTATATCTGCTAGCATTGTCAAGCTAAACAAAGCATGATGCTGACCAAATCTCTCAACAGGATTCAGAAATTGTTGCGTGCTGAGTTCATTTTTTTTTAAATTTCTAATTTGTACATCAACATCTGATGTGGGACAGTTTGTGGGGTTAACCAGTGTATGTAGTGGATATGGTCCAGACATTGTTTAAAATGTCTAGTTTGTTAGTCAGGCCTGAGAATTAATGTCAAATTTTGATCATGAGGAAAACTAAACAATGACTGAAAGTTGTGAACTAGAAATCAAAAGGAATGCACATAAGAAGGTGAGAATGATGTTATGTGTAGTAGACATACTTTTAATGTAACACTCGAGGTAACAGAATAGAGAGTATGTATATGGCAAAATCATTAATTGATTATTCGTATGTATTAAAAAAAGAGAATTGAATAGTATTGATATGAGCATGCAGAGACAATGTACAAATATATGTGTCCAGAAATTATGTGTATGATTCATGTGAAGATTAATGTGAGATTTGAACATTTCCAAACATGTCAAAACTGTGACTGTGTATGCTTGTACATGTACATGGACTTTCTCACTGTTGTTTAGGATATCTATTCAGTGTTTTCCAGTCCTGTTGTCTAAACATATTGATCTTTGTCAGTAAAATCTATAGCTAAAAATGAATAATTTATTATGCTTAATTAAGTATCGACATTCTGATTTGTCCATATTTTTACCATGTAAGTAATGATAAGGTGATGTACTTTCTAAACTGTTGTGAACTGAAATGTAAAATGACAAACATGTGTGAAAGGGATAGGTCATCTGTATTTAAGTAATTTAAGCAGTTGATGTCATTGTTTAACTGTGTCAGAACTGCTCATAACATACAGCAGATGTCATCAGTACACAATTCATTTTTCACACAATACAGTACACTCAGACTCTCACACACACACATACACACACACACTGTAATCTCTCACATACATACACACACAAACACATGGTCTCTCACACATATTCAGTATTCTCACATACACAGACATAATCTCTCACACACATGCAGTACTCTCAGATTCACACACACACATACACACATAACTATTATCTCTCATACATGCATACAAAGATCTTTTGCATATACATACACATGCATAATCTCTCACACATATTTAGTACTCTCACATACATAGACATAATCTCTCACACATGCAGTACTCTTACACACACACACACACACACACAGACATATTTAATACTCTTACATACATGCATGCATACATCTTGGGGATTTAATTACATGTATGTCTCACCGTTGTAGATATTGAGTAGTTCGTAGCACTGCACATAATTAATTTATTGTTATCGTAATGATGGTCTGACATGTTAACGATTTTTTATGTTTACAGATGTGATTCATAGGAAGTATTGTATTTAATTCAATGTCATATGATACCTATCCAAAGTCTCATGTGTCCAAACTCTCATTCAGGAAATGAAATGCTATTATTTGCTTGAACTTGTAAACACAAAGGTTGTCTTTTAGTGCCGTGTCTTGCTAACCGATAAATATTCAGTAGATAGTTGGCTTGATAGGTAAATATAAAGATAGGTAACACATTAGTTAAACTTTGACAATTGAGAGAAGACGATAATAGGTTTACCTATAGGGCAGGTAGATCTCTTTTATTTAATGTTACCTGTGTTGTACATGTCTCCGTTTTTAAATCAAAAGCAATGTTTAAAAAGAGTTCTCCCGAAACAATAAAAAATAACAAAAATGGATGGAAGGGGTCAAATGTTTGAATATGAAGTTCTGTAAAAATACCAGCTGAATCAAATGTGTATGGTGTGTGTTAAGACATTTACACGTAATGCAATAAAAGATAAAACTGGCAAACATCTTGTCCAGTTATATCAAGGTATAACAACAGGTACGTAACTTTGATCATAACTCGTATAACTTGTATTTTTTTATATATCAAACTATTTTGTGTGTCTGTTTCAATACTGTTTACGGTACTGACCTAAAGTAAACCACCTTTTCTTTGTGTTTTATGTGTATGTCGTGGGTTGTTGAATCTTTTGTAGTGTACTGTGTTATGTAAATTTTTACACCGTCTCAATGAGATCAGATCCCATAAAGTGCGCAATCAGCTTATGATCTTAGCTATTTGTTACGTGACATTTTTTTGTAAAAGGTCGATAAGTTATGATAAAGTGTTCCTAATATCCTGTCGTGTCGCCAGCCAGGTAAATACAGTGAACCTGTGCTGATCAATGGCATATCTGTTTCTAATTTGATTGTGAACTACGAGTGCGTGTAAATAAAAATCAGTTTCAGAGGGTCATAGTTAAAACCACCGGACCCTTAACTTGTGTCAATATACATTGTACACAGGCTATATAACAATCCATAAAACTGAAAGTTGGTCACTGGATTTCACTAAAACTTGAAATGGATTTTAAACAGCTTGTCATTGTACTGAATACTGTTATCAGTTCAGATAAGTTTTATCACCTGTAGGAAACAGGACAGCACATCTGTTGAAAAAAAACCTACATAACTTGATTGATTGACCCGAGCCTGGAGTTCAATGGCGTCTTTTTAACAGAGGAAAGATGTACTCTAGTTTTTATTTTAATTGAAGACAGAGACTGACACAAAAAGAACATTATCTTTGAATGGCAGCTGGCTAACTTTATCCCAGTGACCATTTAAAACCACCAAGAGGTATAGATGAAAAGAGTGACTAGACACTGATATTCACCTGACGTTTTTACCTGTCTGAACTGAGATTGTGATTTGAATTGCAAAGAGCAGCTGGAAAGTGAATGAACTGATCAAGAAATACAGGATATTTGATGAATGAAATATCTTCTTGTCCACAGAGTTGCCATTGATGCAGTGTAAACACCCACACAACTGCAGGCCCTCTCATCCTACAGGATATTACAAGACAGTAGCTGAACAGAATTTTAAAGTTTGACTTTTATATTGACTGTACTGTTAATCTTTTATCAGACACTGGTGAAAACTTGAACTCTGACTCAGATTTACCTGCTATCAGTTGTGAATATTCATGTTAATAAGACAGGCACACTGACTTACCTTTAGACTTGTGTTACAAATGTACATTTCAAATCAGAAGTCATTAGCCCTGTCAAATGTTGCTCGGTTTGTTGTTGTTTTTTTTTTATCTATCATATACTTGGCCAGGAAAATAAACATGTGTACAGACTGATAATGGCATGAAAGCAACCGTAAAAACAGTAGACGGAGAACATTGGGATTAAATACATGTGGTACCTACAGTGATATCAAAAGTCTTGATGTGAACGAAGTTAATAGTGGAAAGTCTGTGTTGTGATTCTATTTTGGGTTTTACAGACAGGATAATTAGCTACAGTACAGTGTATTCATCTGTTGCTATTGATACTTAGTGATTGCAATTTGTGGCTGATTTACAAGTGATTCCAAAATACTTGTGCCGATGTTTTGTCATAAATTTGTGAGACATTTAATTTAGTGACAGAGTATGGAGAATGTCCCCTCCATGCCAACTTGCCAGTTGTATAGATTACCAGTATTCTACCTTGATTTTACATGTACCTTGTTGTTGTACCTATTGTCTCAAAATAATACAACATTAAGATGATGTCAGGTGCAGGAGTACATTTTTATGCCAGTGTATTGATGGGAATATGTTAGTACATTCTTTCAGTTGTGTATGATTTTCTTGCCACCCATTGCTTGCCTGGATGTGGGTACCGTACTTTGATTTGAACTCACAGCTTTTTTTTTAAAAATGGATAAGTGTTTGCCTGTTTTGGATATTTTCCAGTCCACGACTAATGGACATCGTAATAGTGTTTCTAAAGATGAGGAGGTTACGTCTCCCATTATTTGGGAGGACATGAGTCTTTTCTATTTTCGACAGTTAGCTTCTAGTTTGAAGGTGAGTGTTTGGATCAGATGCATGAATCAGGTGTGTAGATGCAGGGGAGATAATAATTGTATTCACTGATTTTTTTTGTTTGGTTTATTATTTTTTGATTACTTTTTTGTGAAAATGTAATCCTTGTCAGCACTTAGTGCATGATGGATCAAAGAGTGATTTATTCACAAAGAAAGATGATATATTTTTGTTCGTTTTAGCAAGACCACAGATTCAATAGCAATGAATATCTGGGAGATCACAGATCCAATTATAAAAATACTCGATGGATATCTTTGACATGTGGAGACAAAATCCATTATAAAAAAAGATACGAGAATCCCATTGGGAAACATGACTGTGTACTGTTATATCTTGTAAATACATGTATGACAAAACTTACTGTTCATAAGCAAGAAATATAGATTACATGTACATGTGTATCATAATATGATATTTACGTACATGTTCATGTGTATCATAATATGATATTTACGTACATGTACATGTGTATCATAATATGATATTTATGTACATGTGTATCATAATATGATATTTACGTACATGTACATGTGTATCATAATATGATATTTACGTACATGTACATGTATATTATATATGAGCTCCAGATAAGGGGAGTAAGAGGGTATTTACCCTTTAAAAATTTTAAAATCAGCTTTGGAATTTAGAACAGGGGGTGAAATTACTGATTGGAAATTGAAGTTACAAACTGTAATTGTGATGAATATTATATAAAATTCCCTTTAAGAATTTTGATTTACCCTTTAAATTTGTTCTGGGAGTGAAATACCCTTTACCTGAAAATCTTATCTGGAGCTCTGTATATATTTACTCATTATAATAATTTTACCAATGAGAATATAGAATTGGTATAAATGTACTGATATATTGAATTTGTTCTGCTTGAAGACTTGTTCAGTGTGTGAAGTATTTTCTATTCAAATTTTGTACTTTGGAATTTTACCAAAATATTTATCTACTTAATGTCATATCTGTTAAACATCAAAGAATTATCATTCTGATATACATGTAGATTGTGTATATAGGGTATAAATGTTAAAAAAAAAAATTGAATAATCTTCACTTGCGTAAAACCTACAATAATTTTTATTACAAGAAATCACCAGCAGATTTGACCTAAATCAGAAAGTTACTTGGGAAAAGTAGCCGTTGATTGTTTACATGTAGTTAGTGAAAAAAAATGAGTCATATTTATTTAAAGTCAGAGAGTTCTAGATTGATCTGATGTTCGAAGGCAGAGATAAGCACATAAGTTTTGTGTACTTTTTCCCTGGGTTTTGTTGACATGCGAATCTTTGAACATCAAACGAGTGACTCATATCCTATTAAAAAATTGGATTGGCTTGTCTGTTACTGTTCCAGGATGCTCAGATCAATACCTAGCTCTGCTAAATTTAACTGCAATAAAATATGTTTACCCACTAAAGGTCTGTGGCAATCTACAGATTCTGGCCAACTAAATATCAGTATATTAGATTATCTTGAAACAAGTTATTTTACTTATCTTTTTTTTCACCCCATGAAACATAGGGAATAAGAGTAGAGTGGTACATCACATATAAATCTGCTGTGTACACATTTATACATTAGCCAGATAAGTAGCATGTTGGGACAGATCAATACATAGAACTTTAAATATTACCAAAGTGAGACAATTAGGATAGCTGAACTGTTGATTCCAGACAATTTATAGATCTTGTGGCAAATCAAAATATTTTCAAAGCAAGCAAATGGAAAGTGTTTGAAGTTAATCTCGAACCAGTATTACTCTTGTAAACTATACCGCAAGCAGTCTCATGTACATGTATGAAAGGTTTTTAAAATAATCATATGGGAATGTCATAATGTTTAAAGAATACATTGGTTCCAAATTTTCATTCTGTAGATGTGAATGTTCTTAGAATGAAAATGAAATGGTAAATGTCTGAAGTGAGTACTAACATATATAGAAAACCATAATTACTAGGGTACATATTTGACCCTTTGTTCTCACATACATGTACATAGGGATAGTAATGGTACATATTTGACCCTCTGTTCTCACATACATGTACATAGGGATAGTAATGGTATATATTTGACCCTCTGTTCTCACATACATGTACATAGGGATAGTAATGGTATATATTTGACCCTCTGTTCTCACATACATGTACATAGGGATAGTAATGGTATATATTTGACCCTCTGTTCTCACATACATGTACATAGGGATAGTAATGGTACATATTTGACCCTTTGTTCTCACATACATGTACATAGGGATAGTAATGGTATATATATTTGACCCTCTGTTCTCACATACATGTACATAGGGATAGTAATGGTATATATTTGACCCTCTGTTCTCACATACATGTACATAGGGATAGTAATGGTATATATTTGACCCTCTGTTCTCACATACATGTACATAGGGATAGTAATGGTACATATTTGACCCTTTGTTCTCACATACATGTACATAGGGATAGTAATGGTATATATTTGACCCTCTGTTCTCACATACATGTACATAGGGATAGTAATGGTATATATTTGACCCTCTGTTCTCACATACATGTACATAGGGATAGTAATGGTACATATTTGACCCTCTGTTCTCACATACATGTACATAGGGATAGTAATGGTATATATTTGACCCTCTGTTCTCACATACATGTACATAGGGATAGTAATGGGTATATATTTGACCCTCTGTTCTCACATACATGTACATAGGGATAGTAATGGTACATATTTGACCCTTTGTTCTCACATACATGTACATAGGGATAGTAATGGTACATATTTGACCCTTTGTTCTCACATACATGTACATAGGGATAGTAATGGTACATATTTGACCCTCTGTTCTCACATACATGTACATAGGGATAGTAATGGTACATATTTGACCCTCTGTTCTCACATACATGTACATAGGGATAGTAATGGTATATATTTGACCCTCTGTTCTCACATACATGTACATAGGGATAGTAATGGTATATATTTGACCCTCTGTTCTCACATACATGTACATAGGGATAGTAATGGTATATATTTGACCCTTTGTATGATGTGACTTGAGACTTATGGTATGACTCTACAAGTTCATTTGTATTTGTAACAGAATGATATACTGCTAATCTGCACATGTCATGATTTGATATACAATGCAAGTTTATGACTTTATTTGCCATCATGTAAATCTTGTAAAGTTAGGGGATCTTTATATATACTTGTCTTTTTCAGATTTTTTTTTTTATTGTTGGTGTTGGTTTTAATTTGATATAATGGTTAAATGTCTTTGAGGTATAAATTGAAGAAATGTATCTATTTATTTTCAATTTTTTAATATCATGCATTTTAAACATTTTGAATGTATCTCACAAATTATCCATTAACTTAAATAAATAAATAGAGTGTGATTGACCATGGGGGTGTAAACATTACGAATAATTTCAAACAAAATTTACTGGTAGGTTAATAAGTATTGAGTTTCAATTTCTATCTGTTAAGGATTATAATGTAAGTTACCACCTCAAAATTCTATGGTCAAAGTTCAAATTAGACTTTCAGGATGAAGACCATTGTAAATATTTGCAGATATCAATAAAGAGATTAATTTTCAATTCATGATTTTATCCCAAAACTGACTCTTTCCCCCCCAAAACAATTTAATAACCATTCTCAAAATAAATATGAAGTGAATTGTCAAAAAAATATTTGAAAATGTTTTTACACTAAAATTACATATAGGGGTACATGTTTATTATATTTGGGAAAAAAAATTAAAATTCCCAATTCAAGGTAGATAGCAGTTCCCAAGATATCCTGGATACATGTACATCTAGGACAAGTGAATTGAATAAATCATATTACAAATTCTAATATTCCATGTCATGTATTTTCATCATGGCAATATATTCAGAAATAAGTATGTCTGTATGTATGTGTGTGTGTGTGTGTGTATATATATATATATATATATATATATATATATATATATATATATATATATATATATATATATATATATATATATATATATATATATAATATTTATATATATCCTAGCAATTTAGTAAACCTATGTACACAATTTAGATCTAACTTCTAGATGCAATCGAATAGTGTATACACCTATTTAACTTTCTAGCTGTACACCAACAGTATATTTAGTTTTGAATTTTCAGGACAATGATCCTAGCAATTTAGTAAACCTATGTACACAATCAAATATTTAGATCCTATATTTTCATGATCATCACCTAGATCTGTAAGTCTATGCAATCGAATATTAAATATCTATACTTACACTAATACACTTCCCTGCATTTTCAAACTTTCAGGACTATGACCTTTGTTTGTCTAGCTGTACACATCCAAATGTTGACATTCAGTATTTTCTGGACTATGACCTTTGTTTGTCTAGCTGTACACATTCTAATGCTGATGTTCTATATTTTCAGGACCATGACCTTTTTTATGTCTAACTGTACACAGTCTAACATTGATGTTCTATATTTTCAGGGCTATGACCTTTGTATGTCTATCTGTACACATTCTAATGTTGACTTTCAGTATTTTCAGGACCATGACCTTTGTGTGTCTAGCTGTACACATTCTAACGTTGATGTTCTATATTTTCAGGGCTATGATCTTTGTATGTCTATCTGTACACATTCTAATGTTGACTTTCAGTATTTTCAGGACCATGACCTTTTTTATGTCTAACTGTATGTTGATGTTGTATATTTTCAGGACCACGACCTTCAGCAGAAGATTGACCATGAGATTAAGATGCGAGAAGGCACAGTCAAGCTTCTTGCTGCATCCAAACATCCGGCACAGATGCTGGAGGCAGCGAAGAACCTGCTCACATCCAATACTAGAATCATGAGTTATATGACAGAGTTACAGAAACGCAAAACTGACGAGGTGTTGGGAAAAACTACGTAAGTGTGTAATAGTGTGAAAATACTTGAAACCACTATTCTAGTCAGTAAAAATGATAATTGACAATACTAAGATGCAGAAAAATAAACAAGTTATATTTCAAACAATTTAGGGATGATTATATTGAAAGTATCCTTTCGGCTAGGAACAATCAGAGTTATGCCATATTACCATGGTACAAGTGAACAATTTGATTTTGCATCTGTGCTTGCTGTTCTTCATTGTACAGTGTATATAAAGTTTGAAGTGATTTTTTTAAATGTTACATTCCATGCCAAATGCCATAAAACTACAGTTTAATGTAATGACTAAATTCTCAATTTTAGACAAAAAAGATTACTTCATGGTGAAGTGAGTGAGTTTAAAACCATTATCTTTTAACTTTGAAATAATTGTTGATGATTCTAAAACATCTTTTTTGATGGCGTTCAGATATTACCCCGGTAGTTCTAAAACATTAAATTTATCATATGATCATAGCAGACATATATGTTTATTTACATTTTTAAATATTTTAAATGCTCCTTCAAATTTTTGTCATTCTGCATTACGTTTTGACATAGGCCTACATCTGAAATTGCTAGTATTATCTTTTAGACACATCTGGCTGTTGATTTAAGAAAAAAAATAAAAAGGTTACCAGTAATGTCAAAGATTAAATTGAAAATTTTCTGAAAAATCATTTAACTAGTTTTTGAAAAAATAGTATGTAAACAAATAATAAATAGTTGATATAAAACCATTTTCTTCTGTCAGCCATTCTTAATTTTTGTGAAAAATTAACATTTTGCAAAATTTTCAGCAGAAGACTAGATATTTTGACAAATTTGTATATAACTTTTTTTACCTACACCATACACAGAGGGTATAATTATCTTGATTTTTTCTTCCAATTTTCAGAACATCAGTTGGAAACCAGCTTCCTTGTAAGGCAAAAGTCAGTATATCTGGTGAGTTGAACTTTGAATTTAAAATGTAGAGAGAGAGAGATTAATTTACATTAAATCAATATTAATTTGCTACTTTTATAATTCATTTTGCATTATGATTATATTTTAAAGGTAAATTCAGTGTATAAAAATCCTTATTTCTCCTAAATTTCTCTGTATTTGACAAAATCACATATATACTGTTATATAAATTAGAATTTGACTGACATGTAATGAGTGTTTTAGCACTGTTCATGGTTAAAGATATGCTAATTCGGTTAGAAGCATACTAACAATTATATTGTGTATCTTATCTACTGAAAATTAAATAAATGAAACAACCCACATCATGGTGCTCATGTCAATTAAATCAAAATGTTACAATTAGAGATAAGATAGCGCTACCCACATTCACATGTCTATTTTAAACAAGGATATTTTTTACGTAATCAAAATCTTGTTCAGTTGTAAAATTTTGAGGTTAGCTCTAAAAATCTGTAAATGCTGAAATATGAGCAAAAACCCTGACGTATCATTCAGATATAGATAGCAAAAATACAATAATCAACTTGGGTCAGAATGATCATGTATTCTCTGAAAAAAATTAAACTTAAAGGATTTTGTTAAAAAGCTTGCATTTAGGAAGAGATTTCAAGTTATAATTTGTTTGACATGTAAATGAATAATGTTTTATGATAAAACAATAAATATCTGAAGTCATATATACCAAAACCTGGATAAAAAATTGACATTTTTATATCTTTAAGTCATCAAATTCACTCACTACTCAAGCTCAACATTTATTTCACTATTTTGACTATATAGTCGTTTGTAAAACTTTGGATTTGAGCGAATAGGAAACATATTATTATTTTTCATCATTCGCATATAACTTGTTGGGTCACACTTATGATTTTCCTGTAAAAAATGAATAAATACATTGAGTACGTACTCAAACATTTTTAAAAAATATTTCTGAAGTTTTCCTCAAATGAGCAATGACTCAGATCATTGTTTACAATTGTATGCTGTCAATTTAGAAACATGTCCAGTTATACAGAAAAAAAAATGATGTGTTTTTACTTTAAAATCATGAGAAGTTAGTTGAGGTTGAGTATTGAGTAAATTTGGTGACTTCGGACCCTGATTTGAGGAAAGATAAATAAAGATGCAAATCACAAATATATAGTCATTTGTCAAGTATTTTAGATACCAAAATAATTCTATTCTTTGAAGTCTCACAGTTTTGAGAAAGAATTAGGATGTTCTCATATCAGCAGTTCTTTTTGAGGTTCATTGATTTTACAAACAAACTGTGAAACATTTAAGATAAATTGGCAGTTTATTTTGAAAGATTTCTATGGCTTTTTTTTCTTTTGAAAAAAGCAGTTAACTTGAAAAAAGCCTTATACTTCCTTTGCATGTAGTGGTTAGACAGTAAGTGCACCTGCTTTTTATCTTTCCAGATATTAGAATACCACTAATGTGGAAAGATTCGGATCACTTCAAAAACAAGGGTGGTAAGTACTCATTGGTCCTTTTCAAACAAAACTGAAATTTGAACGTAACTTTTCTCACTTCCTGTTTGGCCACAGCTACCAACGGCTAATTATCTCTTTGTTGTATCAGTTGTTGCCTGATTCTTATCAGTCATTTGTAAAAGATTTTATCTTATCTTCATCTGCTCAGACTCTAAATCAGTAACAAGTGGGAAGAAGTGGTGTTACATTTAAGTGTGATTACTGATCAGTTTGTTGGCAGTAGGACCACACCTAAATTGTAATTACAGGTAGATGTAAGACCTGCCGACTACATATGTATTCAGTAAAAAGTAACAGCTGTTGGTTTAAATTAATTCACACATTAGCTTATACTTTGGGGTACTCAAAATACAGGAGAATAGAATCAGTGTAATGTCTTAAACAGCTCCCAAAATAATGCTAATTAAGCTTACGGTAAGTTGGTATTTCATAGTTAGTAGTTAGTTAGTGGACAAGACCTTTCTATATATAACATGTCCAAAAATAATTAGATGTTGAATGGAAATCTTTATTGATGTTCAATGTTTCTTTGTAAAACTGGGTCAAGTTTCACTGATGATAAATCTGTATTAATATAAATACAAAATGACAGAGAGGAAATATTGCCAAGATATTGTGGGTTAATGAGGTACTTTATAGGTCAAAGGTTCTTGGTCAAATGGGTCATATAAATTTGACTTTGTAGCAGAGTAAAATACTCTAAGGAGCATGTATTTTAAAATCGGTTTAATTTGTAAACTTTTGCTGATTACAAACAGATTAATATATCTCGATGGTACCTTGATATTATTCTTTTCATTTCCGGTAAAACCACATTCTGTTACCAAAGATTATTACAAAGTCCTTTCCTATTTAGTTTCAACACAATTTTCGTTATCAAGCATTAATGTTTTGAAGTGTCTTTATTTGATTCATTATAGATTTCCGTAGTTTTGTTTTATAGTAATGATAAGTTTCGCAGGATACAGCTACAAAAAGCCTCTTAATATTTCCATAAATACGGAAATGTGACATAACGAATTTAATTTCCTGTTAGAATTTTTTAAATCTAGAAAACTGAAAATTTGAATTATGAGTGAATGCAAAATGAAACTGTCAGATATTGTTGATTTAGAATAATAGAAATGATATGATGTATGTTTTGAAAAATTGTGTACCGACATTTGAATTTTGTCAATTCTTATGAGGATGTATAAATCTGGATTATGTTTTTTTTCCAGATTACAGAAGATATGCTATATTTTGTTTATTGAAAATTGGAACAGACATTTTTGAAACTTCTATGATCAACAATGTGGATAGGAGCATGACAGATTTAACATTTGAAGGTGTATCAGTTTAGTAAGTGAAAATATATTTGAAAATAGTGCTTGATTGAAGTTATGAAAAAGCCCAAGTAAGCTACCAGATAGATGTATGAAAGATATTTCCTCATGGCCCTATGGTCCACACTTGCAAATAAACACAGAGGCAATGAAACACATGCACACAAAGACAGAGAGACAGTCACATATACACTCAAAATCACAAACAGTCACACAGACAGACATATAGTCACACATACACACGGTCAAAGAAACTGTTGCACTAAGACAGAGACATATACACACAAAGACAAAGACATGCACAGATAGATATACAGTCACACATACACACAGAGATGGAGAGACAGTCACACAAAAAGACAGACAAAGAGAGACAGTCACACAGTTTTGCAGACACAGAGAGACAGTCACACACATACACACCAGAGACAGATACACACATACATACAAAGACACACATACAGAGACAGTCACACACAGAGAGACACATACACACAGAATACACTTACACATGCAACATAAGGTAATGATTAATACATGTGTAGTACCCAAATGTAGAAGCAGGAATATCTTCATTTAATATGTACTTTTCTCCATCTTTCATGCTGCATTTCTGTACCAGAAGTTTAGAATCAGTAAGAGAACATTTAGATAAAAGCAAATATTGCCTAAAATAGATCTAGTAAATGATCCCAGGGGTCAGTGATCAGTGATTTTAATATCATCTGTTATTGATGATTTTTAAATAGTTTATATGTGATAGGGAAAATTAATTACATGTATACATATTAATTAATCCCATCAGCTTACAGGGTACTTAGATGAGAATTATGTGTCTTGTGCTATTTATAGTCCATTCTTATCAAGTGAACTAGACACATGCTTCCTCTACAGTATTATCCATTTTGTGTATATATAGAACTCAAATTGAAGTTCTTTGCTGAAGATAGCAAAAGTGTATTGATTATTGTTTCTACTGCATTAATAGCTTATAATGGCATCTAATCTCTCCTGATCCAGCATGTGGATTTCATCCCATGATAGATTACAAGAACAAGGCTACTTATCCTGTACAGGAAGATAAAAATAACATTTAATTTAAACTGATTAAAAAGTATCTCTAACAGATTTGACAAGACTTACTGGTTCCATATAGGTGTTTATAGAATATTATCTAAGAGAGAGAAACTTGTGTTGCAATACAAACTTTGTGAAAATCAAAATGTGTATTTATTGTACTTGTTATAACCTGGTATAAAAAGAAAATTATATTACTTGATACCTTTAGAGATAGATTTATAACAAAGTCAATAAGTCATCAGGTGCAGAATATATCAGGTAATTTGGTGTCAATTTTGTGTTTGATTTGAGTAAACTTCTTAAAATATCAAAATTCCTCTTCTAGTGCAGGAAGTCTGTATATCTAAAGAAGCCATCTTAGAATTGTTAATTTTGTCCAGCGGCCATTGTAAAGAAATTTCAATTTTACCTGTGATAAATTACATTGCTACCAACCTATGGCTTACGTGTAATCAACAGCACACTGATTTTCATAAGATTTTGATTAATTCAGACTGCATGTAACAGACATTAGGAAATTTTCCTAATTGAAAATAGTCATATGAGTTAATGATGTCCGTGATAAAGGTCATGCTTTAACATGGCTGGTATCCATGATTTCTAGTTGTATAGATAAAAAAAACCATCATTTGATATTAAATTTGGATTCTGTTATGTCAGTTTTAAACCAGTTTTAATTTTTTTTTTTTTTTCCTTTTTTTTAATAGCAACAATGTACCGCATGATTTTACCTGTAAGTTTGATGTATACTGTCACAAATTACATGAGGACTTGACGATTGCAAGTACCCCTAAAAAATTACGCAAGAAGATTAATGATTTGTCAGGATCTGTGGGCAGAAGTGTGGGAAAGAGACTGTCCGGATTGGTAAGAACTGATTTCTTCATAGTGGAATGTTTTATCAATTGGTATTTCTTCATCTTTACTTCCCACCAATTAGTATGTAGAGAATAAGATTAACATGTATTCTATTGTTTTGAACTGCACATTTTTATAATCGTGTAAGTAAACATGGTTGTATGGTTATAATCTCTAGAATTGTCAGTCAAATATTATCTTATAATCCATATATCACAGTATACTTATACGTGTATAGAGCACAATACATTTTAAATGTATGAAAAGAATTCTTGCATCAGACTTTCCACCTGCTCCATCTTCCAACAACTGTTTTAATTTACTCCATCTTCACTGTTGATGTTTAGAAACTTGGTCGGACAAAACAAGATATAGATTTGTCTGACCAGCTCACTGACAAGCCTCAACTTTGTTGTGTAATTTTCAGACATCACCACATTTGATAGAATATGATATAAGTCATTCACAGTTGTCTTTTTATCTTTCAGAATGATGCTGACATAATTGGAAATATGGTTCTGTAAGTAATTTAAAACTGATTCATTTTGTTTTTCTCGCACAAATATATCAGTTACATAATACAGCAGAGTATATCACCGATTAAGAGCAATATCATTTTATGTAAACCTTCGAATATATACATTGATTTACAAAATTTCCGTCCCAAAAAAGTCTCAGCTTCAAAATAATTAAACATATGTATTTCGATTTTTTTTTTTGCAAACAAAGATGTTTTTTACAGTTAATAGGCATATGAAAACAACATTTCTTTTTTAACTTTATCAATAATTTAAAAGAAAAGAATGACTAAGTTTCATCTCCTTTTCATTTGAGAAATATATGATCCCTTTCAACCCCACAGGACACAAAGGACTGGTCTTATACAACAAAACAGTCCATACCATTAAGATACTTGGGTTGACAGGGTTAAACTTGAAATGGAATGGTCTGAAACTTTAAGCATATGAGATCTCTTTTTATCAATGTTATACCTTATTTTTGACACGCTTTATGATAAAATGGTTTGTACAATTTATAGGGGTCCTAGATTTGAACTAATGGCCAGTGGAACGATGGATCTTTCGAATGTTAGTGAGAATGTTGGGACCTTTGACCTGCAGATAGAGCCAACACCAGAGGGAGCAGGATGTGAGTTACCATTGTTTGGAGTTTTTTGTTGCAGACTTGCGGCTCAGCCAGAGTGTTTGACTAATCCCACCACGACAGGATACCTCAATCTTTTGGTGAGTGCCTTGTTTTGTTTAGTATTGTTATATATTGGTTAACCCAAATATTTAATCCCATAGCAATAGGATGCCTCTATATTTAGTTGAGTACATTCCTATATTGCCATAAATTAAAATGAGACTGCTGAATAAATTGGCTAGCAAGGTATATAGCTCCAATTTTCCATGTTCTATTCTTAATTTTCCACATTCTATTCTGTATTTTCCACATTCTATTCTGTATTTTCCACATCCTATTCTACATTTTCCACATCCTATTCTACATTTTCAACATTCTATTCTATATTTTCAACATTCTATTCTACATTTTCAACATTCTATTCTTCATTTTCCACATTGTATTCTACATTTTTCCACATTCTAGATTTTCCACATTCTATATGAGGATAAATAGACAAGATAGCAGGGGATAGCATTACCAATTCTAGGGAATTGATTCCTTTTTGCCCCATAAGGAACCACCTTATAAAAATTGATGATATTGACCTGTTTTTGGTTATTAAAGTTTTCCTTATGTATATTCTTTGATTAGAAATAGGAGTTTATTTTTGTGATGTTTATTCACTTTTAGCCCATTATATATTATGCATTATAGATTTATTTTAAAAGATGCTGTAGTAAAGAGTCGGCCTAATGTCTGGTATAAAAATATCAATTCTTTCCCTCTTCTGTTTATTTTTTTTTCTAAGTAAAAGGATATGATAGTTAAATTGAATAAAATAAAATCTGTTTCTGTTTCCAGGATGATGAAGACAAAGTTAAGAGATACTGGTGTATCTTAAAAAACCTGAAGTTAGCCTGCTGGTCGTCACCTAGTGATGTCGAAGTTACAGAACCACTTCTTACTATACCAGTCACAAAAGTAGGTTACACTCATAATCTGAAAAAAATATGGTTCATATCAAAATTATATGACTAAATACTAATTCAAGGCTTTTGATAGAAGATTCTAAGAATAAAGTAATACAGAAGAACTTTGATGAGTAAAAAATTCTCAAAATCAGCACTACTTATAAACGTTTTATAATTTGATTTTTTATGAGCCGAATTTCTTGATGTTTCGAATAAAATTTTGACCCAAACAACAACAAACAAACAAACTGAACAAACAAACACTTCTTTGATTGATTGTTTGATGACTCATGATTTTAAATTCTTACAATTTATATTACCGTAGGTTATTGTGAATCTTGTATTCTTTATATATATTTCAGAATACTCAAATAAGTGAAGCAAGCCCCCCAGGAGGTTCCAATGCTTTCGCATTCCATATCAAAACCAGTCAGAAATCGGTGACAGTAGAACACACATTGGCAGCAGCTTCCAAAGAGGAACTTGGTACATGGTGGGACGGTCTACAGCAACACTTACTGGATCAAGGTATTTAGTTTGTTTTACTAGACCTTATTCTGAACATTCCACAGTGTTTAATTTTGTGTATTATAATTTTGGTTGTGAAATATAGGGATTTATCAGTTAAATAGATTTGTTATTTTTCACATTGTGAAAAATAATTTTCCATGCGAAATCAGTACCTTAATAAACTGTTAAGGTATTTTTCAAAAATTTTGGGATTACTTTTTCTTGCTTTTATGAGAAATGTTTTTATGAAAAATGTAATAAATAGAAAATTTGCCAATTTTTAAATTCAGTTGTCAATTATCGTCTATATATTTTAATATTATGACAGATATACTGGCCTTTGCCATCTTTGTACTAATGATTAGTCACAATGACTAAACATGAGTAGTGAGATAGACAAATCATGACTTACTTCAGTAGTCTTGTCACTATTTAATCATTTTGAGTTTGAACCTATGATAATTGTAAACAGAGATTAAAGGTCTGCGGAAGGGGGGGGGGGCATCTAGTGTTTGGATCATCTGCCAGTCTGTCTGTCTGTCCGTAATTGTTGTGACAACTCCATATTAGTAAAAGATTCTTGAGTGGGACGTTAAACAACAACAAATCAAAGAGTTTTAAATATTATTAATATCTTCGAGGGTGTGTGTTTCTATTTTAATTATATTTTAATTATATAATTGTATTGTTCTGTCTTTACAGCACTCTGGAAACATGCCTGTGATCATATCATCCCCATCCAAACCCCATCACCTCGAAAGAAACCTGCATTTTTGCGAAAGTCCTCACTCTATGAAGATACTCCATTGAAAGGTATGCACATTTATTTACTAATTGAAAACCTCTGTGTATTACTAAACTGAGTAGCAACTTACAAACCAGGAGAACCCTCATTAAGATGTGTTATTAAAAAAAAAAACATTGACCAGTCAATGCTAAAAAATAAAAACTTATACTTCTGTTATAATAGTAAATCTACAGTAATCAACCATATTTGTAGAAATATATTGATAACTATTTTAATATGCAAATTATATATGCAGATTCATTGGTCAGGAGGCTGAAAGAGTCAAAATTCAAGGAAAATAAATTGTCAGATGTTTGTTTGATTATTTGTTGTATCAAAGGAAGAAAGGCCAACAAAAATGAAGGCTATTCACTCCAAAATATTAAATGACTTGTTTTTTCTGTTGTTTTAAGCTAGTCTCTTACAGTCTATGGTGTTAAAAGGGATATCTGTACTTATGATAGGTGACTCATTTAATGCGTGTCTTTATTTTCCTTTCTGTATCTCTTATTCTTGCTAAGTGCTTCATCTTCAAGTTAAGTGCCACATCATACATTTCATTCACATAAAGCTTATAAGATATAGCAGGATGATATCTATATATGATATATCAACCTCAATATAATCATAAATCTGCATCCTACCCCATTTCACAAACAAGATTTAGGAATTAAGTGGAAATTTATATACCATAGTAAATTTACATGACTGCTGTTGACTAGTATACTTTTAGATGTTAAACATTATGAACATCCCTTATACCGTGTTAAGTGGAATGTTTGGGTTGAAATTTTGTGGAAATTTGCATTTTACAGAAATATTCAAAATCGAACCTATGTCAATATTTATCTCTAGTTCTATCTGTGTAAGTCAGCTAAATACTTTGAATTAGATTTTGATGAATTAGATCCAGATTAGATCTTTGTACTGTAACTTATTATATATCAACCTTAACGTCAATCATTTCTTTCTTTTTTTTGTAGATGCTCCAAGCTCTAGACCAAATAGTGTAGTAGGCGATCTTCAAATGGAGGATGACCAACTGAACAAGATGTTGAGCACACTTATGGGTGAAGCAAAACAAATAAGGGGAGACAATTCATATTCAACCACAGTTTAGTAATATGTAATCATATTAACGCCAATACTGTGTTCAGCTTGATTCACATTCAAGTGCTACTGACATATATTATACAGCATATTGACATATGAAATATTGGAGCAATACTCATCATTTTGTGTTTGTATGTCAACAGTGCCGTAACTTTTCCTTTACATTGGAATTATTTATTGGTTTATCACATGTGACTTCGGAGCCATATTTAGTGACACGAGACAAATTCCAGAATGAAATATTGGGTAATTTCTTGCCTAACTGGTCACTTTCCATAGATATGGAAGTGTTAAATACATGTAGGCATAAACATATTTTTATCAACAGGAAGATTAATGTCAGTTTTCTTTTTTTTTTTTAAATTACTCTTCAACATTTTGAATGACCTTCAGAAGTTGATCAGTTAATATGACTTACAAAATACTACCAACTATTATATTATTTGTATTATTTCAACAGAGGCACTGGTTATTGATCATGAAATTTTAACAAAAAATTAAATTATAAACGAAATCCAGCAAATTGAAAAACGTATTATAAAGTTCATCTGTGTAGTATTCTATACACTTAAAAAGTGTTTAGATTGTTGAGGGTGTCAGGTTTGACCTATTTACAATACGATTTGTAGTGCTACTGTACAGTTCTAGTATTTATATGTGTATATGTTTAGTGAATGTGATCCCACAAAACCACGGAAACAGATCACGAAATGATTTGAGACTGGTCAAAATTAGAACAAGATATTTTTTATAGTTGTCAAAAACATAGATGGGAATCTTGTTATGTCGAAATTGGAAATCGAAATACTCATGATTTTGATTGATAGATAAGTAAACATTAATTAAATTTTGATTATCCCAAATTCTGTATATCTTGAAGGAATAGGGGTGGACCCATGAACTTCAAGACAATGAGATTCTAATGTACTTGTGTATTTGATGCTCATCAAGGCAGTATCCTAAATATTAAAACCTAAAAACTTGGTCATAAATTTAAGTGTAAAATTCCGCTTGATAAGCATTTCATAGAAAAACAAAAGAATTTCTAATTCAGACGATGAATTTTTCCTGATCTCAAGAGTCTGATTGATAGGCTTATATATTAACGGTGTTTAGATGGTTCTGTTTATTTTGCTGAAAGTTGAACTGTTTTGATATCCGTGTCATTCAAAGCTTGTGTCTGTAATATTTGGATAGACACAAAATATTGTGACACTTGCCTGTATGTGGTATGTTAAGTGCCGGAAATATGCTTCATGCTTTAACCAGGAAAAAAATGGTATAAATGTTAATATGTTTGTAAATCTTTTGTTATCCAATAAAAATTCTGTTTTTAAAGAAGCTACTTAAAATATTTAAATTTCTAAAATGTGCAGAAGCTAAGTAGGGTACTGCTGACACCTGTCATAGTAGACAGTTATTTAGGTCATATACTGATAAAGGTCATCTAAAGGCCCTCATCATGGAGCTTCTTTTCCCTTCTATTACAAAATTAACATGTTTTGACATCTGAACCTTACATGACTGTCTTTCTACTACTGCAATTCTATTTTCAAGCAAGAGACTTTTAAAAAGTTGATTCAAGATATTGAAGATACTGCATCTGAGTTGAAGTTACTTGCACTTGGATGGAAATCATGATCAATTTAACTTGGGTGTTCAGATCAGAAATTGCCCACCTGTTGGGCATTTGTGGTTACATGTAACACCCATATCTTGTTATATATGCAAATGTTGTTGGCCTTAACATGCTTCATATTGATCTCTTTGTTTCTCTGTATGGTGTGACCTTGAAGATGCAGTTGACAATTGCATATTTGTCGCTGTATATACATGTATATCAATATGTATCATTGGCAGCTTTGTAGATTTACATGCCATGGCAGTGTTAGATTTTTAGACAACTTGGCCATCTTTATCAGTCAACTCTGTCAGTGTTTCACATCTATATAGAATTCTCCTTTTGTTTTTCATTTCTTAATTACTCACACATTCAAAAATATTTCACCCAGGTAGCTTAAATAATGTAAGTCAGTTGTTATATTTACCATACAATATGTAATTAGACTAAAACATAATAGCATATTGTTTCTGTATGGATTTCCTTATTGAGAGCGACATTATTTAAATGAATGTACAGATGTGATTCCGGCATAGGTAAAGTTATGATAGCACTTAATTCTGTCGTGATTATGCAAAGTTAAAAGTTTCGGGTACACAGATTTGTTTTGGAACCACAAGTTTGATTGTTACAAGTGATGTTCGATGGTTGTTTTCAAATTTTAAAGAAATGTTGATCCACTTCGTTTATAATATGTCAAATATTTTAATATTGTCATCACCTCCTCTGTAACTTTTAAAGAGTCTGATGTCATGTTTACAATGCTTTAAATGGTTTTAATGCTTTACATGGTTTTATTATCATTTTTAATACTTCACACATTGTTTTGTATGTCATACATTGTCTACCCGTCTATAATATTGGAAATGAGTGAACACACGTCTCAGTTTCATCTTGGATTTTTTATAAACGGATTTTTTTTAATTTTGACATCTCATCATCATTTTTCGACACATTCCCTTTGAACACTTCTTGATTTATTGCTCAAATTACATTGATTTTTCAAATATTTGTAACTAAGCAGAGTAGAAAGCTGATGTACGAGATCTGTCATCTACATTTTATCACTTCATTCATGGATTGTCAGAATTTAGAAAACCTTTGCAGATATGGTATCTGAATGGTCTTATTCTGAAATGTTCTCATTCCCAATTTTTGTCTATTGTACCTCGTATTTCTGAGCTCTTCTATCACCAGTCAGACTTTCAGAGTGTTTTTATATAAAATGATGTTACATTTTTGAAATAGTGATGTCTTTTTTTTTCTCTTTTTCAATAGAATTACTTGTCTGAGACAACTTACAATTCCAGATAATTGATGATACTATGTGTCTTATTTCAAGAGACATAAAAGATTAAGTTGAGTTGAGTAAGTGGAATGAAATAATAAATGATATCTTACCAAGTCATGTTTTAAAAAAGATGTTTTAACAAATATTGGAGTTGTTCCCCTTGATGTACTTAAAGCAGATATAAGGGGTATCACATCTTTTGAAATAATTTGGAAGAAATGTCTGTAACAACATACAATTGCTTTAAATATTACTCCTCTTCTAGATAATAAGTTGACCACAGATACATTTAAGTTATTTTGAAATTGAAGAGATAATTTCACCTATAGAAAAAAATCTTGGTGAATCTTTTTCTTTAATTTTTTTTTTATAAATGAATACTGTTACTGTTAGTCAGTGGAAATTTCTGTTTGTTTACCTGTGAAATGCCTGGTTTATTTATCATAATGCAATACCATTTCATATTCAATTACTGTAAAAGTGTTATGTTGAGAGTGTGTTTGTATATATATATATAAATGTATATCTTCAAAACGTGAGAAAAGAATGTGTGGAAGTGTGATACGGTTGGAAGTGTATGTAGATTAGAGATATAATCTATTTCTCATCTTTTTCTTGTCTTCTGTGATCTCTCTATCACCTGTAAACACTCAGCAATGTTTGAAATATAATTTCATAACCAAGATCTCTGCTGTTAACATAAGAATAAATTTTGTGTAAAGCAAACCATTTGTTTCTTTGTTATTATGCTATATAGTTATTGAAGGAGAAACTTTCTATATGTGTACATCTGTTGTTACACAATGTTTTCTTTCACTCGAGACGGATTTGTCAGAGAAATTAAATGATGGGGTAAATATTGTCCCACACAAGCCCATTACAGAAGTGCCAAAACTACCCCTTTTAGCAAATTTCTTTTGCTTGTTTGTAAACAAAGATGGATACAATCGCTCTTGTGTACTGTTGCAACTGTCAAACACTACTTTGAGGGAGGGGTGGTGAATTTTCAATCCTTGTGCAAAAAAATTTTGTTTGTCCATGACACTGTTAGGTAGAGGAAGTTAGTCTAATGTGTCAGGTGTTGTATGGACAATACGAAATTAATTACTTCAGTTGTTACATACAGGTGTCAGGAAAATAATGAACAGCTCAGTATGGTATGGGATGGAGAAATCTCAACCACCCAGAGAAATAATGAACAGCTCGGTATGGTATGGGATGGAGAAATCTCAACCACCCAGAGAAATAATGAACAGCTCGGTATGGTATGGGATGGAGAAATCTCAACCACCCAGAGAAATAATGAACAGCTCGGTATGGTATGGGATGGAGAAATCTCAACCACCCAGAAAAATAATGAACAGCTCGGTATGGTATGGGATGGAGAAATCTCAACCACCCAGAAAAATAATGAATATCTCACTATGGGGATATCTCAGCCAGTTATGTTTAAAGTTTTAGCCTCTTTGCCCTGACAAAAAGTCAAGTACTGAGTGAATTAAGTGCAAGTTTTTAGTAGACTTTTATACAAATTTGTATTTATCCAAGATCCCTTGTAACAATATACTTTGATTTAAATAAGCAAATGTAAACATATCTTTAAAATGCTGAAATACTGAACTTGGATACAGTAACTAGAAGTACTATATTTTAATTATTCAAAAATATTTAGAATCTGAGCCTGAAGTCACTAGATTTATTTAATGTTCACATTCAACTTTTATTTTATTATTTTTACTATTTAGACACTTGCAAAATTTCTAGATGTAACTGAATAGGAAACAAATTATTTTTAGTCATTCACATAAAAAATTTGGTCAAATTAATTATTTCCCAATGAAAAGTGCCTTGGGTATTGTTATATTCTCTGTTTTTGTATATTTCTTTTACCTCAAATTAGGAATAATTTTATAATTATTTACAATTGATGCCATAAATATACAAAAATGTCCTGTTGCATAAATTTTGTGTTTTCATTGCAAAATAATACATGTTTAAATGAGTATTGAATAAATTTTGTGGCAGGGGTGTGTGTGTGTGACTGAATGTGTTATATATATATACAGTGGAATCTCGTTATGTCAAAATCAGATGTGTCGAAATTTCGGTTAACTATATAATTATACTACTTTTATTTTCAGATATCTCAGTTTTTATCTCGAATTTCGCTTATCTCAAATTAATTTTCTGGTCCGAAGTATCGTAATATTATACAATTTTCACTTGTTATCTCGAAATTACCTTCTGTGATTGAAGATTTACATTTTGTATGCAAAAGTATTGTAATTATTTACTTGTTTTCCTGGAAAACATGAGATAATGAACTTCCATAAATGACCCAAGGTAAAAGGGTAATTAATAATTTCTTAAAACCAATTTGAATTGAGCAGTCTCCTGGGTATGTCTATTCGTTGCCCAAGAAGAAAAGAAAATATATATATATATATGAATATATATATGTATGTCATACTAATATACTTAGCAATTTGTCAATTGTTAAAACTTTTATCTAGTCTTATAAGTGGTTTATCATGAGTCTTTGAAGTGGGTTTGCCTTTCATAAACACAAGTACTTGATAATGACTGATAGTATCTGTTGGGGAAACACATTAGAAGTGGGTGTTGACAGTACAACTTGTAGTTACTGTAGCAACATGATTCACTAAAGTGTAAAACAGACTTGGGTTCTTGAGCCTTACATGTACTGGTTATATTTACAGCAACAATATACCTCTTGGTATCACCTTGTATCTACAAATCCTGGTGTATTATCTGTTAATAGCTCTCGAGATAACTTTGTATGTAACAAAATCTAAGTCCTGGGTAACCCATATCTATGTTGTTGACTTTGACTATGACTGACCACATGTATACCAGTCATAATAACCAGTTAAAGAGTCAACAGCATCACTGGTCACTACCAGTCTATGTATACTTTGAAATTTCAAATAGAAAACATTTATCTGTTCTAAAATTCGCCCTTGGTTATTATAGTCAAGAGGATGACATGTATGCCTATGTTTTGATTATTTAGCGTCAAATTTCACATTTTATATTCGTAATAGAGGGCAATAATTACAAATAATTAAATGAGGGCCAATTATTCAAGGTTTAAAGTATCTCCAGATTTAATCTGCGTTATTATTATGAAATCCTACATCCACCTTTCACTGATACAGACATAATTATGTCAACGTCAAGTTTCCCTTTATCATATAACACATGTAGTAATCTAACCTGTACATCTACATGTATATTCTGTATAGATAGGTAATCTCTCATATAACTCTTATGTCCATAGATCATAAGTAGGTCAATGTAAGTATGATAAATGAGGTCAATGTTAACATTATTTTGAATTTTGAACATTTTAAATTTTAGATATTAATACATCATAAATGGTCAAACTTGATTACAAAACTATTTTTCCTCTCATTTTTGTTCATACCACTCCCAACGAAATAGAAAGACAATAATTATGACCCCAAAATAAATGAATAAATTAAAACACCGTAATAACTTTACTCAGCAGCATGATGAAATAACAAGAGGCTCTCAAGAGCCTGTATCGCTCACCTGGTTATTTGCTTGAGAAGATCAGACGAACCGAGCAATTTTTGTAAAGGACCTTCCATACATAAATCCTGTAAAGTTTGGTTGAATTTGCTTCAGTGGTTTCAGAGGAGAAAAATGAAAATGTGATTTTCCCATAGGGTCCAATGATAAACTAAGCCCAGCCCTGGCGGCCATGGTTTTGACAGATCGGAACGAAATGAGCAATCTTTGTAAAGGACCTTCAATACATCATTCTTCTAAAGTTTGGTTATATTTGCTTCAGTGTTTTCAGAGGAGAAGATGAAAATGTAATTTTCCCACAGGATCCAATGTTCTTCTTCCAAGTCAGGAACCGGATTCATGAATGAATGAATAAGGTTCTGCGAAAACTTTGCAGTGTGTGCAGCGGGGACATCCCGATAGTCCGACGGTTCGATAGTCCGACGGTCCGATAGTCCGACGGTTCGATAGTCCGACGGTCCGATAGTCCGATGGTTTGATACTTTTGGTACATTTTTTACCTTTGACCTTGACCTTTGACATTTTTTTCAGTTCATTATAGAAAATACATAGGCGTAGGGAGCGGGGGGGGGGGTTTCAGGGGGAGGCCCCCACTTTTTCTGAGCCATGAGATCCAAACTGTCGGACTATCGGACCGTCGGCCTATCGGACCGTCGGACTATCGACATGTCACCCTTTTGTTCTATTTAATCCTCTTGATAGCCATGAGGTTAACTGTCGGACTTTTCAACCAACGGACTATCGGACCGTCGGACTATCGACATGTCACCGTGTGCAGCACAGCAGTCTTCTTTTGGCTATATAATGTTAAACTAAGCCCCGTTCTAGTGGCCATAATTTTTGACGGATCGGTCAACAAAAATTTTCAACACCGGTTTTGTAAAGCCACCTTGCAATACATCATTCCTGTAAAGTTTGGTTAAATTTGTGTCAGTGGTTTCAGAGGAGAAGATGATTTTCCTATAGGATTCAATGTTAAACTAAGCCTCGCCATAGCCGCCATGTTTTTGACGCAAAGTGATTCCAAAAGCCAGGTGAGCTAAAAATGGCGGTGATAAGGAACAATTTTCAACAACGGTTTTGAAGTTGCAACATCAATATCTATTTGGAAACCAAATTTCATTGAAATCAAACAATGTTGAATTTTCCCGCCTTTTTTGTCGGCCATTTACAAAAATGGCGGTCAACAAACAATTTTCAACATCGGTTTTTGAAGTCGCCAAAATTCATGGCAAACATTTTATCAATTTACATTCTGACCTCTATTTTCATAGTTTTGGAGTTTTGAAGACAAAAACATAAAAATTGAAAAAATTCTGTGAAAAAAGGGCAATAACTCCTACACAGGTTTTTGGATTGTCTTCAAATTTTCATGGTGGGTAGATCTTGATATGAAAATAACATTTTTGCAATTTACACTTGACCTCTATCTGCTACATTTTTTGAAATAAAAAATTAAAAATGCCAAAATTTTGAAAATTTTACAAAAAAAGGAGTATAACTCCGAGATGAGTTTTCCGATTTTCTTCAAAATTGCATGGCAGGTAGATCTCATCAAGCTGATCACTTTTACCCTTGTCAGATTTTTGATATCAAATAACAAATTTGAAACTAAATACCCTAGTAACGACTCAGTTCAAGTTTGGTTCAATTTGGCCCAGTGGTTTCAGAGGAGAAGATTTTTGAAAGTGAGTTAACGACGGACGGACGGACGACGGACGGACGACGGACGCAAAGTGATGGCAAAAGCTCACCCTGACATAGTCAGGTGAGCTAAAAATTAGAGATGGAAATTTCAAACAGAATAATTTTTATTGACAAAAATAAGGAATACATATCTGGAAATTAAACAATAAAGATAATGATCTCTTTTGAAGAGTGAAATCGAAGCTTAATTTGATATACACATAACATTCATTGTTACTAGGTAACAAGCTCAATTATATCACAACCAATATTCCAGAAAATGTCACCATCTCCACAAAACAACAAAAATACACAAGGTATTGTAACAGTAAAGTCAAAGGCTTTTTAGTTACTGATTACCAATGTTTTAAGTCAAATTACGTCTGTACGATTAATAAATGAATATATATAACACAAGTACACACAAAAAAGACAATATTGACCCAACATATAACAATCTATGATAGAGCAATTTTATACTTACCAAATATGAATACATTTCATATAAATTTAACAATAAGGATCATAGTTATAAATACATTTTATAAGAATTCAACTATATAGACAATAAATATCTACCAAAGTAACAAAGTTTGAGAAAGTACAAAATATTTGCTATGTATCACAGTTACTTCTGATTGACGTGACGACATTACAGTCAAACTCGATTACAATGGAATTCAAAGAGAGCAATATTATTTTTGTTTAACATGATCAAATTTCAATGTATAGTATCTGATATAATTTTTGTAATCTTATAACGGCAACAGAACCATATATAAATATATGCTCACATCAATATGTAAATTAGGCCTACTTTGGAGGGAGGAAATGAAGTTACATGTAAGTGCTAAATTTTTGTGAAGGTCTGCTCATGCACACATGTACCACTGGAACGTAGGCTGATTTTTTTAAGCATGTAATGAGTTTACATGTGGAAGATCGTCGGTCTCTTTTTGGGTAAACAAATTCTCTCCACCACCAATGAAAAGTGGCTGCCACAAAATACATATAACTGAAAAATTAACGAGTGTGGCATAAAACATCATTTAAACAATGCCAGTCTTTAAAGGCAGGTGGTCTTTATATAGAGGCTGATTTGTACACAAATGGTACAAATGGAACAGCCAAAAAGTCTTTGTGACCAGGTGGTCTTTATACACATGAGGTCACTAAAGCAGGTTTAACTGTACTATTTAAGAGTTATCTCTCATTGATTGTGGAGCTGTGTGTGTGTGTCCCCAAAGGAGTTAATAACAGACCCCAGAATTGAATATTAGAATAATAAAGAGCAAAATATAAATTAAAATGCAAGTATTTGATAACTTCCTTGAAGGCATTTTGTATGTATAAGTATACAAAATTCAAATGAACCTGTAGAAGTAATGAAAGCACTAGTGTCTGCAAGTGTACCTTAAATACAAAATATCCCTTTTTTCTCATTTACACACAAAGAAAATGAAGTAGTGAAAATCAATGAAAAAGATAAAAACTGAATAATAAAAGAAAAAAATACTAAATGATAACAAACAATATTTGTTCAATGAATAATCGCCATAAAATCTGAGGGCGGTGTCGGGGAATCATTTATAATTCACACAAACATTTTATTGAATCAGAATTTGACATGTCATTTCGTTATTTTTTTTACAGAGACAAGTCATAACTGATTGCAAAAATATGAATGAGTGTTACAAAGAAATAAATTTCATCACTTGTATTTCAGATGTAATTTGAATGAAAAATGATTTAATAGAATCTGTTACCAATTTACGATTGATTTCATCTGATCTCCGGAATTCTGTGTTACATTGTTAATAAAAATTCTGGTTGAGACATTAAATGAGAATTAAATGTTACTGGGTAACACCAAAAATATGATTACTTGAAACTGACAAACTTGTCAAAAAACAGACAATTGATTCTTTTGACCTATAAACAAAGATTTTTAAACTATAAATAAATCGGTCATCATAGGCAAATCAGAAGACTAATGCTATGTACTAAGGGAACATACGATACGATATGAAGCGATTAAACAAATCTGCGAACATCCAATTACATGTACTTGTAACAAAAAAATTGTAGCAAGAAAGTACACTGCCGAAATCTCCCATTATTTGCCATAATTAAAAACTTACGCTAGGTATAAACCACAAGAATATCTAAAATAATTGCATTACTTTTGATCACATATTTGTAAAGCTGAATTTTGTCAACAAATGCTACATTTACTGTCACATGTGTGAGTACATTTTAGGAATATATATACATTGTAGATGTATGCATTTGTATTTTTAAAATATCTTTGTATACTGAATGAAAGTCATAATGAATTAACAGTAATTCAAATAATTATCATTAAAATTCCAGTCCTTCCATATCTGCCCACTTACGTATGTCCTGCTGAGATCATTTCATGACTAGTAAAATGTGATGTATACAGGTAATATCCTCTGTGGATCATGTCAGACAATTGTACATAAGAGGCTCTAAAATGCTCAAAATGAAAGAATAAAGTCAAACAGTTATAAATGAATGAATGAGAGAGAGAGAGAGAGAAAGAGAGAGAGAGAGAGAGAGAGAGAGAGAGAGAGAGAGAGAGAGAGAGAGAGAGAGAGAGAGAGAGAGAGAGAGAGAGAGAGAGAGAGAGAGAGAGAGAGAGAGAGAGAGAATGAATGAATGAATATCAGAGAATCTGTTGAAATGCAGCTTAGGACAAGATTGAACTTACAATATTTTACTAGTTCTACCACTGGCCTCCCATTTAAAGTTACTTACAATTAGATTGTATTTTGGTTTACATATAAGGCTACAAACAAATCGTTACAGGGTGTGATCACCTGGGAGTCAAATCACTCATCTGAGAAGAACAAATTCTTACAACTTTTTTTTTATCCCATTTGATTGATTTGATTTGAATTATGTTTTAAGCCACACTCAAAAATTGTTTCAGTCATGTGGTGGCAGCCAGTGTTTAATGGTGGAGGAGAGAACCCACTTACAGTTTATCTGGGAAGAGACTACCAGCCTTCTGCAAGTAAACTGGCAAACTTTCGTACAAAATCAACTTGGGTTCCAGCGGGGCACAAAAATGCGCTGACCAGAAATGAAAGCATGATGCTCTAAACCCTCTGCCATGGAGGTCCTTTTTTCTAAGTCATATGTTCCATACGAGAAATGAAATGATGTTTAAATATTCATGAAATTTATGTCTCCAGTTATCAGATAATCACAGGTTTACAGTCTATTAGCATTACATTGACAACATTGGCATGGATAGGATTAGTTTGACTTTGACTTTGGGCCCTCTTACTATCAAGTAGTAAGGTAGCCATTTTCTCATCAGTTCATACCAGTAATTAAATTGAGCTTGTTTTTTAGAAGAAGGTTTTAGAAAGACTCCATCCTATAACCATCATGCTTTAATGATAAAAGGGGGCATAGTACATGTATTTTATTTATAACAATAATTAAAAAATGATTGATAATCTGAGCCAGAAGGGCATCCTATTCACCTTTAATCTTTTTTACAGCATGTTTGGTTGAC
Organism: Atrina japonica; assembly: GCA_030159075.1. Classification (NCBI taxonomy): domain Eukaryota; kingdom Metazoa; phylum Mollusca; class Bivalvia; order Pterioida; family Pinnidae; genus Atrina; species Atrina japonica. Next base: position 89,744 of record BROG01000315.1, on the reverse strand, counting down.
ACTCGTTCTGCAGTTTCTGAGAAGAAACAATGAATAGTTATCTACCCCTTGGCAAATAATGGACTCTTCTTTACATCAATGAGCAAAGTCAGTCCAAATGTGTTTGTAGGGGGTTAAAGAGTTACGGTAATGCATATGGCCAATAATGATGTCAGCTTATAGAAAAACTTTCAATAGATCAAAATATACGTAAATGTAGATGAGCTGAAAATTTTTACTCTCTTAGACTTACTTTGGCTCCAAGTCAAAATGGTAATGTGGTACCATGTGGTGCTGTATGAAATGAAAAATGGAAATGTGTGACTATGATTTTAAACAATAAACATTGGTATAACGTATACCTGAAAGTTTTCGCCCCGGCTATTTTAAGCCCTGGGTTATTTTTGCCCTCTCATCTAAATTCGCCCTAAATCACCATAGTCTCATGGATGCCAAACTTATTTTGCTTTAATTGTTTAGCTGGAAAATTTCACTTTCATTTTTAATTTGCCCCTCATCTAAGGGCGAAAATGGCAAAAATTAAACAGGAGCGAAAATGTCCAGTTATACATTAAAATGTGATAATATTTGAAATAATGCCTCCTCTTAACTTGAAATTTCATTGTTCAATTACATTTGCTTATTTTCAACAGACACAAGATTCCTTCATGAGATTGTTTAACAGGGTGAAATATGAAAAAACAACAAGTGAAGAAATGAGAGCAGGTATATATGTAGTTCATTTTTAAGGATGCCAGCCTTTATCGAGATTACCTTTTTGAATGCTGAATCAAACGTATAATCAAATTGATATTGCATACAGAGATGTGCAAAAAGTATTTGGTCACTACAGTATTATTTTCTACTATCTATTTCATGTAAACTAATTTTTGTTTTAAAAAAAAATATTGAAAAGCCTTCTGGTATTGTATTTCAATAGAATTTCCACTGTTAAACAAAGAATTAGATACCGTTTCATGATACATTTTGATTTTATTTTTTTTTTTAATTTGAAATTTAAACAGAAAATTACATCCAAATAAGAAAATCAAATCCATTTAATCAATACAACTTGGTAACATATTCTCTGTTTAACAGTGAAAATTCTATTGAAATGTGATAAGAAATAGCTTCACAATATTATTTTTTTGTTGAAAAAATTGGTTTATATGAAATAATAGTGACTGAATACTTTTGGCAAATTTCTGTAGACACATATGTTTGTTTATAGTCGCTTGATAATTATTGACAACCTAGGCCTGGCACCGTACTATGTGAGAATTGTTTAGGTCTTGAAACTTTGGCTAATCTTGAAATCTGATTGGCTGACCAGTCCAAGTTGAGAATATTCTCTGACTAGAGTAAGTTTTATGGTCTTGGGCTTTGTGTTGGTGGACAATGTGTTTTCACAGCTTGATAATTTCCACTACCGCCCTCTCAGGAATGTTATACCAGGGGTGTGGAAATATGACTTTCATTAACTTACAAGTAAATGCCAAAAAATTGGTTGCCCGAAATAGATTTTTACATGTCCAATATTTACTGACAAAATTTTTAATATGCAAAAATACTTTGAACTTTTTTTTCTTTATAATGCACTTGTCCACGGACATCCAAACTTAAAAAATTCAGTTGTGTCGGCAGTAAACCTAACAGGTCGGGCATAGGATTTCATCATCCATGTATACTTTCATTTGTATATGACAATGGTAATTCTTTGCTCCTAAGAATTTGCTTAAAAAAACTGGTAAGAGTTAAATGCCATGACATAATTTTCTACAGTAGAACCTGTCTTGAGAGAATGAAGTATTATTCAAAGGATTATTTAACCAAGTGGTTTTCAAAATGTGGTCTGAAAAGACAGTTTCCACTAAATTTGAGATTACCGGTAGTCTAAATGTAAGCTAATGTACTGAGGTCCTATTAATTGACCCCATGGCACAATTTCTTGAGTGTCAACTGATGGATCTGAGTGAACATAACCAAAGTTTAAGAATTGTTCAAAACTTTAAAAGATCATTCCTAAGTCTGAAAATATTCTTAACTTAGCCTGCTTAGATAATCTAATTTCAGGATTAACTGCATCGTAGTAAAACCACTGTCCGGAGTCACTATGCTCTTTCCTATCCCTGGTCTCCTGCATCCAAAATCTTTTTACATATTTTTATTATTCATGAAGCCTCAGCCATTTAAGTAAATGGAGCTTGCATTTGTCAACCAATCAGATCGAGGCTTTTAGACAATTTCAGAGTTGTATTGAATTAACAGAGAGTGATAATTTCCATTGCCAATCAAACCTACTGTACTTGTATAAATTGGACAACTTACACTTACACCTTATAAATATTCATTAGCTTTGAGAGATTTCGGCTACATGAGACCACGGGTAGGATTTGGCATAGCAATTCTGGACCATGGTTTTATGACGATATATTAACTGAAGCTGAGTCAAACTCTAGACTTCCATAATATTCAAGTTTTGTGTGAGTGGGCCCTGACTAATCCTGAAATCTGATTGGCTGAGCAGGCAAAGTTGAGAATATTCTCAGACTTAAGTGAAAACTTACGTTTTATGGTGCAGAGTCCAGCCTGGCCTAGTGTTATAAATCTTTGAAGTATTCTTGAGTACATTAAGATTTCACTTTATAACTTGACTAAACTTGGCCAAACCCTAATCTAAACTTAAGAAGCATTCAAATTTAAACACTTTACTTAATCAATGCTTGAAATGGTAAACAACCTATTGTTATTCTATATAACTTCTTCTACCATTTAAAGAAAAGCAATTTAAACAAAAACCAATCTCTCATCACTCCTGTTTTTTGATATGTTACGAAGAGAATAAAATGCAATCTGAAATGGGGTCATGTGTGGATGACCTCTCGTAGGTGTGTAACGTTGGACCAATGAAAATGCGACTAACAAGGTTTTGAAAGTTGATCGAATGGCAAAGAGATGTGATTTATTTTAATATAATAGAAACCATAAGTCCACAAAATACATTTGTAACATCTTTCGTGATTCAATCCTATAAAAGGTTATGAAAAGAATTCTGTTCTTCTGGATTTTGTGCGTTTGTTTTGTTGATATATTATGTTCAAAATGTTAACATCTTTTTGCCATTTGATAAACTTACAAGATATTGTAAGTTGCATTTTCATTGGTCGAAAATGACACACCTACAATGTAGTGTTGTACCGATAATCAGAAAACATCGATCAACGATGAAAAAAAAAAAAGCTTCCAATTCCAACCAATGACTGATTATGAAAATTATCATTAAAATTATTATCGATTATGTCCCATCAATGCTACAATAAGGTCACCCGTAAATGACCCCATAGCAAATTGCGTTAGTTCCTATAAGTCCCTTTCAAGATAACTGCGGTCCTGTAACTTTGAGGGAATAAATGATACAGATTCCTGGAAATGACGTCAAGAAACAATCAGTTACTATAATGACGCCTATATTTTTGCAGGTATCTGTGTCATTTATTCCCTCAAAGTTACAGGACCACACTTATCGTGAAAGGGTCTACATGTGACATATCAGAAAATGGGAGTGATTTGAGATTGTTTTTAATTAGATTAAAAGAAAAGTAAGCTAATACTGAGCTTTGATCATATCGTGATCTTGTGTACATTGTACATGCAAATAACAATTATGTTATTTGAAATAATGTACATGTACATAGAACAAGTATAAATGTGATAAGAAATGGTGAATACGCTTTCAAAGTACTCCAGTTTGAATTTTCATATTTTGTAACAGGATTATATCGAGGTATAATTTTTTCATACTTCTGTAAGCAATGTTCATGTACATTTTGCTCTACATGACATGTGGATGTAGTCTCATTGATTTCCCTACCATCTTGTCTACAAATGTGTTCTTTACAGACTGAAGAAGTCCACTGTGCCCTCTTTACTAAGTTCAATTCTACGTTAAACCTATCTTTAAAATGCAATACTGAATCTGTTAAATCCGATACAGGACCACCACAGTTATCATAAACCATGGTCTGATTCTCAGAAAACTCACTGTCAAGACTTTCCAAGCTTTTCTCCGGATTGTTTGTATCAACTGAAGACATTGAATCAAAGCCAGAATCGTAATTTCCAGACAGGAAGTCATGGTATGAATATTTGACTGCCTTAATTTGTTGTTCCTCATGTATAGCGTCTTCTTTACAACTTGATGTCAAACTTTCCTCTGGACCACTGCAATTTTTCTGCTGATCATTATCATTGGTGACTTTCTTTTCTGTCTGAGCTAATGGTATTCTAAGAATCTTACTGAAATTTTCCAGGATATCTACCCGTTCTAGTTTTTGTAAAACGCACACAATATTACCAATAGTCCCATCTGAGTTAGAACACCAATGCTCCATCACTCTAGAAATATGACTTCCATCTTTACCAGGACGAGCTTCATACTTCTGTATCTTTTCCAAAGTGTAGCCTGAATAAAAGTACAAAATGTGAAGTTATTGGAAGAGGTAATATAGTTACCATAACAACAACAACAAAGAGATCACAATACATGAACATGCATATAAATCTGCTCTAAACACATACTGAAACAAATATCTTATCATTAAGAGTCAATACTTTTTATTTTTATTTTTTTATAATCAAAAATCAAGAATTAAAGAATTTATTATGGATACCAATACCTTGAAAAATCCCTTACCAAGATGGCCTGCAAATTCTTTCCAACTTCCATCATAATCCATAAATTTAAGTGCAGATGTAAGTGTATAAGGCGCTTTCTTCATTGGGTATTGGAATATGTTCTCTTGATCAACACCTGAAAAAGGCAACAATAATTGTATATGACTTTTGCAAGGAAGATTATACCATACATTGTTAGTGCTACAACATGTACAGTAAAACATGCTTTATCGACCACCTTTGTATAAAGACCACCTGGACACAAAGACTGTTTTTTTGCTATCCCCAATAGTACCATTTGTGTACAAATCAAATTCTATATAAAGATTATATACAAGTTTCACAGTATATGAATTTCACACCGACTTACTGCCACCCGACAAAAATGATTTTTAAAATTTCATATACATAGCTGCACTTGTAACAGGTAAAGATAAAAAACATGTGGTTTGCCTGGGGTATGAACCCAGGACCTTCAGCTTGACAGGCAGATGCTCTACATGTACCACTGAGCTCTCCAAGCAGATAGCCAAGGTTCACTACACTACTAAAATATTTTAGGTTTACCACTAACAATTAAAATGGAAACCTCATGATACTTGCAAAAATAGGGCTAATTCATTGGCCACCACTTTGGAACACAGGAGAAAAACAAGTGGCCAGACCAGTGAATCAAACTAGGAACCTTTTGCTAACAAGGTGGATATCCTAACACTCAGCAACTACCTAAGTTGATACCCTTGACCCACTACAGCTATAAACACTGATTATGAGGGCACATCTCAAAATGATTGAACAAGTCAACTTAGGTTATAATGGCTGATAAAATACACTTGGTTTTAGGATATTGCATTTAATGATTATAATAGCAAAACCTATTCACTAAATCTAATCATAAAGATCTAGTTTGATTGGGATTAAACCATACCTGAAAAATGATCTATTATTTGGACAGTATTGCATGGGTCAAGTATCTCGGCCAGTTCAAACTCGTCTAAGTCTCGAAGTGCTGACACTAACTGCTCAAACCAGTTATCTTTTCCAGGGAGATTGTTCAGCAGCATTTCCATGGCACGATGTGATCCATTATTTCTGAATTCACATTCTACTTTTTGCTGAAACATAACAGGAAAACACATTGTATGGTGCGTTGTTTTTGAAATAAAAGTGTGATCCTACATATAGTTCTAGTCACTGGTGGCTGATGTTGCTGCTTTTGGTGGCTTAGTAAGTGATCCATTTCCTTAACAAACAGGATGTCGGAGTTTGAAGCCAGCAAGTCATAATCGAAACTTTGATACAAAGTAAGTGGCTGGTCCATGGTCCCAAACATTCTACATAGGGGGTTAATGTGATAAGTCTTCATATAATGAATCTGGAGGGTAATAGGTTTGTTCAAAATGTGACTGGGAGGTGATAGGTCTGCTCAGAATGAGACTGGAATGTATGATGGGTCTGCTCAGAATGTGATTGGAATGTGTGATGGGTCTGCTCAGAACGTGACTTGAAGGGGATAGGTCAGCTCAGAATGAGACTGGAAGGTGATAGGTCAGATCAGAATGAGACTGGGAGGTGATAGGTCTGCTCAGAATGTGACTGGAAGGTGATAGGTCTGCTCAAAATGTGACTGGAAGGTGGTAGGTCTGCTCAGAATGTGACTTGAATGTTGCAAGTCTGCTCAGAAAGTGACTGGGAGGTGATAAGTCTGCTAAGAATGTGACTGAAAGGTAATAGGTCTGCTCAAAATGTGACTAGAAGATGATATGTCTGCTCAGAATGTGACTGGAATGTGACAGGTCTGCCCAGAATGAGATTGGAGGTGATAGGTCTGTTCAATATGTGACTGGAAAGTGATAGATCTGCCCAGAATGTGACTGGAAGGTGATAGTTTTGCTCAGAATGTGACTGGGAAGTGATAGGTCTGCTAAGAATGAGACTGGAAGATGAAAGGTCTACTCAGAATTAGACTAGAAGGTTAAATATCTGCTCAGAATGTGACTGGGCGGTGGTACTTCTGCTCAGAATATGTCTTGGAGGTGATAGGTCTGCTCAGAATGTGACTGAGAAGTGAAAGGTCTGCTCAGAATGAGACTGGAAGGTGATAGGTCTGCACAGAATGAGACTGTGAGGTGATAGATGTGCTCAGAATGATACTGGGAGGTGATAGGGCTGCTTAGAATGCAACTGAAAGGTGATAGGTCTGCTTAGAATGTGACTGGGAGGTGATAGATCTTCTCAGAATGTGACTAAGAAGTGAAAGGTCTGTTCAGAATGTGACTGGAAGTTGATAGGTCTACTCAGAATGAGACTTGAAGGTTATATATCTGCTCAGAATGTGACTTGGAGGTGATACTTCTGCTCAGAATATGACTAAGAGGTGATAGGTCTGCTCAGAATGTGACTGAGAAGTGATAGGTCTGCTCAGAATGAGACTGGAATGTGACAAGTCTGTTCAGAAAGTGACTGGGAGGTGATAGGTCTGCTCAGAATGTGACTGAAAGGTAATAGGTCTGCTCAAAATGTGACTGGAAGATGATATGTCTGTTCAGAATGTGACTGGAATGTGACAGGTCTGCCAAGAATGAGATTGGAGGTGATAGGTCTGTTCAATATGTGACTGGAAAGTGATAGGTCTGCCCAGAATGTGACTGAGAAGTGATAGGTCTGCTCAGAATGAGACTGGAATGTGACAAGTCTGTTCAGAATGTGACTGGGAGGTGATAAGTCTGCTTAGAATGCAACTGAAAGGTGATAGGTCTGCTTAGAATGTGACTGGGAGGTGATAGATCTTCTCAGAATGTGACTAAGAAGTGAAAGGTCTGTTCAGAATGTGACTGGAAGGTGACTGGAAGTGATAGGTCTGCTCAGAATGAGACTAGAAGGTTAAATATCTGCTCAGAATGTGACTGGGAGGTGATACTTCTGCTCAGAATATGACTGGGAGGTGATAGGTCTGCTCAGAATGTGACCGGGAAGTGATAGGTCTGCTCAGAATGTGACTGAGAAGTGAAAGGTCTGCTCAGAATGAGACTGGAAGGTGATAGGTCTACTCAGAATGAGACTGAAGGTAATAGGTCTGCTCAAAATGTGACTGGGAGGTGATAGGGCTGGAATGATGATATGATCTGTTCAGAATGTGACTGGAATGTGACAGGTCTTCCAAGAATGAGATTGGAGGTGATAGGTCTGTTCAATATGTGACTGGAAAGTGATAGGTCTGTCCAGAATGTGACTGGAATATGACTAAGAGGTGATAGTTTTGCTCAGAATGTGACTGGGAAGTGATAGGTCTGCTCAGAATGAGACTAGAAGGTTAAATATCTGCTCAGAATGTGACTGGGAGGTGATACTTCTGCTCAGAATATGACTGGGAGGTGATAGGTCTGCTCAGAATGTGACCGGGAAGTGATAGGTCTGCCCAGAATGTGACTGAGAAGTGAAAGGTCTGCTCAGAATGAGACTGTGAAGTTTTGCTCAGAATGTGTGGGAAGTGATAGGTCTACTCAGAATGAGACTTGAAGGTTATATATCTGCTCAGAATGTGACTTGGAGGTGATACTTCTGCTCAGAATATGACTAAGAGGTGATAGGTCTGCTCAGAATGTGACTGGAAGGTGATAGTTTTGCTCAGAATGTGACTTGGAAGTGATAGGTCTGCTCAGAATGATACTAGAAGGTTAAATATCTGCTCAGAATGAGACTGGAAGGTGATAGGTCTGCTTAGAATGTGACTGATAGGAGAATGTGACAGTGTTCTGCTCAGAATGATACTAGAAGGTTAAATATCTGCTCAGAATGAGACTGGAAGGTGATAGGTCTGCTCAGAATGTGACTGGGAGGTGACAGGTCTGCTCAGAATGTGACTGGGAAGTGATAGGTCTGCTTAGAATGTGACTGGGAGGTGACAGGTCTGCTCAGAATGTGACTGGGAAGTGATAGGTCTGCTTAGAATGTGACTGGGAGGTGACAGGTCTGCTCAGAATGTGACTGGGAAGTGATAGGTCTGCTCAGAATGTGACTGGGAGGTGACAGGTCTGCTCAGAATGTGACTGGGAAGTGATAGGTCTGCTCAGAATGAGACTGGAAGGTAATAGGTCTGCTTAGAATGTGACTGGTATATGACAAGTTCGCTCAGAATGAGACTGGGAGGAAATAGGTCTATTCAGAATGAGACTGGAAGGTGATAGTTTTGCTCAGAATGTGACTGGGAGGTGATAGGTCTGCTTTGAATGAGACTGGGAGGTGCAATCTATAGAATTTCACAGTTTCTATCCTCATTAGTTTAAGAATATAATGAAAACTTTCAAAGCATATTCCAAGATACATACCCTCAGCATTTTATGAATGCATGGCAGATGATCAAGTAAGTCCAGTACATCCACTTTATCTCGAATTAATAACAAGTTTGCATTCAGCGTTGTTTCTCTTCTTCTCTCTTCATTCATATCCATCATAATATTTGGCATATTTGGACACTATACTGTAAAAAAAATGAAAGATTTTGAATACATAGACATAGATATTAAGAACTCAAATTCCAAGCTGCACTGTCAAACTATAATGCATATATCTGTGGAGTCTGTGTCTCACTCAGACATCACTACACTCATCTACTGATTGAACATTTTGACATAAGTATCCTATGCTATCTATCTCTGGAGACATGCCAGCATCTCACTCAGACATTGCTATGCTCATCTACTGATTGAAGGATTTGACTATTTTTCTGACAGCAAACCTGGCTCAGTCGGTTCTCGACTCTTGATCGTAAGGTCATGAGTTAGAGTCCAACAGTTGGCAGGTTGGTTTCCTCCCCTTTGGATGAGAGAGTAAAAACCATGTCACAGTAGATGTTGGCACATTAAAGAACCCTCACTGCTCAATGGCCGTAAGTGCCGAGCATATGCCAAAATTTAAAACCCTTCACTGGCATTTGGTGATGTCTCCATATGAATGAAAGATTCTTGAGTGGGACGTTAAACAACAATAAACAAACAAACAGACTATCTTTCTGACTCACCATTAGGCCTATAATCTACATAATTTGACCTAATACACAGATCCCAGTCCTTCAAATTAAGGCTGACACATTCTATAAGCTATTGTTATGAAAAGCAGTGCAAGTCATCTACTTTCTCTTTTATTCAGAGAAAATTACTACATCTATCTACAAAGTTCAGCTGTACCGACTTAATGGCTACTTTACATACTGTAGAATCAGAAAATTATGTTGGGTAAATATTTTGTTGTTTTATCAATAAAACACATTCATTGACTTAAAATTTCATTGAAATACATCTAAAACTATTAGGCCTACTATGTGTAATTCATGTAAAATTTCGCCATTGTTTAAATTTCATTAATAGATGAAAACATCTGTTGTCAGCAAAGAACCCACTGAAACCAAAGCTAGCTGATTTTGCGAGAAAGTTTGTCAGTTTACTTGCAGAAGGCAGCCGGCGACAGGTTGGTTTTCTGTCCTTCGGACTGACAGAGTAAAAACTAAGGTCTTGTGTCACAGTTGGTGCCGCATGTTAAAGAACCCTAACTGCTCAATGTCCACAAGTGCCGAGCATAGGCCAAAATTTGAAGCCCTTCACCGGCATTTGGTGACGTCTCCATATGATTGAAAAATTCTTGAGTGGGACGTTAAACAACAATAAACAAACAAACAAACTTGCAGAAGGCCAGTGGTTTCTTCTCAGGTACATTGTAATAGAGTTCTCTCCTCCACCATAAAAAACTGGCCACCACCATATAACATTTAACTGAAAATTTGTTGAGTGTCATTCAACAAACAAACTCTCGCTCCAAAAACTAATGAGGGGTGGTTGAGGTTGTAAGTTAAACATACATTTTATCTTAACATTAAGTCAGATGCCAGAATACATGAGAAGGATATAAAGTACAAATTATAGGAGATAATTAAAAAAAAAAAAAATGGTATCAATCCACTTTACCCTATTATTATCTCTGTTCATCAAATATCTGAAATTCTTCTGCTGATAGTTCTCATTCAGTTTACTCACATAAATGCGGAGTATACTGGATCAGAATTATCAACTTATCCAACCTTCGTTACTCTGCAATTTGAAATGAAAAAAAAAAAATTGAATATTAATGATAATAGTAATATCAATAATATGATAATTAATTAATAACAATAATACATGTAAATTAATAACATCATAATGACTAGAGCCAAACTTTTTGCTGAAGTAAAAAGATGTCATCTGATCAAAGCTGCAGCCAAATCTTTGGTACAGTTTCTAGTGACCTATAGAGCATTGCTCAAAAGCTATGAACTTGATACCAAGACAATTTTTCAAGACAAATCTATAAATTTTCAGCTATCTACAGTGGAAATTTTCAAACTGAGCTGTGACCTTAACATTTGAAATGATGACCTTTAAACTTCACAGAAATATTCTTCAGCATATTTCCTACAAACCTTAAACACTAATATACATGTATATTAAGTGTATATTAAGTGTTATAGTTTTTGAGCTATTTTGAGTTGAAATTTTCAAATTAACCTTTGACCCAATGACCATGAAATTTCACCAAAAAGAAATTCAGATATTTCCTACAAATCTTCAATGTAACACATGATATGAAAATTCTATACTGTTTAGCTATTTATAGTTGAAATTTTCAAATTGAGCTGTGACCTTGACCCAATCATTTCAATGATCTTGAAACCTAACACAAATATTCTTCAAGTCATTGTCTATTAAAATCTGCTGCTAAATTAAAATTTCCTTTGAGAAAAAATTGAAAATGTTGAAATTTTCACATTGAGGTGTACTCTATGCATATCTATGAAAAATATTTAGTTTTTAAGCTATTTACAAAGGAAATTTTTTAATTAAGTTGTGACCTTGACCTTTGAACTGATGACCTTGAAATTTCACTCAAGTATTCTATAGCAAATGTCCTGAATATCAACAACACTAACATACATGAAATGTCTATAGTATTTGAGCGATTTTAAGTTGAATTTTTCACCTCTCCAAAAAACAAAAACTTTACATCCCTTCTTTGAAAACTGATCTCCCTGTAATTGGGAACAACAAAGTTTGGCTGAAGACTAAATTCAATGACTGTCTCCATCCATTTGTGTGTGACACTGATTAAATATCGTTATTTGAATTTTGAAGTGTTTTATGTTACACTCAACAATTTTTCAGTTAGATCTATATTGTGGAGGAGTGAAGCCAGGTAGGCCTATAATGTATCCGAGAATTTACCATGGCTGGCCTTCCACAAGAAAACTGGCAAACTTTCCAATAAAAATCAGCTTAGGTTCAATAGGAGCTCGAACCTGCCCTGACCAGAAGTGAAAGGCTAATTCATATTTCAAAGCGCAATGGTCTAACCACTGGGCCACAGAGGCCCCTCAGAATTGGGATTATAAGTTACCAGGTCATTTTGGGGTATGATACGGGATTATCTCTGATCATACTTGTCAGAGCTAGGGTAAATTGTGTTACACCCCTAGGGGTTTCTTATCACAAGCTTGCATCACAATAATCTGATGTGCAGTGAGGTTTGTAATTCATAACAATTCTGAATAGTAGGCTTTAATAATGTGTATTAACCCCCACAACCCCCCCCCCCTCTTTGAAAAAATTCAAGATCCCCCACTGCAATATAGATCTACATGACTGTATTACATTTCTGACCACATGACAATAGTAAAAGAAAATAAAGTATAGTTACGCCTCTCCAGGCTCTAGTTTTCATGGAGCATATTACGCTCTTTAAAAAAAAGGATTTCCGAGCCCCTGTGGTTGATATCGTCCCAGTAAGAGGGAAGAACCCATGTCATAGGTGCATGCTAAAGTTAGAATATCTACTTCTAATTTTAGCGCACTATAGGGCCACGTAAAATGCCGGAGTGTCCTCGAAAGGGGAATCCCCTTACCTTTGTACATTAAACTGTTGTCAAAGAATGTTTGTATTTCTAAATAATTTTCACGGTCAAGGATGAACATTACCATTTTCATACAAAAATATAAAACAATACTACAATACTGCTTAAAAACTACTGTAGTTCTGATCATAGTAAAACATCAATAAAGGCAGCGATAAGTCAATTTTAAAAAAATTTCCATGTACGAGTTAGCGCCCTTTCAGCCGTCATCACAGTCTAACGTGTAGTTTCTAAACGTATGTGGTCATGTTGTGATATGGAAGTCCTTTTTACAACCTGATGCAAGTCTATCCTAATCCATATATTCACTATTAGGTCGAACTTTCTGCCCCGATTTTAAGCGATTTTTTGTGTACGAGTTTCTCTATAGTTCCTTTGGTACCTTCTTGATGTTTGTGTTCTTATTTTGAATTTGATAATACCATTACGCCTGCAATACGACTATAATGTTGAGTTGAAAACACATCGACTGTCGCATATATGCGACATTTACTGGCAAAAATTCAAAATCGATTTCGTTGAACGGTCTTACCTGAGATGTCCATTTCACCTGTCAAAACCTCCGTCAAAACAGGTTTAAATTACTACCAGGTTGGTTGACGATAGGATATGATTATGAACGCAAATGTTTATCACGATAAGAATTCACGTGTACACTGACATATTTTTACACAATTTGGAATTCTGCTTTCTCTTTGAAGGGCCACTAGATCTCTCTATATATATATATTACTTTATAGCCGAGGAACTGGACTTTAAACCCTCGGTTGAAAGTCCAACAAAATCTTTACCACACGCATGCAAATACATCACATATACCTAAGGGCTACTGATAAATAGGCCCAGTATAAAATAACTTTCGTCGTGATACACATGACAAATACATTTTCATTTAGCCTGGCTCACTGATGCTATCGACGAAGTAAGATTGGTCCAGGAATCCAAGCTAACTTTCATCATGAGACGATACATGATAAATACACTTTCGTCATGATACACATGACAAATACACTCTCGCCATGATACACATGACAAATACACTCTCGCCATGATACACATGGCAAATACACTTTCGTCATGATGCACATGACAAATACACTCTCGCCATGATACACATGACAAATACACTCTCGCCATGATACACATGACAAATACACTCTCGCCATGATACACATGACAAATACACTCTCGCCATGATACACAAGAAAATACACGTTTGTCATGATACACATGGTGATGACACTTTCGTCATGATACACATGGTAAATACACTTTCGTCATGATTCATAAGATAAATACACTTTTATCATGATACAAATGACAAATACACTTTTTTTCATTATACACGTGATAAATACACTTTCGTCATGATAGACATGGTGGTTACACTTTCGTCACGATACACATGAAAAATACACTTTCGTCATGATACACATGAAAAATACAATTTCGTCATTACACACATGAAAAATACACTTTCGTCATGATACACATAATTTGTGTACAATGTATCTGAAATAGGGCCTATAATAACAAGTAGGTGTACTTACATGTATGTTGCTCTAACTGTTTTTATCGATGATGCTTTCCATACTGGTGCCAGATTATATCATAATATTTCTGTACTTATTTACCATGTAAATACTGTTTTGCGATTACGTAACTGATATGGACTGTGACATAACGCGGGAATATGTATATGCCTACTTATTTATAGTCCGGTGGGCCTATATGAAGTTTTATATATCGTTGATAATGGTTTACTTTCAGTTTGTTCATCTCTTAGTTCATACATAATTATATAATTGTATGCTTGGCATTATGTTATGTTCAACGAACAATTATAGCACCAATGTCAATGTTTATTCCGATGCAACTTGATTTATTTTATTTCAGTAATCAAATGAAACGGAAAAAATATCATAGATGATATGATTACAAGCTCTCTCTCTCTCTCTCTCTCTCTCTCTCTCTCTCTCTCTCTCTCTCTCTCTCTCTCTCTCTCTCTCTCTCTCTCTCTCTCTCATATATTTCAAATTCATTTAGAATGTATCGGGTGGATCTAAACCCATTTAATGGAAAAGGGGCTGACAATTTTACTCCAAACGTGGCATTGAAAATGATAATGCATTGAAAAAATTACATGAGAAAAATTAAATGTTTATTTTTCAGAAAAGTTTATTATGACAACCGGATCGTAATATTTTCCAACATACAACATGTATGTGTTTTATTACACGCCTGTATAATCATAGGCGTCGGAAGCAAATTGAAAGTAGGGGGGCTAAACCAACTTAAAACACACACATACGCCAGAAACGTCTGGGGACTAAGCGCCAATTTTCAACACCTATGTCTATCTTTGCAAAAAAAGTGGGGGGGGGGGGGGGGGCTAAGCCCCCTAGCCCTCTAAACTTCACACCCCTCAGCCCCCTAGCCCCCGGTTCCGACGCCTATGATTATTACGGTGTAACTAAACGTCAAGGAAATGATACTTTGAAAACCGTACTTTTGGAATCTGAATCAGCACAATTACTGTTCAGAATTAAAATTTATAATATAATGCAATCACGGTCTACACTCAGTTCCACAAGCAATTACAACCTGTGACGAATTTAAATACCTCTGTTCTATTTGTTTATGTATGTATATTTTTAGTTTATATCGTCACTATCTGAAACAAAGTCGGGTAATAGCGTACCCGGTAGTAATAAGTTGGCTGACTCTGTGAAGTGTATATATGATATAACATAAGGTTTACCCATGAAAATCTACCTTTCCTTTTCCTAATGGACAGCTAACACGTACTATGACGTCATGGACCCAGTTGTTCATATACTGGTTAAATTTTAACCCATACAAACCATTGGTAAAATATGGGAAATTTAACCAAACTTTGATGCTCGGTTACATATTTTAACCAGTTAAGGGTTATTATTTCAAACTGGCAGAAGATCGGCAATGATATAAAGACTTTAGTCCTAGGTTATGTAACCCTTGCTTACCATATTTAACCAATCTGTTAAGAGTCTGGAGCTTCTATCCCCGGAAAACCATCGGAATGGACAACCGGACGCGTATTATCAACAAGTCGTAAGCCCAAAGTGGTAAATAATTCAGATATATTTGCCAGACTTAGAACAGTTTTATCAACATTACACTTACTCAAGTTTTAGGACATATTCGCATATTTTTAAAAAAGACCTTTTTATTTTATGAATATTTATACTTGACTTAAGGCACATACAACAATGACTTAGGACAACGATTCAGTGTAGTAAAAAAGGCGTAACCTGGTTTGGTCGTCAGTTCTTAGTCCTAACTCTTTGTATAATGGTCCAAGTCATAAGTGTGAAGCAATAAACAATGAACAAGTCTGAGACATGTAAAACATACGGGTATGTAAGCATCAGTGTTCATATGTCGTGAAAGAGACACGGGCGTGAAAGCACCATTACTCATGTGTCGTGTAAGACGCAATGTTGTGTAAAAGTGCTCGTATGCCGTGTAAGACGCAAAGGTGTGAAAAAGTGCTTATATACAGCGTAAGACACAAGTGTACAATAGTGCTCATATGCCGTGTAAGACGCAAGGGTGTGAAAAAGTGCTTATATACAGCGTAAGACACGTGTACAAAAGTGCTCGTATGACGTGTAAGACGCACGTGTGTATTAAAGTGTTCATATGCCGTGTAAGACGCACGTGTGTATTAAAGTGTTCATATGCCGTGTAAAACGCACGGATATGTAAAAATGCTCCTATGCGGTGTAGGATGCAGAGGTGGACAAAGGCGCTCATTTGCTGCGTACGACGCACGGGTTTGTCATGTTATAAATTTTGAAATACAAAATTTTGTATTTACATCCACCCAGTAAATTCAAAATTTACAACATGTCAGGTTTGTAAACTGAGTGGTCATATGTAAGACGCATTTAGAGTTCCTTTTTTAAACGATCGGCGTGATTATGTTCAACACATCTTCGTGATCCTTGAACTTTGTTATTCTTTTTTGCATAGAAATCTAGTGTCACCAGACAATATGTAATGGTAATTTAATTTGTATTATTTTTTTTATCATCTATACATAGTATTAATATAATATATTTATCACCGCATATATATATCAACACAATTTTTAATAATATAAGTATAGGCATTTTTGCAATAACATTGCAATATGGAGTCAATTTTAAAATTGTATATTCTCTTATAATTTAATTAAAACATTTAGATATAGATATTTCAAAACGAATTCACAATTGATAACGAGGTTCGAGACCAGAGAATCCATTCCCCGGGATTTCATCCCCGTAAGGAGCGATACCGGTTTTACACCTAGGTCTTGAATTAATTTGTAACATATAATTAAGGATAAAGTCCATATTAGGGTTAGATCAAATGCTTGAAATGTCTGAAGGGCTTCAACGTAAAGAGATGTCAAAAACTGAAATTTGTCTTCCTAATTTATTAAAGGGGCTTTAGGGCCTAGATAATATTTTTTTTTTCCAAAAAAGAAAAAATCTTTCCTTTTTTACCACTTAGATTGATATACAATAAGATATAAGCCGGTATAATATTCTTAAATTCCTATATATTTTATAAAAATTGCTTGGGAAACCCAGTTTGGCAATTATTCACTTGCAATTGATTAATTCAGCATTAATATTTGTATATGCATACAACGCTGAACTTGACTTTATTTTCACAAAATATATAGGGATAGAAGATTTTTATGCCTGTATATAGCTCTTATTTGTTATTGTACATCAAGAAGTAAAAGTAGAAAAAATCGAGTTACTTCTTTGATAGACACAATTAAAGCCCCTTTAGAATATAACACTGTAAATTTCTTAGTTTTGAAACTTTTTTTTTTAAATATTAAATATTGACCTAGATGTTGTTCTGTACAGGACTTTATTCTTTATTTTCAAATATATGTATTTTGAACAAATCATTTGCCTTTATGGAAGGTTTATTATAAGAATGAATGAAAGATTAAGGAATTTAGTATGCTAGTGAAATAGATTTCCACGTTACAATTAATCAATTCTGATGAAAAATGTTGCCTAACATAGAACTATCCCTAAAGCTGGATCTCGTTACCTTAACTTCTCCGTTTATTGAAGATAATTTCCGATCACTTGCTGTGAATACGGCTTTTAAGAAATGAGATATAAATCAAACAAATGATTTGTAAACTTGTCCGGATTTCGATGCGGCTTCGATGACAAGTATCAATATTAATGGCAAGTTTGCTATGAGTCCGGTATCCGATTTCCTGTTTTATCATCTGCCTCGTGTACCATTTTATTTGATACTTTGCAGAGTATTTATCACTTTATGAATATTTAATAAACAACGTTTCCTCGTTATTTATACAGCAAATAGTTGGTTTATGAAGGAAGAAACAAATTGGTTGAGAATATCTAAATATATGCCATCAAAGTGATAACTGATAAATATGTTTACCGACTGTACATCTATATCGTTTCTCCTATACCGGCTATTGGTGTACATTTAGCTAGCATAGAGATTTATTTAACAATTACACAATGCTAATCACCTGCTGAAACGAGGAAGCAAATTACTTTATATACCCTTCTCTCTCTTTGAGTATGTAAGATAAAAAGTTTTGGTTTTGTTGCGTAAAAGATTAAAAGATATTGCTTGTTTAATTGTATGTTGTACAACTTATTACTTTAGGAATTTAACTTGTGGTCAGAGGCCTACTGCTTTAAATGAGGCATGGTAATCGACGACCTATAGACACACACAAATATTAGCCTGCTCTGCGCGCAATTGTTTCATATCGTAAATGAAGATATTTTGGCGTCGCTAAAATTTGGCCACTTTGGTCATAAAATGAAGAGTTACTTTTTGGCCAGTCAAATTTTGGCTATTTATGTTTATATCATGTTTAGATTTGGCCTACCATCAGATCTCGGTTCTGTCGTGTCAAACATTGCAGGTGTTTGAAATATTAAAATAAAGTATTAAAAATGACTTTTTTTATTGTTGTTTAACGTCCCTCTATTAAAAAAATGACAGTAGAACAGTTGATGCATTACATGATACTTAATAAAACTTAAGGTCCACACAGTGTTAATTAAAAAAACATTGTTTGTTAATATATATAACACTAAAATATCTTTAAAAAGTACCGATAGAAACATTGTGTACATATTTTGGACGGGTTAATTTTGGCCGTTTTACTAGGGTGGCGACCCCCACCCCATCTTATCGATAGGGAGTGCTAACATGCCTATGATACTCAATCCCATTTCTGGATGTATTAGACCCGTTTTATTTTTTACTTTTTTGTTTGATTTTTATTTTTTCTGTCTTGTTTTTTTGTATGTTTTTTGTTTTTGCTTTTTTGATTAGTTGATATATACCGAAAGAGAAACACTATGACTAACAAGCAGCGATATGAACTAAAGTTTCTTTTGGTTATTAAAATGCTATATCAAAAGTTTACTTCTTAAAAGTGCAAAAATCATATTCATTTGAATTGACAATATAGAAATATTGTTAAAGGTTTACAAGTTATATATTTTGCAATGTACTAGGTAGATAGAATATTTCTGTATTTATCGTTAAATTTTCCATACCCAACTTTAGACCAATAATTCTGTCGGGAAACAAAGTCATCAATACATATACAAGACTTAATATCACCAACATGCAGGTCTTGTAAAAGGCCCTATTTCCAATGCAAAATTTGCTATATTTCCCCCAATTTTGAGCAAAGATTTTCCAATTATGTTCAACATTCAAATTTGGTATCAAAACCAAAAAAAGGAAGAATTTAGTTTCACCTTTACCTCCAAGTCTTCAGATGAAATCCATGTTGTCAGTTAAATAAGAGAAGCTCAATAAATCTCAAGTTTTGTGTCTTTATCCTTATCAGTTCAATGACCATACTTACTTTTTCCCCAATTTGGTCCATTGCGACGTAAAATTACCAAAAGGAAGGGTACAGAACCCTGTCCAAAAATGGTCTATTAACCCCTGATATAGTGCGGATCTATTTCAAATTGTTAAGACAATATGTATTGGTATGTACTTTTTGCATATGTTTACTTCTGGTATAATGGGATTCAATGACTCTTTCTGTTTTAAAAATTATATTTGTAAAAACGCAAAAACTGTATATAACTTAGATTTACAATCTGCTGGCGTTTTGAGGTTAAAATAACGGAATATAAAGTTTTGAAATAATATTTGCCAAAAACAATCTTTGTTTTTGCATATCGGTATGTTTCAAGAATAATTGGAGAAATCTTATTTTTCAAATACATGAAATTAATATGAATAACGTGTGTTCTTGATTCAGTATTTCACCACGTTGGTTGATAGATATTTATTTGAGCGTTCAACCTCTGACATATTTGATGTAATTGATATCAAATTGACACTATGTTCTACCTAACTCTGCCAAGTATATCAAAAATTTCTCGGGCGTTCACTTCCGTCGCTTTGAACAGGAACCACCTGTTTGGTTATGAATGATTGTGGTGACACCTGACGTCAATTGCCAACGAAACTTTAATATGATTTGATTTGGCATGTCATGCGTATTTCAAATTTGAAAAATGTGGGTGTTTGTGGTGCTGCGCATCTTAGCTAAAGTAATCAAACATTACATGTAGTTTAAGTATCTTAATACAGAGTAACATCCAAATACTTATTCCAGTATAATTGGTTTTCAGATCACATTTTTGCACTGGAAAGCAGTCAAATATTTTTTATTATCGTTGTGAAGTTGAGCGAGGTCTATATCTGATACTTTATGTTAGGTTTCTGATGTAATCTAAGAATTCGCATGGGATTTGTTAAAATCAATAATCGACATATTTTAAATGTTCAAATGAAATTAATGTAGAATATACAAGTAGAATATCAATGAAAATTAATCATCATATATATAAGCCGATAACATTGAAGCCGACTTTTTATAGGGGAAAGGGTTGAAATCTGGGACACCAACAGCCATTCGTTATGCTCAGTTTTTAAAATATTTAGACAAGGAAATTACACATTTCTCTTTGTTGATATGTGGACATATGTCTTATACATATATTGCAACTCTTAATAATATATACTGTTAATGATATTCAGAAATGGATTAGGAAGTGATGTGAGTGATCATGGCTTTTTAGCATTTTGGAAAATATTTTTTTATTTCAACATCAACTTTTATTTTGACATTAACCACTGGTTTATACGTTTGGTCAATGGATAAGCGATCATATTCATAACCATATCTATTTTATCTTTCTGTGCATAAATACCTTTGGAAAAGCAACAATGCTTAACATATGATGAACCATTTTATTGAGGACATACAGATACTCGTCAGAAAAAAAAATATTGGACCTTGAACCAGGGTCAGGACACAAGCTTGGACTTAAGTTAGAATTCTAATCCTCAATAAAATGCTGGGTCACCAGTAAGTCTTTTTAAAACTGAAATTTTGAAGTTAAAAGCATATTTAAGACACATACCAGTAATGCATTTAAGATGGACAAACTTGCTGACGAACACAGATTGACGACCACAACATTGCTGACATATTAGAACGATTGTTGGTTTTCCATTCATGTGTAATGTTTCTGTGGGCGCCATTTGTTATTGTCTGTGGTATCTTCTAAACTGAATCACTAATTTGAATTGTAATATTCTTATGTCTTTACATCTATTGAGAACTTAAACTTTGACATAGTTAGTTGGGACAACAACCCTATTTCATTTATCATGCGGTATTGGAACTGAAATACAATACGACATTCTACCTAAGACTTATTTTTGATATACCAAAGACATACTCACATACCAATACAACATTGTATCTCAGACTTGATATTGATATATCATAGACATACTCACATACAAATACAACATTGTATCTCAGACTTGATACATCATGTATCATACCAATACAACATTGTATCTCAGACTTGATATTGGTATATCATAGACATACTCACATACCAATACAACATTGTATCTCAGACTTGATATTGATATATCATAGACATATCACATCATACGACATTGTACTCAGACACATACTCACATACAATACGACATTGTATCTCAGACTTGATATTGATATATGACATACTCACATACCAATACGACATTGTATCTCAGACTTGATATATCATAGACATACTCACATACCAATACGACATACTAAAGACCTAATGATATATCATAGTACTCACATCAGACTTGCATCTCAGATGATATTGATATATCATAGACATACTCACATACCAATACAACATTGTATCTCAGACTTGATATTGATATATCATAGACATACTCACATACCAATACGACATTGTATCTCAGACTTGATATTGGATCATTGATATACCAATGACATGTATCATAGACTTGATTGATATACATCACATACCAATACGACATTGTATCTCAGACTTGATATTAATATATCATAGACATACTCACATACCATACAACATATCTCAGACTTGATATTGTAGACTATAAGACCTACATTGTATCTCAGACTTGATATATCATAGACATACTCACATACCAATACGACATTGTATCTCAGACTTGATATATCATAGACATACTCACATGATTGTATTATATCATAGACATACTCACATACCAATACGACATTGTATCTCAGACTTGATATTGATATATCATAGACATACTCACATACCAATACGACATTGTATCTCAGACTTGATATTGATATATCATAGACATACTCACATACCAATACGACATTGTATCTCAGACTTGATATTGGTATATCATAGACATACTCACATACCAATACAACATTGTACTAAAGACCTAATGTTGATATATCATAGACATACTCACATACCAATACAACATTGTACTAAAGACCTAATGTTGATATGTCATAGACTGTAGCAGTGTGTAGGGTCAAGACCTTGGTTATGGTAAAGAGTTGATAAGGTAAACATGATAACATCACCATAAAACAAAATAACCAACACAGTCAAATAAAAAACCAACAAAGTCTATAATCCGACATTATTATGCATGATTATTATATGGAACTCGCATATCGTCGTACTCGTTCAATCTTTTACACCCAAATGATTGAATGAATTTTTTTTTACGTCAAATAGAAACTTTTTAATAGAATAGATAGAAAAATAGTGAGGAATATAATTTTGTGAAATTCTGTGAAAGAACACTTTTTACCGTTTTCTGATAAAAATCTATCTGTCATTGGTGTGTCTTATTGTACAGAAATCAAATGTATAGGAATCAGTGGCCGGTTTCACTAAAGGTTGTAACTTAAGGTGTAAATGTAAATCTAGACTTACGTCTACAATAATTTTCACTAAAGGTCGTATTTTTCTTCCTGCGAACAAACTTACGTCTGAGTCTACGTCTGCTCCAAACTACTACTAAATTCCCACATAAATTAGAGTAGATTAAAGAGTAAGCATATGTTTACGACCTTTTGTGAAACTGAAACTACATACACGTCAATAAAATCGTAACTCGAATTACGTCTAAAGTTACGTCTACGTCTGCGGGCAAAATTACGACCTTTAGTAAAACTGGCCCTGGAATTCGTTGTTAGTCTATGTGTCTGTATGACAGTTCGATATTTAGTCTATAATCTTTTCCAAATATAAAAACGTTTATGTATTCATATGTTGTTTAATAATGTTGCATGTAGCCATATGTTGTTTAATAATTTTAAAATCAATGACTCGGTTTTCTTTTAACACACACGCAATATATATATATATATATATATATATATATATATATATATATATATATATATATATATATATATATATATATATATATATATATATATATACCTTTATATGTCACGTTAGATAGCAAGATATATGGGAATAATGATACAGACAGAGAAATGAGTGAAGTTTACTTTGTAATAAGCGATAAAATCTGTTAGACAGGTAGATTGGTTTTTAATTTGATTTGTTTAGATTTTGTTATGATACACTAGTGATTTTGTCGGCGTAAACACCAGAAAGTGATGTATAATTGAAACAGACAATGCTTCCCTAGTTGTTTTCAGTGGACACTTGCGCCTCTCATAAAGCTGTATTAGAAATTGGCAGATGAATCCCTATTAAATTGTAGTATCATGTGTTAGGCGAGCTCAAACAGTCAATATTCACTTTGCATTTTCCTTGATCAAATTAATAGAAGAGACTGCAATATCATAATCGAGGGCAGAGAAGTGTTTAATATAATCATCTGAACATTAAGCTAAACCAACAAAGCACTTGAGAGTTGAATAGATGGGAATCAATTATAAGAAGAGTACCTTTTAACACTCTTTCATCTCTCCCAGTGCCCGCTGAGCCACTTCAGTTCCTATTCCGTTAAGACAAATAAGACAGAATGTCCCGCAGTTGTTAATGACACACAAAAATTGTCTCTTCTTAAATACAACTACGGCTCTTCAGGTGCAAAATCAAATATTTATGAAGTATCGGAATTTAATTTCGAGATATAACAATTATCTCGCTGAGAAATACCAAGACTTTTATGACAAATGCTAAATCCTGCTAGCTAACGGAGACATTTGGGATTAATGAAAAAAATTAATTACTTTTTATATCATCTATTTATCTGAGATAAAGAACAGTTTTACTAACGTCTTGAATTATCACGAGGAATTAGAATGAGATAAAAGATTAACTACCGAAATTGTTTTCTATTTAATGGAATTTCCTACAGCTTCAAATTTAAAACCCTTTTATAGTGTAATTACCTTTGAATTACTTAATTCATTCGAATGCATTTGTTCCCAGTTAGATTCCATAGACGAAAATGCACTTTTAGACTTTTATATTAGATAAGATAATACTCTTTAATACAAAGTAACATTAAGGACACTCTTTAATACAACAAAAATTAAAATATCATAATACCAAAGTTAAAGTTTGTAATAATAATAATAATAATAATAATGATGATGATGAAGATGATGATGATGATGGTGATGATGACGATGATGATGATGATGATGATGATGATGATGATAATAATAATAATAATGGGGTATGCTCAAGATGATCATTTCTGTCAGTTACGATGATGATAAGAAAATAGTTCTGAAACAGAGTGGTATCACACAAGGGCAAAAAAAAAAAAATAATATCCGTCTAATAGTAACCACTGTAAAATATGAGTATCTCAAGATGAATTTAAACAGTTATCTGTCAGTTACGCTTATCATTAATCAGCTGAGAAATCCAGGTATTTTAATCCTCGGGAATACCAGCAGAAGCAACAATCCAGTGGTTGTATATATATACATGGAAACTTGCAAATAAAGACCCCCTTAGGAACATAACAAATGCAGTCTTGATAGGGAAATGGTCTTTATAAAGAGGTTGATTTGTACACAAATGATATTGTTGGGAACAGCAAAAACGGTCTTTGTGACCAGGTGGTCTTTATACTCAAGTGATCGTTAAAACAGGTTTTACTGTACATATATACCAAAGTTATAGCTTTGGATCAAGGTATTTTATATGGGTTTATTTGTTGAAAAATATTAAAACTGTGACGAAAATTATGTTTTGAATAATGTCTGAACATCAAACATATGTTTTTTCCAGTATTAGGTTTATATTATAAATTTACTGAATGACACATCAGATAATCTATGCTTTACTTTGATGTCGAATTTTATTTTAACTTCAACATATTTCGGAGTAACAAATTCACTGTTTTTATGAATATAACAATAAATTTCCGTAGCTTTATCAAGAGATCAATAAATCATTCGCATATTGAGAGTCTTTATGTATGTAGAGTAGATAGTTTGATGGTGAAGTCACAGTCTGTCGTGCAAACCGTATGCAGACATATTGTATCTTGATAAAAGATTTTCTAAATGTTAATACTTACCTATTTTAATCTACAATATGAAAAATAAACAGATACCAAAGTCCCAAAGTACATGTTTTAATCTTATTACAACATACAAATCTGGTGAACATTGGACAAACACGGACATCTGGAAATCCAGAGATGGAATCAGGTGTCATGTTGAAGTAAGCATCCCCTGTTAACCAGGGAAAATATGAAATACACATTTATGAATTTACAATATGTGTATAATTAATTAATTATTGTCTGTTTCGATAGAAACATACAAATTGTCTATGATTATGTATTTTTGTGATTAAATGTAAACTAGATAACAGTCTTTGGTTCTTTTACTTACTGATAACACTTTAGGTCTCGCATGTGTAAATTGTTTGCTTCCTTGCACGGACTAGAAAATCACACTCTATTGTTATCTTAATTTTTTTAACGTCTTGTGATTGCTTTTCTTGTTCATATTTATTTTTTCACTTGTCACCTGTAATTTTTTCCAGTGAAAAAATCAACATACTGAAAGTTTGAAAATAACTCCCAACGGAGACGTCGTGATAGAGGTAATAAATCAGTTTTAAAAATATCCGTAATTTTTGTTGTGGTTAGACTGACTTCCGAGTTCGTTGTTGCATTATTCAAGGAGCGAATTCCTATAAAAAGACAAGATACGATCATTTTATAATCTTGGACACTAGTATATACATTTTTACCCAATGTAAAATTTTAAAATCTTTTTCTTTATTTGTTAAAGTGTTTTTACAACTTGTATTTCAACTGAAAGTCCGACATGATGCCATTCCCACAATTGGTGATATAAAAGCGAATATCTACATCTAATATTGTCCGATTCACATAAGATGGCGGGGCGGAGTAATCTTTTGATTATCATACGAATGGTTCTACTCAATATTCGGTTATGACAAGCTGCTCGGGAAAAACGTTTTATTTTTCACTTGATATTATTTTATGTATTGCGATAAGAAGGTACGATTACTCTAGTCAGTGTAATTTTAATGTTATGATTTATTACCTAAAATCTAAACTCGTCCAGGTCAAAAACGGGTTCTTAAGACTCCGCCCCGCCAGGTTATATGGATTTTACTATATTTTATAGGGCTGCTGTGGCCGAATGGTTAAAGCATCGCTCTTTGAACCAAGAAGTCTCTCACTTCTGGTCAGCGCAAATTCAAGCCTCGCTGGAACCTGAGCTGAGTTTTGTGAAAAAGTTAGCCAATTTACTTGCGGAAGGCCGGTGTGGTCTCTTTCTGGGTACATTATAACCAGGTTCTCTCCCCACCATTAAAACTGGCAGCCATCATATGACTGAAAAATTGTTGACTTTAGCGTAAAACACTTCATATTCAAATGAAAAAATATTTGTTATATTAAAGAATACACAATTTCCCTAGTACCATGGTAACTCATTACTAGGACAATAAATATTGTAATTGATGGTTTCACAACCATATTTTTATAATATACACACAGTTTACATTAATCATTACATCTTTCATGATATTTAGAAGAATGTTGACTGTAGGCTGTGCAAATATCTCATGTTGATGCAGCTATAACAAGGTGTTAACTGGTGTAATAATTTCATCGTCAAATACTGCAAAAGAAAAACCATCGCACACACACACACACACACACACACACACACACACACACACACACACACACACACACACACACACACACACACACACACACACACACACACATACACACACACAACAAACTAAATTTTGACATTTTTAGAATACAAGACCTAGACCGTTATTGTAAGTCTGAAGTACTGTTTTAAAAAGCATATACCCTCTATAGTTGAATCAGTCATTCTTATTAATGACAGAATTCGTAAAATAAACAAGTAACGTAGTATGATGTGGTTGAAATACTTGGCATGGAATCCAAAACTTTTTATACATTATCTATACCACTTTACTGTTCTTTTGAAAGCGTCAAACACTTTCCCGGTCGTAGAGACAAATGTAATGTTTTATTTACCGAGAAATGCTAATTGTTGGATACCACTTTGAGTTTCCTTAAATATTACCCCATCTGTCGTACTTTTCTCTTTAGATTTATTTATAACTTCATTGAATCAACTCTTTTTTTGTCAATTGTCAATCACCAATTATTGTTTTATAATTGTGACAAGACTATATACCATTTGTAGTTTGACTTTGACAACAGACTTGGGAGATTATCACTTCCTATATTACGCCTCACCTACATCTTAATTTCTTTCCAAGAGGTCCATATCGACCAATGCTTCTTCTGTTTACTATTGCAAAATTTAGTGACAGTTAAAATGTCAATATCTAATCATCTGCCATGAGGTGTGCTTGTCCAACCAACTACATTACACTTGACTGAAGACTTCCCACATTCCAATTACAATGATTTAAATTTTTAGTTTTTTTTAATCATACGTAAAGATGTAAATATTCTATGCAATTCATGTGTTTTATTTCATCCTAATTTAAACATTCGCGAAATAATGCGCATAGGAAAAACCATCTAAAAAACTCTACTCCAATAAGGTATCTATGTTTACTGTAATCGGATAATCTAATTGATTGATCATCTTATATTAACAGATTTCTTCTACTAATATTAACGAGCAAATTATTTGATTTAATATAATTACCATAAACACATAATGACCAATCCACCTCTTATACAGAAATTATCTCGCCATTGAAATACCAAATCATCTCATATATTAAAAATTTGACGCCAAACATTGACTAAGCTACATAAAATAAGGATACAACAATAGAGGTTACTGACCACATCGCCTCACAAGTTGAAATTTTCAGCTAAATAATGACCAATAGCAGCTACAAACTAATATATCACTTCTTTGACCAAACCACTTCAGGAGTAATCTGAGCAGTACACAATGACCTTAAGGGGATATTATCATAGCTTATTAAGGTTAGATGACCTCCAGTGCTGAACCTTAACGCTTTAAACCTTACAGGCAACAATAAACTGGTCTAAACAATAGAAAAGAGCATGCCATCTATTTACTTAGGGGTGAAAAGGTAAAGTGATTGTATAAAAGTATTATAGGAAGTGTAAAATCCCTGTCAGCGATGCTAGAATTGTACTCTCAAGATGGAACTGTATGTACAGACGTGTTTGAACTGTTTGTGAAACTTGGGTCCTTAACATCAGTTAGACAATGGAAAATCAATAGGAATCAGACCATGAAAATTACAATAATTACGTTACTGATATTTTTTATCTTGACAAATTGAAGAATTTATGATACACACGTGAGTAATATACAGTAATGCCTGTACGCTCTTACCTTCACCAGTAGATTTCTTTTAACGTAAAAATGATCGAAATTAAATTCAAACATTCAATGCATGACTTTTAGGGTCGTCTATAAATTTGAAAAAACAGTTGTATATACAATGTATCATTTTTTAAAATCCAGGATCATTAAAATGCATAAAAACACACATTAATCAAATTCATTTTCTATCTTATCCATTATCGTAACAGAATCTAGATTTTATAATATCGCGAATATTAAAATGATTGACAAATATTTGAATTGATATTGCCAGAATTTTTGCCAAAATTGTAGCATAGTTAATTGATTGCCTGAAAGTTAAATGACTTAGTATCTATTATAACAATAAAGCAGTTTTGGATGTTTCTGGAAGGAACCGCATACAATTTTTTTATGTTATAACCAAATATCATACTTCCACAATAGCTTTGCCATGAAATGTTTGGTGTTGGACTTTTTTCAATATTCTTTTAGGAGGAGTAAGCGTGACCGTAACAATCTGCCATGTATTTACTCGATCAACGCCCAAATCTGCATTCAGGAACATATGATTAATTAATTTCATAATACATATTTTGTAAATAATCGGTTGTGTGAAAAATACATTTAAAACCACTGTGTCTAAATTTCCAGATAGCTTTTCCAATTTCAGTGAATGGCATTTGCAACAAAAGTTGTTGAGTTTGAATTTTTGGAAAAAAATAATGACAAGCATTTTAATTAGATATTAACAATTAGTACATTTTACACTAAAAAAATCTTTGCGTCTCAGAAATATTTGTTCAAGGTACATGAAAGTAGATTATTGTTAAGGGATATTTTTACTATCGATATGTATGATTTCAAAGCACATCAGTTACAGAGTTATACCAATGTAAATATGTATGTAAAATATGTGTATATTATAATGTTTCACAATATAAAAATATCGGATACCAAAGTATTAATCTTCATGATGTCCAGGACATATATACAAATCTGGTAAAAATTGAACAAACACGGGACTCTCTCTCTCTGGAAATCAAGACTGGAAATCAAGAAGT
Organism: Atrina japonica; assembly: GCA_030159075.1. Taxonomy (NCBI): domain Eukaryota; kingdom Metazoa; phylum Mollusca; class Bivalvia; order Pterioida; family Pinnidae; genus Atrina; species Atrina japonica. The sequence continues at coordinate 59,887 of BROG01000315.1, read as the reverse complement.
GGAATCAGGTGCCATGGAGGAGTATGCATCCCCTGTTGACCGGTCATACCAACCGCGAGTCGTCAGTCAAATTCAAATGAAATAAGTGATACAGAACCCCATGGTAATATTTAAATACATATTGCCTTCAATACATCGTTTAACTTAGGTTTACTGGTTTGTTTGTTCCTTGTTGTGTCCGAATTGGTTTTCATTGTAATGGGAAGCTATAAAACACCACAAATGGTAAAAGGTGCATTAGCTGTGTTTTTCCTTCTTTATATACTACTAAGATTGATGTAAAATAACACAGACGTATAAAATCAATTTCTGTATATTTTGTGAAAAAGGATTAATTCAACCTTACTATTTAAACGACCTTATCTTATTTTCACAAAATGTATAGGAATACAAGATTTTTTTAAAGCCTGTGTATATCCTTATTTTGTTATTGTACATCAATCTAAGTGGTAAAAAAGAATTTTTTTTGTAGAAATGCACCTTTAATCTGATAGAGTTTAACCAGAACTGAATGGTTTTTGAATATTTTAGTATACCATGATCACATCGTGACCAACATCCATGTACAGAAGCAGAATAAAATAGTTACTGATTTCATATCAAATCAAAACAACACAAAAAATGCCAAAAATAGTATGTATTGATATATAACAAAATAATATAACTGCTATCGCATCACTGTATGAAGATAAACTAAAGTCCATATTTGGTTATGTTGAATAATTGCCAATTAATTCTTGATAACACACTTTTGATAAAGAACTAAAAGTTCCCATCAAATCGATTTTCATTTCACAATGAACGAGGAGTATTGAGCCATACAGTGTTGGGTTTCATATCCCGTGTGTTGTCTTTATTATCACTACAATGGTGAGGCCCATAACACATTAATTTATCCTGAATTGAAGGATTCAATTTCCCGCTTAAATTATTAAATTCATCTGAACAAATGAGAAACACAGCACCGTTTTAATTACAATTGTTTGTTTCCCAATTAGAATGATATTATTTTGATAAACCCTCAACGAACGGAAACAATGCTGGAGCAATAGAGTAAGCATTCATTAATTTATCGTAGGTTTTCCAGCGCCATGATATCAGCCATCTACAGCAAAATATTGTTACATCACCTTATGCTTCGTCTACCGTATATAATCATGTAAGGCATGTCAATTGCTATTTCTATCGATAAAATGAAACTTTTGAACAACATAATTTTAAAAGGTCCTAAATTTCGTGTAGAACGTTCCTTCAACTGGCAACAGAACTTATAATTATTTACTGATTATTTATTTATTGAGGATTATACCAAAGAACAAAAAAAGATATGAAGACAAAGATCCAAGCAATTTGTCTGAATGTTGAAAATATAAGATGGTTAATCTAAAATTAGAAAACCGAAAGTATTCAGTGACCCAGAAGCGACTGCCTAGATGAATAAACTACATGACCTGTATGTTTTAATCCCAGCGGACAAAGCCTCAAACAATATATATTACTTATCTTTCCGATGCATATTATTGTATGTCTATTTTAGAAGAATAACTAAATTCAACTCCATTATTACTTATTCTGCATAAACACGTAGCCTGCTTGTTCAAAGGACCAAATTCCTCAAAATAATGCATTAGGTTTTTAGTATTACGCTCATTTGACATAATTACGAACCGACCTATCTCAATCGGTAGCGCGCTTGATTCTTGATCGTGAGGTCGTGAGTTCCAGTCCAGCCGGCGGCAGGTTGGTTTCCTGTCCTTCGGATGAGAGAGTAAAAACCCAGTTCCGTGTCACAGTAGGTATCAGTGCGTCAAAGAACCCTCACTGCTCAATGGCCGTAAGTGCGGTGCATAGGCCAAAATTTGAAGCCCTTCACATGCTTTTGGTCACGTCTCCATATGAGTGAAAGATTCTTGAGTGGACGTTAAACAACAATAAATAAACAAACAGAAATAATCACAACATATATGATTTGGGGCTACCATATTATATTCAATAACTAAAATAAAAGGAAATGCCATACAGAGATACACATATCAGGTTCCAAACCTCACCAAAGATTACGTTACCGTCGAACTCGGACCTTCGTTGAATAGAGGTGAGAGACTTCATTTAAATTCTAAACTTCGCAAAAGCTAAGATATTAATTTTTGCAGTGTGTACTTCTACTTCTTTTACGGTTTTGGCAATGCATTTAAATTTTTTATTCGGATATATACATTTATATTAAATTCGTGCTCAAATGATTACGCCATATTGACAGAAACGATGGTCTTGATCATTAGTTTTGGCTATAATTGTAATACTATAACTTTGGTATTGTTAATTATAATTATAAGATATAATTGTAAAATCTTTTAGACATTATGATAGCTCTTATTTACCCCAATACGACTTAATAGAGGATGCAAAATAATTTCATGAGTGGTATTTGTCATTCAAATGAAAAATGTTATGATAGAAAAAAGTAAGAAATAAAATTCTGTGACATTCTGCGAAAGAGAAATTGTTTCAAAATATTGTAAATTTAAAAAACATTTGAAATAAAATGACACACAGGATAATACAGTACAAACATGGGAATTATTTTTTTTTACAAAAACATTACTATAAATATAGAAAAAAATTGTATTGTTAATAACATTTACATAAACTGTTGATGTTTAAACAAAATTGATGCCGAAACATATATTGACCCGAAGAAGGGCAAAATTACACCCCGAAACGTTGCCTGAATATTGTTAAAACAATATTTATTGATTATCAATTTTTTTAAAAAGGCTTTTTTATATTTTACTGATCATATTGATTTTACAAATAGCTAGAAGCATTTTTTCTCTTTGAGGTGTTCATCTCGGTTGAAAAACAATCTTCGTCATTTACATGATTTGAAGCTGTTCGAACGGTAAGCTGTGAAACAAAGGGAAATCAGAGGTGTCAGATGATTAGAATTAAGCGTTCAGAAGGCTACGTTAGATCAATGTAAATGTCTTTGGTGCCTCCAAGTGCGTATTTTATTTTCTGGGCTGTACTTTCTGTATTTAGAGTACAGCATAATAATGCTTAATCTTAAGATAAGGACATTTTAAAATCAATATTGTATTAAACGTGTAAATAATTTTCATTATCTGTAAAAAGATTAATATTATTGTTTTTAAAAATACGTGATGGTGTATAGCAAACAGGCACCTGTTCTCGAATTCATATATCTCGCGAAAATTGGTATAATTGTTTGTGTTTCTAAACCTTTTTCAGTGTATAAAACAGTACAGTGACTATCGATGAACTTCTTAATTTAATATACACAGCGCTAAAAAAACTTTATGTAAAATACTAAGTTGTCTCAAAAGAAATAAAACCAGAAATAAACATAATTTTATGATGAAAATCATTCAGATATACCGGATACCATAATGTATGCCTTTGTTCATATGAACTTTTTATCTGTCTTGCATATCTTAAATAATCTTGAATATATATATATATATATACAGTCGAACCAACTTATATTGAACCCTGTTACATTGAAATCCCGCTTTATTTGATCTGAGTTTGATTCCCTGGTCAAATTTCTTTAATTCCATTTTATCCCGATTTCTTTGAAACCCCCCCCCCACATATATCTATCTATATATATATATATATATATATATATATATATATATATATATATATATATATATATATATATATATATATATATATATATATTAAATACACACACACACACAGATATTAAATATACACATATATATATATATATATATATATATATATATATATATATATATATATATATATATATATATATATATATAAATATATACATATATACTGCACCCAGTACTTGTTTCGATTAGTACTTTTAAACTTTAATGACATTCATTATCCTGTGTCAGAAGGTGTCGTAATTTGGTGTTTAGTAATGACGGTACTAACTACTACGTTTTGGGGTTACTAGCGGTTTCTGATGGATTAGTCAACACAAACTGCATTTGAAACATGATGAAATTATCATTTTGTGAACTTCATCATACTTACTCGGAATTACTCAAGCTTTTTTTCTTTGTGCTAACGACATTATTATCAGTCCAACTTGTTAATGTCTCTGAAATTATAAAGATATTGCGTAAAGTTCATTTCACTTCTCACTAATTGGCTTAAATGTTATTGTAAGCGAATATCACGATCCGTTAAATTTTCTCTATTTCAGTGATGAAGAGCATGTAATAAAACAAGGCACAACATACATACTCACCACATTATTACTTAATTAAAATTTACTGTCTTTGAAAAGTACAAGATGCTAAAATTATTTGATCAATTGCCTGACAGAGATTTAATTTAAGGGTTAAACGTTGCAGTGTCGTAAATAGCTTTTACAGGATTAATAAAATTAATTCTAGGAAAAGAAGGAAATGATATTTTGTTAAATTCCTGTAAAGCATCTAAACCTACATTCAGATATAAATATATTTCCAGTAAAATACCAGATATTCCTGTTGTTTTAATGGTGTTTCAATTATATTCGGGTTCGAGTCTCTCTACATTATAACCGGGTTCTCTCCCCCAGCATTAAAACCCGAAAAATTGTAACGTGTTCAAGAAACACTATTCAAAAGTAAAAAAAACTAAAAATTATATTTGGAGGGAAAAAAATTAAAGGTGAAAGAGAAGTCACTGTAATACTGACCATGGAAAATACCATCGTAATAAGATTCGAGAACTTTCTACCTTTTTCACTGAACTCACACGCAGGTCAGGGGACGTGAACTCTTTCCGGACACCTGGTCCCATCCTGTATTGGATAAGCAATTGTTCTTCGTCATTATCCCGTTTTAATATCTTATTTTCGTATTCTAATGGACCTGGAGCTTCGAATATTCATGGGTACTTCTCCACTATATTTACATTTCAGCGTAAGTAAGACTGGGGCTCGAATATTCGCTTATTAGAAACGAGAGACTCCATGGTGTTGAGCGTGATGCTATTAATCACTCGGCCACGGGGCCCATCTGATCAATACGCTCTACAAACAATATTTTTTTCTCCAAAGTTTGCACCGATAAGATTTATTTACTATTCAAGATCTGGATACAAACAGCACTCCTTGAAGTACAGCTAATCATCTAGGCCCTTTTGCACATAAAATGCTCTTTATTTTATATCTTGACCCAATTTCACAAAGCATACTCTTAATTTTTATGTCTAGGCTCAATTCCACAAAACATGCTCTTAATTCTATATGTAGGCCTAATTGTACAAAACATGCTTTTATTTTATATGTAGGCCCAATTTTATAAAACATGCTTTTAATTCTGTTGAGAATATTCTTAATCCGACTGCTCAGCCAATCCGATTACTAATTTAATAGTTGAGCAAAAATCTCAAGAAAGTGTGTCTTTACTTTGCCCTGTTTTTCTGAATTTTTCGTCTGAAAGGTTCTCTATTGTCGTTTGTAGGGACATAATAGATAATGTGAGGTAGCGTTTCGGGTGTAGGTGTTTAAACTTTCAAGTTTCTTTAAAATGTGATCGAGAAAATAATGGATTCAAGTTGGATATTGCTTTTCTGAGTTCCTTATACTTAGGTCGAAAGGTCACAGGTATAAGTGAAGTGATAAAATCTATACCCATCAAAATGCCCGAAGTTATATATTGATGTTTTTAATTTGAAAATAACTTAGCCATGTGGTTAGAGCATCGAACTTTGAATCAAGAAGTCTCTCACTTATGGTCAGCACGGATTCAAGCCAGCTGGAACTTTACTTATTATTGCAAACAAGATCCCAAGTTTACTCACAGAAGGCCGAGGATGTGTTTAAAACAGAAACATTTTATGTAACATTGTCTCCTTGCCCAACCCCTTTTAATGTTATATCATTTCATGCCCCCTTTAGTAAGCTTTGATACAGATCGAACCCGGAAATATTGAAATTGAAGGGATTTAAATTTTATTTCAAAATACCCAAGTTTTGATGTCAATATAGTGGTTATACCGAATTTCAGAATATATTTCTTTTTTGTTACCGAAAAGTATCGTATGATTCAGTGCATTATGTTAAAATACATCACCAATAAGCATTGATGTGAAATACAGCTATCCGTCAAAGACGTTTTAAGTGTTCCTTATATAGATTTTAAAATCCGTAGGGTATTTACACTGTGTTCATGTGATGTTATGATTTTCGACTCTTTACCTAAACCAGGAAGTAAATATTTGAGCCTACACACGACAGAACTCCGTTACAGCAATTTTCAAAGGATTGTTTCTTGAAATGACGTTTTTATTGTCTTATTCGAACAATTTTTAGTTAAACAACGGTGGCTAGATATTAATGGTGAAGGAGAGAATCCATTTATAATGTACCCGGGACGAGACCACGGACATTCTACAAGTCCTCTGTCAAACTATCTTACAGAATTAGCTAAGTATATTATGGAATTATCGTTTTTGCATTGAATATTTGAATAAAATTTTGAATGGCCATTTTACGCCACATACAACAATTTTTCAGTTATGTGGTGGCGGCCACTTTTTTGATGGTGGATGAGAAATACCCGTGAAGAGACCACCGGCCTTCCCCAAGTAAACTGGGATAATTTCTCCCACAGTCAGCTTGGGTTCCAGCGGGACTTGAACCTGCGCTGACAGGAATTGGTAGACTTCATGACTTCAAAGTGCTGTATCAACACGGTCACGGAGACTCCGTTTTGGCATTGATCCATCAAAGTATTTATAATGTAAGAACGACCATCTGAAGGATATGCGTCATTTAGAATAGATACAAACTTAAATACAGATTTTACTATCAGAATATCTTGGCTTTCTTTGAATTAAATAAGGGTTATCTTATTGATTAACTGACATGAACAGTCTCGGATCATATGTAAAATGTTAGAAATATCAAGAAATTACAGTTTGATATATGTTCCGTATGACCATTATAACAGTAACCAGAAACATGGTTCATGTTAGAGTTAGAGTCATTCAATGCATATTTAAATCTATACTACGATTTTAATTTAACGTGTCTTGGTTGATGTTGCTAATATCAGATGACATATAAAGGTTAAGATCATTGTATTGTACAAGCATAGTATACACAACGTTATCATACATTACATATGAATGCTTGGTGTAATTCTAAACATTTTCATATTCCAAAAACATTGAAATCGAAAAAATCATTCAGCCGGTAATGCCGTTTGTTTCCTTTCAACTCTGACTTGGATAATAGTTAACAGTAACAGTAAGATTTAAACAATGTGGAATTGTGAAACTTCAAATGGATTTCTATTAAACATTTTAAAGAAAAATATCTGGAAAAAAAGTAAAAGTAAAATAACATAAATATGAAACCAATGTTGCTATCAGTCAGTCAGTCCTTCCATCTATCTATCTATCTATCTATCTATCTATCTTGCGCTCTCACCGATTTCTCTGCCTTTGAAATATTAGATAATCATAAATCCGTTCTCACTTTGTTTGGAATATCCCACAAGTAACGGGGAGTTGAATTGCCATGCATCTTTTGGATTCCGAAGATGCACAAAAATCCTTATAAACACAGATTCAGGGTTATCTAAGTGCTCCACGAAGCCTTGATCTTTTTAGTTCACCAAACTTCTTACACATATTAAACAAGGTCTTTAGAAGTACTGTACAACGGCCTACTCAAGAAGCGGAGTCAATCAGATATGAATCCAAAAGAATTCCAAATAATTGTTGGAACATTTAAGGTCTCAAAATTTCAAACATATAACAAGCATCACGTCTTTTGATTTTCCGACCCTTTACACAACATTCCTCATCAAAAACTCAAAAACAGATTGACATTTATTATACAAAACTCCTTTGTATACAAAAACGGACACCGCAGATATAAATATTTAGAGTTTGATCAAAAGGAACCTTATTTTGTGAAGGAACACTGATTCCAATAACATGCGCACAGACGACGACATTATTAAAATACTGGGGTTTCTAGCAGACAACATCTTCGTGGTTTTTGCGGGAAAAGTTTTCAAACAAATTGTTGGCATTCCAATGGGTACCAATTGTGCATCTCTCTTGGCCGACATCTTTTTGTATTCATATGATGCGGAATTTATACAGTCTCTGCTCTCAAAAGGAAACAAACAGTTAGCATCTCGGTTCAATTTTACACACAGGTATATCGACGACGTCTTGTTCACAAATAATTCAGAATTTCAGAATTACCTCGGCCAGATGTATCCTGTTTAGTTAGAGATCAATGAGACGACAGAGAGCAACACATCTGCTTTTTACCTAGATTTACTCCTGCCAATTGGAAAGGACGGTCAACTTCACACATCCCTTTATGACAAACGCGACGATTTTCAATTTCCATATCACGAACGTTTCTAAGTAGTAATATTCTATCTTCTTCTGCCTATGGCGTTTTCATTTCACAACTTATACGTTATGCTAGGACATGCTCTTCTTATGAATGTTTTATTGTGAGCGAAATGACTCGCCAATAAACTATTTACACAAGGTTACGTTGTTGAACGCTTGAAATCGCCGTTTAAGAAGTTTTATGATCGATACTATGATCTTGTTAAACATTATGAAGTCCCAGTCTCGGGAATATTAGACAGTAATCTGGACTACAACCACAGAGTGTGACTCCCTTTGGCCAATCATGCTTTTCACCGAACTTGACTTTTTCATCAAGCTTGACCTTTTCACCGAATTTGACCAGTTCATCGAACTAGATAGGTTTCCATGGATCATTTGCGACGGGTGTGGTATGCCAGCAGACTCGCCCCGGACACCTGGTCCTTTGGGATTTGCAATAGTTGTTCATGTAGAGACCTTTGTATATCACCGGGCTTGATCTTTTCATCGAACTTGACCTTGTCATCTAACTCGAAGTGTTTCCGTGGAAATTTTGCGACGAGTGTGGCATGCCAGCAGGGGACACTGACTCCTTCCGGAGTTCTATTCCGTTGGGATTCGCAATTGTTCTTCATGCTGAGACCATTTGTACATCTAATTCGTCGTGTTCAATGGACTCGAGATTCGATTGTCGATTTGTACTTCTTCATTTTTACTTTTTTCTTTCTTCTTCTTCTTTTCTTTCTGTCTTTCTTTTTGTCTTTATTTCTTTATTTCTATCTATCTATCTATCTATCTACCTACCATACGCACCACAACACACACAGCCAGAATACGAATAAAATGCTACATGTTACATTGTTATCTAAATAAAAATAAAAGTTGCGTATTTGATTGGAATCATTCTTTTCATACTTACTAATAAGACATTATTTCTTTTGTTATGTATATCAATTATATACACCAGTCAAGCGTTTTGTACTATCCTACCAGCCTTTTCTCTAATCCCAACATATATTCACCACATATAAGTTTTAATATACTACGGATAATAATTTATTTTGTATTCAAACCACTACAATTTCATTTATTTATGGTAATATTATAAACATAATACCAAAGTTATGATGCTCAAGACGATCGTTTCTGTTAATTAAACTTCACCAGTTGAGCTCCAATTCAAAATGTATGTGTATTTTCAAAAGAGAAAGTGGTATCATACAAGGCCAAATAATAAATCTGAAAGTATAGCCAAAATCCGTCTAAGAGTAACCAATGTAAAAAGATGATTATCTTAGCTTTAAAAAAACTTGGAATTTACTGCTATAACGGCCACCTCTATATAGGGATCATCTGTTTATAAAGGCCAGTCCCTTGAATGCATACTTCAACTAAATTTAATCTGTGTATAAGGTTCACCTGCACATAAAGGTCAATATTATCTGGTCCCTTGGGTGGGCCCTATAAACAGCTTTCACTCTCTCTCTCTCTCTCTCTCTCTCTCTCTCTCTCTCTCTCTCTCTCTCTCTCTCTCTCTCTCTCTCTCTCTCTCTCTCTCTCTCTCTCTCTCTCTATATATATATATATATATATGTGCGACTTTTGTAAAGAGGTGACTTCTGGGCCCAAACCCTGTCACACTCTATAATATATCATGTCTGTGATAATAAAATGTATGTGAAATTATAGAGTAAGAAATAAACACTTTTATATCACAGACGCTATGTTTGTATAATAATATTTAAGAAGTCATAAATATAGTGTTACGAAATAGGACGAAATTTCATCATTTTCTCTTGGCTTTTTTGTTTTCGTTACAAAAGTCACTTCTATAATCGATATGTATTAACATAACAAATAATGGTTATAGCAAATACTTTATAAAACAGCTATGTTTGTCTAGAAAACAAAGGTTATCTGTGTATGACTTGAATATTATATCTATTCCCCTAGTGAAAATAAAAAAGACTAAATGATCAACTTAACATTGTTCCCCGATGGAAAAGTAGAAGATATCGCTAGTTAATTATCAATATCTGTGCGTGCCCTGGATTGTTATGAATCATTTACCTCAAATATTAAATAAACACAGTGCTCAATTCTATTCAATTTTATGAGCATTTTAAAGATATTTTATTGATACTAATTTAAACAATTGCCCCAAGTCATCTTCGCGAAACATCACTCCAAAAGATAACGGACATGATTTGACAAAAATTATTGATTATAGTCTTACTGCAGTGCTAGGTTATTCGTCGTGAAGGAACTGCAGAGAACGAGTTCCAAATCTGCATCATCTCAATATAATTTAAAGGGTTTTAATAGTCATCACTAACGGCAAATTTACAAGTGCTTAAGATAATATGATTGAGTGGACAGGTCTTTATTGATCATTAAGTAGAAAGCCAAACAGATGTCCAATTAGTCAGTTTTCATTGAAACTTATCATATAAAGGCGGGATTGGTAGTAAGCTTCAGAATTTGATACAATTCTCAAATGATGCCAATGCATGTCGAATCGCGATATCATTGGACAATTATTGTCGGACATTTAACGAAATGTCTTGTTTGCTGAACAAAATATCGGGCTGATATTTGATTTAATTTGAAGGTCTATCAATCTACCGCATAATGAATCGTATATAAAGGAAAGAAAGAGCGCATAACCCAGACAAAACTGAGGAATGAAATGGAGGTAGATGTGCAGGTGGCAGAAAGGACTATAAATATGAAGCGAGAGGCAAATAAAGTTAGTGATAGTGTAATTAACCCTAGTGACAGATCGAAAACTTTCACGTGCGAGGAAATGAACAAACACACGGGTAATTCAGTCAAACGTTTTCTGGATGAACGCCTGCAAAATAAAGTACAGTGTAAAAAAGATAAAAAATTGAGATTCGGAATTGAAAACATTCTTAACAAATCGGGTAGCACAAATAAAAACAACAGAGAAAACGATGACGAAACAAGTGAACGTGATGTTGAAGTGACAGGTAAAAGTGTTTCAGCCGAGAATAAGGTAATTAAAAGTCCATTGCCGCCAACTATGAGTAATCCATTTCTGCTGGACACATACTACGGGGCAACCTCGACATTCCAACGGTTTGTACCTTGCATCACGAACCCGGATGTCTTATGGTCGTGGAGGGAAACACACAAGGAAAAATTTAATCGTAAGTTATATGAATATCAATTTTATACATGTGTTTAACATTTCGTAGCATAATTGAATGTGTATTCGGTAAAGAATCATTATTTGAATACAATTGCAATGCTAGTATTTACTTTTTACTGCTTAACGTAGACGTAAATCATCGGGAAATAAAAATTAAAATGTTATGACGATAAAAATGATCAACATAATAATAGTAACAAACATAATAATAATAATAATAATAATAATAATAATAATAATAATAATAATGACAATGATGATAATAATTATAATCAGTAATGATAACAAAAGTATTTTTTTAGTATTATTATTATTATTACCAATATGGCTTTCAATTATTGATGTTATTATTTTTATTTTCATTGTAACTATTATTTCTTATATTATTTTCATCGGTAATATTATTACTGTCATTTATTTTATTATTATTATTATTATTATTATTATTATTATTATTATTATTATTATTATTAAAGATTTATTTCTTGCCCTTAAAGATTGATGTTTCCGACTAAATAACTCCTTAAGTTGCATTCTACCAATGTTTTTTACATACAAAACTTCATGATTTTATGGGTATATTAATATGAATGTCCAATGAAAAAAGCTACTTTGTCATGTGCGGATTTATACATTCTTATTTTAACCTGTTAAATACATTTTAGTAACACGAAGAGTAGGACACCCATACCAAAACAGAACTCCTCCAAAAAGAAAGAAACCGAGAACATCATTTACCCGACTAACAATTATGGAGCTGGAAAAAAGATTTGAACGACAGAAGTATCTAGCTTCGTCTGAACGTTCGTCACTTGCCAAAGTTCTGAAAATATCTGATTCTCAAGTAAAAACATGGTTTCAAAATCGCAGAACGAAGTGGAGGTAAGTTCAATTTATCAAAGAGAATGGGAATCCAAGGGAGTAACTGTGTGTGTGTGTGTGTGTGTGTGTGTGTGTGTGTGTGTGTGTGTGTGTGTGTGTGTGTGTGTGTGTGTGTGTGTGTGTGTGTGTATGTTTTCATGAAAATACAATTATTTTCTTGTTTGATGTTCATTTTACATTAAAACTAAAATCAAAATATAAAAGGAAAATATACATACTATTTATTTTCGACTTACATGTACTTGTTAAGACCAAGACAAAATAGATGATAATACATAATATATGAATAATGAAATTATCCTACATTCTGGGAACATTTTATTGTTTTATAGGAGACAAGCAGCAGAAGAAAAAGAAATAGAAAGACAGACAGCTAAACGTCTTATTATGACAATGAGTAGTTACTCTACTCCTAAAACAGTTCAATTTAATGAAAATGTTTGTGTTGGTAAAATAGTATCTCCAGAAGAGTCGTGGGTACGGCAACAGAAGTCGACAACCTAGAGAGAGAGAGAGAGAGAGAGAGAGAGAGAGAGAGAGAGAGAGAGAGAGAGAGAGAGAGAGAGAGAGAGAGAGAGAGAGAGAGAGAGAGAGAGAGAGAGAGAGAGAGAGAGAGAGAGAGAGAGAGAGAGAGAGAGAGAGAGAGAGAGAGAGAGAGAGAGAGAGAGAGAGAGAGAGAGAGAGAGAGATTCTATAAACATTTACTTTATATGTAATGATGAAGGAGGCACGTGACTCGGCTGCGCAGTGATGACTAATTTGTGAAGGATGTTTGTCTAGAGGAGAGGAGTGACGGGAGGGATCGGGACGTGGTTGTGGAAGAAGAGGGATTGGATGAGGGAGCGAAACTTGGTTGAAGAGGACAAACTGTGTGGTGTGTGTGTGTGTGTGGTGTGTGTGTGTGTGTGTGTGTGTGTGTGTGTGTGTGTGTGTGTGTGTGTGTATGAAAATACAATTCCACACGAAAATTTTCTTGTTTGATGTTCATTTTACATTAAACTAAAATCAAAATATAAAAGGAAAATATACATTACTATTTATTTTCGACTTACATGTACTTGTTAAGACCAAGACAAAATAGATGATAATACATCATCCATATATGAAATAATGAAATTATCCTACATTCTGGGAACATTTTATTGTTTTATAGGAGACAAGCAGCAGAAGAAAAAGAAATAGAAAAGACAGACAGCTAAACGTCTTATTATGACAAATGAGTAGTTACTCTACTCCTAAAACAGTTCAATTTAATGAAAATGTTTGTGTTGGTAAAATAGTATCTCCAGAAGAGTCGTGGGTACGGCAACAGACTTGAGCCGGTGACAACCTAGAGAGGAGAGAGAGAGAGAGAGCTGTGGGAGAGGTGGGAGAGAGGAGAGAGAGAGAGAGAGAGAGAGAGAGAGAGAGAGAGAGAGAGAGAGAGAGAGAGAGAGAGAGAGAGAGAGAGAGAGAGAGAGAGAGAGAGAGAGAGAGAGAGAGAGAGAGAGAGAGAGAGAGAGAGAGAGAGAGATTCTATAAACGATTAGAGAGAGGATGAGAGAGGGAAGAGGTGAACGAATGCAAATTTTTGTAATAAAGTTGTCTACATTTTGGCCGTGTTGTTGAATAGAATATGTAATACATATTTGTAATTCTTTTTTACGTGTAAATCGAAAGGTACAGATCTACCAAGGTAAACTGACACACGATTACAAACACAACAAATCAAATCATAACAGTGGTGACAAGTTACTTGTCGTCACAACAGTATTAAAGATTCAGTAGTGCATGGAATCCGTGCAAAGCAATATGTTTTACCTGTACAACCTATTTTTGGAAACAGACCGTATAGTTTTGGTTTCTGCCGGAACCAGGATGTGCCACTTTATCTTGGTAGACCTCTACATAGCAAACATATATGCCAAATCAATCCATTTTGTCTGAAGAATTTTTCCGGTGGACATAACGCTTCCGCCAAATATAGTGATGTATCAGAATGGGGTGCATCACAAAAACGTCATGAAAACGGTCGGAAATGCTGGAATATATAAACAATTTATTTCTTTGCGAAATTTATTATCCATAAACCATATTTCATCGACATTAGATTCGAAGCGTGACTTTTTCCTGTCAATTTAGAATTATAGGTCTACAAAAATAAAGTGGAACACCCGGGTTCTTCCAAAAACAAAACAATGTCTAATGTCCAAATATAGGGGAGTATATTTTGTTTTGGGTCTGATTCCACTCATATATTTAAACTCGATGTGTTCGCAAACGTGTGAAAATTGACCTTGGTAGACCTATATACAGTTATTGCCCTTGTATGAGGGAGATATTAAAACTTGTTCGCCCTAAGCCAATCACATTTAGTGCTGTCCGAGGGATAAATATGATTGGCTTAGGGCTAACAAATCTCCTTCATACAAGGACAATGAATTGTTTATTATACCGATATGAAAAACTAAAAAAGTAAACTACTACAAATAAATTTTCGAGAATATTTTTAAAAAACTTCACAGGAGCTATAAACTCTCTGTCGTAGTATGGTGCTAGTATTGTGCTACGACTGGGCGTTCCAGCTTCTGTGCATAGTTGTTTCGTATCAAGATAATAACTCTAGTGGAGGTTCCGAATGGGAGGAAATGGAGTGCGTGAGGGAGACTTGACGTTTCTGTTCCTGGTCACGTGAATGCGCTTGTCAAATAAGGATTAATAATCTAACATAAAGGTATAATAATACTAGTTGTGGTCTTAAACATGTGCCAGATTTGTTTGGTATACTATTTCTGTATTCCTGGAAATTTTCACCCTTGTTACGACAAAAAGCATATTCACCCCGTCTTAAATTCGCCCTAAATCACCAGTCACATTAATGGCAAACATGTATTTGCTTCTATTATGTAGTTTGAAAATTTCAACTTCATTTTAAATTTGCCCTCTCGTCTAAGGACGAAAAAGGCATAACATAAACCGGAGCGAAAATTTACAGGTATACGATATTTTAGAAACACGATTTTGTATTTGTGTTATTTGATTTTTTTTCACTTGACAATTTCAACCCAACAAATTATAATAGAATGATTCTATACAACAGAGAAGCGCATACCATTAATATACTGAGGGAGGAGGGGTAAGCGGATTAAATACAGGGTTCAATGATACAATTTAATATACTTCTTTTGCTATTGTTAGAAATTAAAGGTGTTCTTTCAAAGATAGTCGAGCGTAAGTTCTTATGTTTTGGTTATTAATTGATAAGTTGAACAAACACTGAGTATATGATAACCAAATAACAAAAAGAAGCACCAATCAGAATATAATTGAAATCAATTTTATTCGATAATACGGCATTTAAAACTTGTTCAGAATTCGGCTATTACTCAAGTCTGAAAATTTGATCCAGCTTCAGCTAACAGTGAAATCTGATTGGCTGGGACCGGTCATGTTATTTTTGGCAGACCGAAGAATATCCCTATGTTTTGAGCACGTTTTCTAAAGACAAATATAAATGTCCTTTTAGAAGACTATGGAATAAATTAATAATCATGAAATGATAGGAATCAGGAACCTAAAGATGTTCATCATTCGTACACTGTCCACTAGCCATATATACAGGGAGTTGAAGTTGCGCCTATATAGATCATTTTGATAAAACAGAGTGGAAATAAGAAGTGATTTAAGTTTCCTTATATTTATCAAAGCCATCGACCAAAAGAAATTGGCTAATTATACCAAATATATTTCAAATGTGTATATAGCCATTTTATAAATAATTAATTATAATTATAATTATAATTATTATAATAATAATAACAACAATAATAATAATAATAATAATAATAATAATAATAATATTAAAATAGTTATAGAAATAATATCATAATAATGATGATAACAAATAATAATAATAATAATAATAATAATAATAATAATAATAATAATAATAATACATTGTAATAGTTTATTTATTGTGAAATGTTGTCTTTCACATTTTGAACTTTTAGAAATAATGGAAAAAGTAGATCCCTCTTAACAATTTTAATGATAGTATAATTCAATTATAAACAATTTTCAAAACTCAATAAATGCATTTATTTGTATCATGTTTTGGGGATTAAATTTCAAATTTCTTAAACCGCAAGTACAACACTAAAACTCTCTTCTATCTTGAAGAAAGAATTATTCAATATTACTTTGTATAAAACACCAAACATTTCCTACAAAATTAAGAAGTAGAAATATTATACCAAATTATACCAAACATAATACCAAAGTTATAATAATATATTACTAAAATAGAGTCATACGTGTCGTGTATTTTCTGCCAAATGCATATAATTTCAACGTATATCATATATGTCGATTTTATATTTCTTTTTAAAAAATACGATACCAAAAATAAAAAAAAAAAACAGAAAAAGAAAAATACCAAATACTTGTTCATTGCAATAAGCCACCACAAGTTACAAGATACAGCATACATTTTGGATTGTAGAATATTTTAGTTGCACAGAATAAGCCGATATATGTAATATGTGTATCGTTATGATAAATACATGTTCCATAAAACACTATCAATATCAATTGAAAATGAGAAACGAATAGAATAAAATCTATTTTATTTGCGAAACAGATACATCTTTCGGTTTATTTAGTTCACAAACATTTTACGTCAGAACACATACTTTACATAGAACAGGTTTATTTTAGATAAGATAACGGTCATGTTGGGACCAGACTATTTGATCGGATTTCAACGAATAATTATTGGAATTGTCAAGAATAGACATATCATATTTATAAAGTGTTCGTGTGTTTGTGTGTGTGTGTGTGTGTGTGTGTGTGTGTGTGTGTGTGTGTGTGTGTGTGTGTGCAACATTCAACATAAACTACTATTTTCTTTGTCCCTTTGGTTGTATAATGATGGAGATATGGCAGTCATGTTTTAAGAGACAACAATTTAATTCCTACGTGAAAAGATTTTTTTTGCATAAGTTAGTAATACAAGTATTTACATCTACTGTCATAGAATAACATATTTGAAGATATACACTGTTACTGATGAAACCAAAACAATGTCCACAATTAATATAAGGTAAGAAATTATTAATGATTTGACAAAGGGGCGATCCAAAATGGTGGTTTTTGAGTAAGAATTCCATATTCCGTATGCGTTGGCCAACAAAACGGAATGATAAACAATTTGACGCGTTAAGATGTCATATTTAAGTTATGGTATTTATCTACCACGAAGCATATTAAAATCAAAAACGGCGATGTAAAAAGTTTAAGATAAAATGTGCGTTGATCGGTAAATAAATAGATAAGGATTCGATATTTAAAATTGTCTGACAACAGTCGGTCTGCATTCATGATTGTATACTTTTTGACATTTGATCACAAAATCAGAAAATTTCTCTGTATGGAAATATTTGTAGTGTACCTGCTTATTTAAAAAAATGTACAAAACTAATTTTAACACGGAATTTGGTAGGTGCATAACAAAAAGAGTAGATGAAGTGATATTCTTGAAATTGATTGTACATTGTACTAATCTTCAAGGAATTAGATGATACTTATACTATTGTAATAATGGTAATATCAAGATGTAAACAGAATATGACATGTCAAACATACTTCACTTCATTTGTTTAGCGGGACGTCGACTTCATTTATTGCCAAACATCGTTACTTCAATTGCAGGTCATTGGTTTTACATACATCTGTGAAAGTGTTCAATACATGAACATATTCATGGTTTTGTCATTTCAATGAAGACAAACCGGAAGCGAAAATACACAACAAAGGCTTTCAATGTGACATGCACAGATTAATATGATTTCAGTAATTCTGACATAATCTGACGGAGATAGAGAACCGCTTTGTCTAGGATTCACCAAATAAAGTAGTTCATATCATTGGCAATATTCCCTGGCATTCCAGTCATAAGAAATTGATATACTTCTGTTCTGCGTCATTGGTCCATAATTAATTTAAATGCTTCATTATATGAAATGTGATATTTATTTAACCTCCAACCTGCCGATTGTTCAGTTATGGAAATTGATTGGCATGTCTTCGTTCTGCGATAAACGCTCCCTCGAGGGTGTACGATGTCAGAGATGGTGAATCGCTATTGTCAGTAAATTAAGTTAGGTAAGAGAATTAATCAGTCTTCCAAAAACTAGCCTGATATTTGGACAATAAACTTTGCCGTATCATGAACTTTTTGTCCAGATCAATTTGAATTTGTTGTGTACATGCTTGGGAATCATTCCATCGGGATCATCATTTAATTTCATAAGCGGTTCTAGGGATATATGATATTGGAAGTATTTACAGAAATGGATTTGATCTAGATCTGTGTCTGGACGGCTTAGCTCATTTTCTGTTCTTTTTGCCAAATTTGAAGGTCGCATGCAAACACAAGGAGTACTGCTGGTACACTTTGTATTTATAGCCTATTCTATACGTTCTTACTTAGCTATCGATAGTTCCAATAAGTAACGATAAGGTTTGTGTGTGTGTTCTTATAGCTCAGTGGCTTAATTACTTTCTCAGCATATAAATCTATGGATTTATTTATTGTATGACATTATATTTGCTGTCTACGAAATTCCCTTGTCGGCGACATCGGTCTATAATACCAATGATGATTCTTTGTAAATATCAAATATCAACTTTCACTGAAGTAAACAAAATGATATATAGACGTTGTGGTTATCTGGCTGAATATTTTAAAAGATTATATAATTTACTTTCATCCGTAGGGCAATACGAATCCCTAAAAGGGTCGAGACGAGATATAATGTACAATCTATAGACTATTGTACATATGTTTCTATATCCATTCTCAGTTTATTACATGTCGCAAACTGTCGGTGTCGGAATAAGTGAATCAGTGTTTGCATAAAACACAGCTTATATCAAATACTTTACAATGCTGTTTATTTTTCAAAATTAGGAGTGGACAGGTAAAACCTATCACCTTCCTCTGGTTCCATGCATAACGGCAGCTCAATATGTTTTTGTGGAAACCTACCTGTCACCCCTTATGATTTCATGTAGACTAATTTTGTTGTTTAATTTCCCAACCCCTCGTCGTTGCTAACTCCATCCATATAAGGGAAGAAATAGCGTATGCAACTGGGAGGATCTCATGTGGTGATTTTTCTCTTACATTGTAATTATCATCGGTAAGGAAAATCATGGATATTTCATATAACACAATAAACTTGTATATATAATTGTATGCATAATATGTGGAAGAAACTTGATACGTTTGAAACTTTGGTTGACACATTGGTATCTGTGTTTTTTATATTCCAATTCTGATCCAGGGCCGCAAAGGTAAAGCGTTTTGAAAATCGCGCGTTAAACCATAGATTTTCTTTCCTGTAATCAGTGCCGGTTCGAGCAACCGATTATAGTAACTGTTAACAGACTGTCAACATATCAATGTCTTGTACTGCGAAAATGTCATCTTTTCAGCTTACGTGTGTGGTTCTTGACCCTACTAACAGTAAATCCGTGTTAGCAGACTATTAAGTATTGTACTGGCTTTCACATTGTAAATGTCATCTCTGCTAATCGTTTTTCCGACGTATTATCTTAGTAACAATTACCGCCTTGTCAACCAATTGTTTGATGATATATATAACCCACAATACCTTCTACACACACAGTCATGCTCCAATGTTATTTTTGCTTTAATGGTGTTTTACTACACACTCAACATTTCCTATTTCCTACAGCGCTACTGACAAGAGGTAAGATACTTCATGTTATAAATAGCGATGTTCTGACAACTTGGCCACGAAAATCCTCAAATGTAATGTTTGAATGATGTTATACGCTACACTCAACAATTTTCCAAGGGCAGCCAGTTTGGTGGAGGAGATAACCCTGTTAGAAGTAAACTGACAAACTTTCTCACAAAATTAACAAAAGGCTCTAACGGCGCTCGAACCTGTGCTGATCAGATGTGAGGGGCTCATGGTTTGAAAAGCAATGCTCTGACAACTAATGAGGTCGTTCACAATGTTAAGTGACGATGATTTAAATAAAACACTTTATTTTGCCTCGGACTGAAATGTCGCCATTTCATTGGTTATAAAGAATAACGTGACTGCCGTCCATGATTCAATGGACAGACAGAAGCAAAAAATATACGTAACATTATTCTATGTACAGTGACAATTAAAGACATTTCCTAACTGAGAATATGGTCTGCGACAAAATTAAAAGTTATTAGGTTTCCTACTGACCGTCCACGGGAATATGTCGGGTTGATCAAGTTCACGGAAGACGAGGTGAAGCTCAACCCGACATAATTCCATGGACGGTCAGTAACTCACAACGCACTGAAAACTTTTTTTTTTTATAAATAAAAGAAACATTTTTAATTTAAAAATTTATTATTACTTGTTTTTATCAATTTTGAAAATTAAAGTCATACAGTCAATTTTTATTGCAGTGTCAACCTCGACAGAACTGTTAAATCATTGGTAGGAACATTGCTCTGAGAAGGTGACGCGTACACATTACCATTGGTATAGATGGATTAGTACTCGGGGACCCGTTCCTGTCAATGGTAAGCGTTCGTAAAGTAACCTAAACGGAAGGTATGGACGGACTAGTACTCGGTGACCCGTTCCTGTCAATGATAAGCGTTCGTATAATAACCTAAACGGAAGGTATGGACGGACTAGTACTCGGTGACCCGTTTCTGTCAATGGTAAGCATTCGTATAATAACCTAAACGGAAGGTATGAACGGAGTGGTACTCGATGATCCGTTCCTGTCAATGGTAAGCGTTCGTATAATAAACTAAACGGCAAAATGTTGTAATACAGGCATTTCATTGTTTATATCGTTTTAAGCCGATGTTATCCCATTCAACATATCAAGTAATTGTCAAAAATAATTGTTGTTGTCGTTATTATTGTTTTTGTTGTTGTAATTATTGCTTTACAGTAATACACGACAATCCCTGGAAAAACGCACTTTGTAATACAACATACACACTATATGAATCACCTGTCGCAAATAGCAAAACGAAAACAATTATATCACTATAAAAACCACAACTGAATTAAATTTGTATGTCATTTTTTGTTCTTTTTTATTTTGTACAACAAGAACATAGACAAAACAACAGAAGTAAAAACTCGGAAGAAATGGTAAAATGTTTTTCATTACATGTTACGTGTTTCACAGAGTTAAAAGGTTCACAAATTATATAATCCCACGATACCCAAACGAATCTATATTCAATTTAGAGCGCAGCCTTCCATCGGCTAACGCTTTGTGATAAAGCTCCTTCTATTAGTATGAAGAGGTCTTACTACGGATGAATTGCCCTAAAACATGATTAAAAGATCAAACTCTCTTAATTCTATATAGATAATTAAATAAGCATAGATTCAACGAGAAATTATCTCTAAAAGTAATATGGGTAATCAACAAAAATCGTCCCCTGGGACCATGAGACGTGTATCTTTTCCACATAATGGCAGTCAATTTCACGAAAAGCTTTTGGAATATTTCTCTGTTTGTCAGTAAGGTGATGGAAGTGTCACATTTCATTATAAAACGTGTCACAGGCATCGTAAGGTTTACTTAAAGAAATTTGACGTCAAATTTTAATTTAAGAAGGAACTAATTCTCCTGTTATAAAACTTCACCTGACTTTAACTTTCACATGCGCACATTGCCGAATGCCAAATCTCTTCGATTCCAGAAATGTTGGAGCACTGTAGAGTTTTCAGTTTAAAGCAAAAAGGCCAGAGATCACGACAGCAATTAAACACGAACACAATTGGTATTAAAGCAATTACAAAAGCAATACAGGGTGCTGTAATTGCAAATGGAAATAAAATACAAGGGTCTGTCTTTAGTGACAGCACGTTTGCCTCAAGTTGTGTAACTATTCTTGAAGTGCATCCTTTGTCCCAGCATATTCAATCTATTGCTATTCGGATGTTGTACACCAATAAGTAAAACATTCGACCTAAGGCGTTTAAAGTACTTTGAACTCCTACAAACAATCTTTTTTTGTAAAACCTCATACAATGAAACCACCAGATTATTTTTTAATTGCTTGTATGGTAATTACACTTACACGTTCTTCATTTTACTTAATTGACATTAAAGGGCACGTGTGAACACAAATATAAAATTGTGTTCAATGTCAATAAGTACAGTATTGTCATTATTGACTACACCAAAGTCCAGCGTCGTCAAATTGAGAAAATACTCACCTTTAAATTTTAATATTTTGAGTATATATATATATATATATATATATAAATATATATATATATATATATATATATATATATATATATATATATATATATATATATATATATATATATATATATATATATGTATATATATATATCAATGTGTAATTCTTGTTTTATTGTAGGTAAAACACGTGTATTTTCCCATCAAAACCAACCTAGTAAATTTGAAAATGCATTCTGAAACTATTTGGATCTTTCTGAAGCTTTCCTTTGATGAGGAACAATATTCATAATTATTGCTAACTTCTGCAATAAGTGAACAGTATATGAAATTGGAACATAATATTTATTGTTTTAACTCCAAATTTATGAATAATTAGTTTTAAAATGAGCATTGACTAAATTCTAGCGCTATCGGAGCGAAATTTGTTTTCAATAAACTGTAATAGAATCGAGAATACAAATAGTTCTAAGACCTTCAGGGATATTTTGGTATCAGCCTTTAATATTCCATTATTCTCCGTAATGAACTTATGAATATGACATTCACATATGATCTTATTTCATTTTAATTAACTTATTTCATGTGAATCATACTTACTTTCTCCAGACAAAGCATTTAAAAAGAAAAAAACACTGCCAGTACTGTGGTTTAATGAGTGTCCAAGGATTACAAATATGACGAGAGAAACCCAATTATCGTATCTTTCGCTTGTTAGGTTTATGCATGCATGTGTTACAGACTTTATTTCATTTCCATTTATATACAAACACCTTTCCACAATTTGGCAAACTTTACAACACAATGAATAGATGTAACAACGCATATATATATAAAAGTAAACCACCAAATATAAATAGAGAATTGAATTACATAACACGTTCGTGTGAATTACACAATTGCAGTGTAACAATAAATTGAATGCGGTGGATATAGATGTACAATACATAAAAGTCTAAAACAGAAAACCATTCTGTAATGTTGAAGATCTGAATAAAAGTTAATTGATAATACCATATAATGTTTACCTGCAAATTTTCGCTCCAGTTTAATTTTCGTTATTTTCGCCCTTAGACGAGAGGGCAAATTTAAAATGAAAGCAATTGTTTATGCTAAATAGTTTGAGCATGGATATACATCCCACCCAAAAGTCTATGTTGATTAATGGCGAATTAAAAACGGTTATGAATGTTTTCTGTCCTGGAATTACGAAACATGACCTGTGTAAAAAAAATTACCAGGTATGTGATAGTTAAAATGAGGCTTCTTGGTGAAAATAAAGTACTCGAAAATTAGGGTGAGCTATTGGAAGAGTTAAAATAAAGAAAATGCCATTGCTCCAAAACACTTAAATATCTATATAAAGCTAGTACCTGCTAAAGTAATATTTCGCACTGATAACGCCATTTAAATTCTAGAATCTTCTAAAGCCAAGATGGTCATATTTTTAAAGGTTACTCGTAGAAGGAATTTTTGCTCTACATTTAGATTCATTGTTTGGCCTTGTATGATACCACTTTCTCTCTAGAAAATAAACATCTATTTTGGATTGGAGCTCAACTGATGAAGTCTAATAGACAGAATCGATCGTTATGAGCATTATTACTTTGGTATTATATTTATAAAATTTATATTTATATATTAATCTATTTTTCTCAGTTAAATATAGTTTTTCCCAGTCAAAACTAGTTTTTCTCCAGCTGATAAAAGTTTATAAGAAAAACTATATCTAACTGGAGAAAAGACTTCGTTAAATCTGTAAAATAAAACAAGTTGTCAAAATGATTTTTTTTACAAAGTTTCAAATATTCGACGTTTTATACAGATAAAATGTTTTAAAAAATTCCGGGTTGGAAAACGTTAATGAATTTAATGTCGTATTTGTGAAACGAAATCGAATGTGAATAATAGACGAGTAAACAAGTATATCTTACATGGATGTAAGGACTGACAATCGCCGGCGTATTTTGTTCATTCTAGGCAATGTGTACATGCATGATATGTTAAAATCTCCTACGGTATTATATCTGTTTAGATATTATAAACATATTACTAAAGTTATAATGCTCAAGACGATCGTTTCTGTCAATTAGACTTTATCAGTTGAGCTCCAATTCAAAATGTATGTGTATTTTCTAAAGAGAAAGTGGTATCATACAAGGACAAATAATAAATCTAAAAGTATAGCCGAAATCCGTCTAAGAGTAACCACTGTAAAAAGACGACTATCTTAGCTTTACAAAGATTTAGACGGTTTTATAAAAAAATAGCAGCCTATATGTTTTTATTGTGAATTTGACAGCAATCTAAATCAAATGGAGAAAAAGTACTGGACTGGAAAAATCTAGATTGAACTGCGCAAAATAAAACCTACGCTCATTATTGTGATTTCGACGCAGTTGAACCTAGTTTTTCTAATTTAAACCTAGTTGTTCTCATTTAAACCTTGTTTTGGTTCAGTTGATGCGAGTTAAAGAGAAGAACTTTGTTTAAGGAAAATTGAAGAAGAACCAATAAATAATCGAAACTTCAGGTCCATTAGGTACGAATGATACGAATCCATTAGATAAGCTGACTAAGTCTGCACTCTGAGTATATGTCAATCTAACGAATAGAAAAAGAAAAAGAATTTAATAATAATAATAATAATAATAATAATAATAATAGAAGAAGAAGAAGAGGACAACACCTCCCCCACACAAAGAAATAAAAAATTTTGGGCGCTTGTAATAGAATTAAGCTCACACGTCGAGGAAATCTTATAACGGCTTTAGG
Source organism: Atrina japonica (assembly GCA_030159075.1). Taxonomy (NCBI): domain Eukaryota; kingdom Metazoa; phylum Mollusca; class Bivalvia; order Pterioida; family Pinnidae; genus Atrina; species Atrina japonica. The sequence continues at coordinate 34,458 of BROG01000315.1, read as the reverse complement.
TGACTGTAACAAATCGATGCCACCATGATTTAGATGGAAAAATGTTGAACGTGTCATAAAATTACAGACGCCAAACCAAACCGAAACTCTGTCTATAGATAATGAGATACTAACTCAGTTTAGCTCTTGAATATATATAGTACTGATGGCACTAATACAATTGTCATACTTTGAAGTACTAATATTATCTCAAGTTCACCGAGAAAAAATCGAATTGGAAATCGAATTTTCAATAACATTTCATTTAGAAATAAAACCTTAAAGTCGATATAAGTGATATTTAGAAAGCAAGTGTTTATTAGATTGTGTTTAAGTTAGTAATTTTCAGTGGTACGATTCCGACCAGATTTTCCTTGTTGTGGATCAAAGTCGGTTACAGTGTTCCCGTGAGAGTTTCCTGAAGGAAACTTCTAAATGCTTCAAATAATCAGATTAGCTTACAGCAGGGCCCCAACCTCGCGCTTACTGGAGGTGGGAGACAAATCTAAAGTGCAATAAGCTAACTAATCTGCAACGGAGACGCATATTGAGAAAGGTCAGGAAAAGATTAATATTATCACACAATGTCCTATATAGAAATGCATAATATAACTATGGACTGTTTCCATGGTTTTGGAAGATATTTTTCATAACTGAGAAACACTCGGTTTTGACCCAGTCCGAGACGGATTTGACGTTACTGTGTACCTATGATGCAATTGGGTTTTTTCTTTTTGTCCTTTCCGTGCAATCTTTTGTGGAATAGTTTGGACTCAGATCATGTGACGTCAACAGAAATGTGACGTAGAAAATTTCGGTTTCGTAATGTTTACATTGACGTCATTCAAGGATATCTTGTTTTACGTCATTTGAGTGAGGGAAAGTTAAACTAATTGGTAATTCTTGTAAAGTTGACAACTGCCATGTCTTTTCTTTAGGCTAATTCTCAAATATGGGATCTTATTTACAAAGAAATTTAAGTTTAAGACTAACACCTAAGTGCTATTCTAAGAGTACGTCCATATTCACAAAGAAACTTAGATTTACACTTATGTGTGTGTGTAAGTGTAAGGCATCTTAGACCACTCTTAAACAAATATTTGAAAAACATTACTTACACAACTATCGTATATAATTATATGGGCCTATTACAGGGTGAGTCTATTTGCACGAACATTGTGCACAGATACTGAAAATTACCAATAAGTTGTACACATGGCCGACGTGCATACATCTAAAAGCAGTCGTATTTACCTATCCTCATGGTCACCATGTTGTTATCATCAGTTTGTGGTTTTTCACAGAGAATTTGTTAATTTTTAAAGTGCACGGAAATACATTTTTTTCAAGCCAGTCGTATATCTAAAACAGTTCGTTATGTCAAAAGCCGAGTGCTTGACTCCTTTGCGTCATGGAATAACGTGTATATACATTGTACAATATATCCATACACCCAATTTTAGTTTTATAAATGAAATCGATAATGAAATCAATGTCGGATAAAATTTTTTTATCTAGAGTTGGATTTATTTACAAATGACGGTATCAAAAGAATGATTATTTTGTTTTATGAAAGGCATTAATGTATCGATAGTGATCGAAGTGAACGATATATAACAGCTTAAGTTTCTTTGTGAATAAGGTCCCTGGCTCCTTCAACTGTACGTAATACATATTTCTGATTACATATGCGATAAATTCATTAACCAGAAGTTATGTAGGGCACTTTTCGTTGAAACTGCATAATATTACTACAAACCATATCGGAACCGAACATTTCGAAAAAGGTCTATTTAGAATGTGAGGTCACACTGTTTGATACGAAATTTCGGAACACGCCACCATTGTTTAATTTATTAATCTTTTCATTATTCTGTAGATAAGAAAATAGTTATTTTATGGGTGTTCGCGGAAATGACGGTACGTTCCCTTGACATCAGGCGATTCACAGGAAATATAGTCTGAGATTGCCCGTCAATAAGTTACCGTTTCCCTGATGACAATATAATAGTTTACTGTTTATTGAAAATTATTGGCAGAACTGTAAACTTTCGAGAATAAAGGTCTAATGGAGATATATGATTTGATCACAAAGTGACCTTAGCTTTGGTGTTGAATTCTTCATCAAGACATTTATAAATGACACCAATAGTAAAAGACATACATACATTTATACAACTATACGTTTCAAACTGACTGAGAGGAGACATGTTGGAAGTGGTCAGTGATGAAGTGCCAAAGTAATTGTACATAACAGAACATAAAAACATCCCCCAAAAGTACAATCAGGTTAACGTTGTCTTCTAGATGCAAAGTGATGTGTAATCTGTCTTAGCAATTCAAAAAAATCTAGCGAGGTTGAAGTACCTTTATTATTTCAAAAAGCAAATAAACAAAATTGCTTGATTTTGCGTTACCCGGATGTTCACAGAATATCGGATATGACACCACAATGATAATTTACCATTGAAATTTTAAATATGTGTCGGTGTATATAACCAGTGATATTTTACATTTTATTTCAAGGTTTCTACCTATACATTTGGAAAAACTGAAAGCGGTCATATTGAAGAGAACGTAAAGGAAATAAGAAATATATTAAAACTATTTACAAGAAATATATATATATATATATATAGAGAGAGAGAGAGAGAGAGAGAGAGAGAGAGAGAGAGAGAGAGAGAGAGAGAGAGAGAGAGAGAAAGAGAGAGAGAGAGAGAGAAAAAAAGAGAGAGCATGTTAGCAATTGCATTTGTACTTCCAATTTTTCTTATAATTTATTTATAAAATATGTAATTATTACTAGCAGCTCTAGAGATCTAGATATGCCGATGGGAGGAGATCGTGAAATGTGAAGCTAAGTAAAATTGAATTGCTTTATTTTCAAGAGAGTTTTGTGTGATTTAACACAGTTTAATATAACCCCAATTGTAAAAGGCAGAAAATAATCTCTTATTTAATATCATGGGAATATTGGTAAAATCATTCTTCAAGTAACTGCAATAGTATTTTTTAAATTTGATTAATATCATCTAGAATATCAGAAGTCAGTATTGTCAATGCACCAAGTTTTCAACTGTATTTATTTAATAATGACAATGCCTTTTATATTATTTGTCAGCAGATATATCCAGAAACATTTTGCTAATATAAATAAGCAATGATGCTTTACGAGGTAAATAAAAGGCATTGCTTTGTTTTAACGTTTAACATTGCATGTTTCTTTTGATTTAATATGGATATAAACCATTTGAAACATATGTATGTAAAACTTTCCAAATCTAATTACTAAAATTACCAAGAAATACTGGAAACGAAATTAGACAACAATGATACAGCCTTAACTATGTTATATTTTACAATTATAATTACGTACCTCATGCCCTGGATTTACACGACTGTGGCAACCAAATGCTTTATTTTGTAATAACAAACCCATCATTAAACATTTTATATATATTTGATAGGTACACAGCCTTCAGCATTAATGATAAATCTTAAGAATCAGAGATCGATCTCTACATAACCATGCAGTGGTTACATAAGAGCACACACATTGGACAAACAGAGAGTGCTGACAATCCTGAGGTGGGTTCAGGTACCATGCACGTATAAGTATGAATCTCGCCCGCCATAAATCAAAGAAACACGGATACATTATTGTAATTAAATGCAAGTGGATTTTATATTTTACATGCATTTTCAATTTTCTTTTTACAAAATGACATCATAAGAAGGCCTCATTGTTTTTATCTGATAATCTTATTTGGTTGATTAAATACGTTTATGTATTTGAGTAATATATACCTCTAATTGTAATTTTGTTGGTAGTTTAAATGTGTTCCATCATTGAAATATCAATAATTTGGTATCGTAAAATGCTCCAAACTAAGAGCTATTACGTCTAAAATGTTTGATGGGTTCCCTAAATTTACTTATAAAGCCCATTCTGACAAAAGTATTGTCATTAGTCTTTGTAGTAATCTATAAAACTATATGAGTTGTCGGCGGATCACACTTTTCTTGCAGATTGTATCTATCTTTATATCGTATAAATCACAAACATACCACTGACGAGTAAAAAGAAATACATGCGTATTGAATATACCTCTGTCATCGCAAAATAATTTTCGATTTCGGACAATGTACGAGTATTGTCAAAAACAAAAAAAGCACGCGCGATTTGCAGTAAACAAATTGTATAGATGACAGGTTCGATAAATGCAGATAACGTCGTGTGCAAAGATGGATCTAAATGTAGAAATAGATAGTTTAGAGTGATATGACCATTTCCCTAAATATGTCGTTTTAAAATTAATCACCAAAATCCAATAGGTTTAGGTAAGTTTAAAAAATGATAAAATGAAACTTGTTCATACTGTTGATGTTTATATATTATCATCACAATTTTGGTGTCAATTCTCATATTGAGCAGACTCATTTTGATGGATTATACTGTATAAGTATATGAATATCTGACAAATATATGGACCTACACCATGGGATTTAAGAATATACTGAAGTCTTAGACTATTCTCAACTTTGCCAGTTTAGCCAATTATATTTCAAGGTTTGCTCAAGTTACGTAAAAATTTTAGTTATTCTTGCGTTTTATTGTGTTCAGATCTCTGATTAGAGTGGTTTCTCTGACGTCATACAATGTCATGCTACTTAAAGGGACATTAGCTATGTTTTTTTCAATTTATTTTTCTGTTTTTATCCTTTTTACTACTTAGATTAATATACAATAACTAAAAAGAGATATACACAGACATAAAAATTCTTAAATTCCTATACATGTATATTTTGTGAAAATTGCATGAGAAACCCAGATTGTATAGGAATACCACACTGGAACTGACCTTGTTTTCTCCAAATATATAGTAATACATTTTTTGCCTGATTATAGCTCTTATGTATTCCTGTGCATCAAGTACAAGTAGTAAAATTTGAACAAATCGAAATTATTAAAGTTCTTGACTTAAGTAGGGTAAATAACTCTTGAAGAAGTACAATGTTTTTGATATTTTCAGATTTGGATGAAAATTGGTAAACAGAGGTATGTTGGTATTACAAATTCAATGGCAGATGTTATGAAAGTGTCACTTGCCGTGGTAACAAAACAAAGGCCACTGAATGGTCAAAACTGACAGAAAGGGTATTGTATTTTGCGGCATATATAGCAACTGTTTTGGTACGAATTATCAGGTCGATTTTTTCGGTTTGTAGTTCAACGATTTAAGGTATAATGGTAATGAACAAATATGGCAATGATGTCGTTACAAAGATAAAGAGAAAATGGAATCTTTGCGGAGGAACATATTATCTTTTGAGAATAGCAATTTATCTTTGAAATTAAAGTTTCCATTCTAATGTGAATAACACTTACAACAAATTGCAAAAATAAATAATGGAAATATATTCTTTTTATGACTTTTAAAATTGTCAATGAATATTTTATCAGAACAACTGAAATGCATTTTACAAGATACTATGTTAAAAATAACGATTTATGACTTTCTAAATTGACAAACAAAAATTAAGAATTTATCGATTAACCACAAATTCGAACAATCTGTGACGTCTACCAAGTGTTTGGCAAAAGCGTATAATTTTATTTTAAGTTTTCATTTCAACTTTTGAACATTTTAGAGGTTTTGAAAAAAAAAATTAATAAAAATGTTTTAAATTATCCTCATTGTCTTTTACTTCATGTAGGTGATATTTCTGTTTCTGTTCTTAACTAGAAACAAGCCCATACCGATATGAAAGGCGAAGTTGCAAAATCAGTCGCCATTGTCTAACTATCCACACCGAGAAATGTGTGAGGTTTGAGTAACACTCACCTGTAAATATTGATATCAATGAAGTCCGTTTACTGTCGGAACATTTAATCGGCTAACATACTGTCACAAACGTGCAAATAATCAGTGTATATAAAAATATGAAAGATGATTAAAATATTCCATGACAATATGATCTTAAAATTATAAACAAACCCCGCTCAGATCACATGTGACCTCCGGAATAAGAAATCAATGTAAACTAGGAAATACATATTCGAACACTCGGTTCGTGATGACAGGCCCACTAACACCATTTCGAATCATTTAATAGGACTATTTCTCTATTATAATGTTAAGTGATGTCATCTTTGAAAAAAACCATATGAGCAAAGCTACCCTGTTTATGAAATTGCCACCCAATGTGCCTTGACGCAATTAGCAAAACTGTCTGTCAATGGGCAATGTTTAAAAATATTATTTGTTTTAAAATTAAAAAAAAAATGTTTAAAGGTTGAAACGGCAGCTTTAAGCTTGACTAAAGAAATAAGATGCTAAACTTAGTATTGACTGTGCCCATGCATAAGACATTTCGATTTAAAATAAAATACACACCAAACAATGATGATGAATAATTTATCATCAATCTCCGACCTTAACCTTTCCATAGGTCTCAAAAACACCTGATGTTATGGCGTCAAGCATTTTCTTTAGAGGTAAAACACAAGTCTTATTTAATTTTGTGCTTGCAGTATGTGTAATGTATAAAAATCTAATACACTAAAGTATTATTTGCAATGATGTTCATGCAACTATATGCAGTTTTGTCAATTTTGGACCTGTGGAAATTCAGGTGTGAGATCATTAGAAAGGACATAACTCACTTGTATACTACCTCATGGTGACATTTATGTGTGACGGACTTACATGACTCTATGTTTTGAGACCCATTTTAATCATGTTAAAGAGGAACTGTTTACACAACATTCCTGGATTCCTAAAGATTTATACATTGGTATCTGAGATGTTTTACATATTTATATATTTACTTTTCTTTAAAGATAATTGATTTAGGTTCAAAATCACGAAGTAGTCTAGGGAAAGTAAGCTGGATACACTTATTTTTCCGGTTAATTACTTGCATATATGGACACATCAATCTCGTTTATCAAATATGATTTCATATCGTTCTCTTGCTGAAAGCAACCGAGTGCAAACTGATTTAAATTTTAGTCTATTAGATTTTGTCTCAAGAAATGTTCCAAACCTTATAAAGTAACACACTCTCGGAGAGTTTAAAAAAAAAAGATAAAAATCTGTGTCAAGATACGTGGTACGTGTTTCTTAACTGTTACAAATGTAAAAAACTAAACTGAATTACAAATATCACAAATAATATTTTAACGCCACAAAATTATTTAAAGGCACCGATAAGGCTCAATTTCCCATACAGCTCTACATTAGTAGCTATTTATATATATGCCTTGGCCTATGGTAATAAAATTGAACAAAGCTTTCCCATAACACGACGTGTGTAAACCCTCGACTGACGTCCATCAATTTACAGAGAAGACAGTATCAACGACAGCAATCTTTTACTACAGATTCTAACACCTTTGTGTTTATAATCTACATTAAATGTTTATGCATATTTTATTTCAAACATTGAAATACTAGTGTAAATAGACTTGCTTCTTGCAGGAAAGTAACACTTTTTAAATCTTTATCTTTACCTTAATCAGATACAGCGCCATAGATCTGTCATCAAATCTCATTTAACATATATATGTCATAACTTGTATTAAACGTTTACAATATTTCATCTTTATTTATTTATACATTTACTAATTTATTGATTGAAACATTGTCTATAATAAAAAAGAAAAATATCATAGATCTTCTAGATTTTTCATGTGACATTGTCTTAAATAGACCCCGGATTAACAATTTTTATGTATTACAATTTCTTAAACTATCGACCGTCAGTGTATTGTATGGCTATGTAATATACATATGTATAAATGTCGATTGTAACTGTGTTTGGCAAAAAGGTATAATTTTATCCAGTTAACATCATCTGCGTTTCCTGCTATGTAATTTTCATATTTATTTATGCTTTACTTCACCATTATCTGCATCTTTTGGTATGTAACGTTAATTTGTAATTAATTTCGTGAATATTTTCATTTTAAAGTTAATACTTTATTGTATTTTTGCATCTTTTTCTACAAAGGTACCATTGACTTCTCATATGGTAACTTAAAAGTTAATAAATATAACTTTATATGTATGTAATATCTTTGTATTGATTGTTTGTATCTTTTGTAGATTCCTGCCTTTATTTTACTAAAAAAAATATTAGAGACATTTGAGCATCATTAGTTTCTGCTCGGTGAAATCAAAGCTTATATTTGGATTTCAGATGACAGGATTGAAAAATAATTTCAGCTATTGGACTCAACAAAACGTTCTGTTATCCATAAGTGTCCACATATATAATTTTGTGATATCGATTTAATTACAGGTCTTTGGAATACAGATTGGAAGACGATTTAAGACAAAATGACCGATGATATTTTTTACGATTTGGAAGTGATTCATTACAATTTACATTTGGTCCAGAAGTTAGTTATTTAAATCGACCAATGGACCTCTCACAGTTATATTGAATAAGAAATGACTTTACTGTATTTCAAACCAGTATATTTCCTATTGACATGCACAATATTGTAATATATTAAAAAATCTCAGATACCAAAGTATAAATCAATAGAATGGCCAGAACATAGATACAAATCCGTTAAAAATGGACAAACGCGAACTTCTGGAAACCAAGAGGTGGGATCAGGTGCCATGGAGGACTAAGAATCCCCTGTCGACCGGTCACACCCGCCGTGAGTCCACAATCAAGTCTAATGAAATACGTGAGGAGTGAACCCTCGTCACAATTGATACAGATGTCTCAACAACCGCCAACGAAAAGGCAACTCAGCATTTCACTCAGTGAAACAGAGTAATCGCAAACAAGATTATTATACCGACCATAAAATTTGCGGAACGTTGACATTAAACGCGGTTTTCGATATACCTGTGTCATTAATTTGTCAGTGAGTAGTTTACCTCTGTATATGAAATCTTCATAAGTTGTACACGCCCCGACAAATTGGATCATTTGTGAAATATAAACTTCATATGCGGGTGACTGAGGGATATATATCAATAGTCAATATCTTGGTAAGGAGTAAAGATAAAGGTTTAGTAGAACATTTGCTGGATCCTGCTATGTATCTTTGCTTATATGGGGTTTTATGAAGTTTAGGTATCCAATATAAATATGGTAGCTCAAAATCGGTATCCGTTGTAGGTATATCAAATGAGCGTAATACGGACACATGGTTTTGAAGGATCTCGTCTTTTAAAAGTGAGCTACGTGTGTATGTAGGATTACCAGAATTCGTATTTAACTCAAGTTCTTCTAATAAACAATTATAGTATGTGCCTTACAAATAAAAATTATATTATTTGAGGCTTTGTCTGCTGGTACCAGTACATATTGGTCATGTAATCGATCCAGTTCAGTTACTACTTCTGGATCACTCAATACAGAGGGATAACGTGTTTTCATAGTCCCTTTAAGTTTTCGAATACGAAATGTTATCAACCATCGTGTGGCTTTTAGCCATTCAGACAAAGTGTCTGGTTCTACGTCTTCATGTTTGGCCCATCGTCTGGCATAATCTTCGACAGAATTCATAACTAAACTGAAATTCTGACGCCAATTAAAGGAACGGGCTTCCTGGTATTTAGGACCCTTTAAAATAAGATTTTTAAGGCTTTCATTTTCAACAATAGAAACGTCGCCGGTGATGACATGCCCGATAGGACTGTATTTGAAAGGAGATGAAGCACATGAACATGTGACAGTGTTGTGTAGAAGATGGTTGATGTCTAGGCACTGCAAAACCTGTTTGTAATTGAATAGCTTGGATGCGATGCTAGGTGTACAGCTATATGAAATACAAGGTGTGTTATTCAATTTAAAATATGGTGGAACGCAGGACTGAACTTTTTTGTGATTCAGAACATTGCCAATGTTTAAAGCGTCTATGCCTTTATTTGTAAATTTTAATTTAAGGAAAAGACGTTTCTGTTCAGAACAGTCATTGTTTGTAACGCTTGTAGGCTTAAACAGTCTGTGATAAGCGATATCCATTATTACGGAGTTCAGTATGTATTCTGGGGTTGAAGAATCCGTGTAGGGGTTCATTCTTGCTTCCTGAAAAAGCTCATTAAGAATTGTAAAAAGGAACAGAATAAAGTTTGCTGCGAATGTGATGAAGACCCAATTTTTTGTTAACGTAAGGTAAAAGAGATGAAAAAGTGACATCATGTATGGAGGGTCGGTTGTATGAACGATGTCCGTGACTTCGTTTACGTCTTACGTTAGAATTAAAAAGTTCCATCACATTAACACCATTACACAGTGGGCTTGATATATTGCCTACACTTTGGATATTATCGTTCCATACATATGGGTATGCAGTGCCAAGCTGTTTAATCCAAAATTATTCACGTTGTCTACGGAAGGGGGTACTCAAGGTGGGATTGTTAAATAATGTTTATTTGTGAATAAAATATTGAAAGTTTATTTAAATTGGTGGTACAATAAAACCTGCTTTAGCGACCACCTGTGTATAAAGACCTAGTCACAAAGTCCAGTATCCCCAGTATACAAATCAACCTCTATATAAAGACCACCTCCTTATATAGACCGGTTTTCTTGTGTCCCTAAGGAGATTGTTATATACAAGTTTCACGGTATCTACCTTGGAAGAGAGTTCGTCTTGCAAGCGATAGGTTCAGTGTTTGATTCCCGTTACCGATTCATACCAAATAATTTTAAACATTGGAAGTGACTTTTTCTTCGCCAAGCGCCCGGGATACGAAGTGAAAGTCACAGGACTTTCGGATGAGACTTTAAAACCGAGTGTTTTGTGTGAAGGCAGGCGTGACACGTAAAATAATCCTCACTGTCTTAGCATCAGTCCATAACACAGGTCAAAATTTGTTACACTGTATCTGAAGCTGGTGATATATCGATATAATAGAATAGTTCTTGGCGGGATGTAAAACGACAATCAAGCAAAAAAAAAAACTAACAAGCATTAAAGTTATGTACGCCATGCGTAATGAAGTTCGTCGCTTTATAGCCAACAAACCGTGTTCTAACGTCTTGACTGTAAGTGTATACAAAATAGTACTTAGGTTGACAGTCATAATGCCATACATTAATCTTACATTAACGTTTTTGGAGAAGACGTTTAATAAGTTCTGTCTAATAGTGCTACATTATTATGTATACTTTTATTCTGTATAGGTACGATGCAATATGTATTCCTACTCATTGAATAAGTGATTAGTCCTTATGAGATATATTTAGGTTAAACAGGTGAATGCTAGTCATAGTTAAATCAATTTTTTTTTAACATTTATCACTAAATTTGCATGTGACAATAATACAAGGTGTCCATCAGTCGAATAGTAGAGTATAAAAAAAATCGAAATAATTGTTTTTGGTAAACACAGCCAATGCCCCTTTATTGCTTTAAAAGTATGTGTCACTTACTATATCATTTAAACAAATGAATAAACAAAGTCCATCAACCTCCAACGTCTATCGCATCAAAAACTCAATTTTGATATAAAAATATGTGAATGTTTCACAACCAGGAATGATATACAGAAAAGAAATTGTTTTTATGATACCACTTTAGGGTGCCTGTTCATTAAAACCTTTTCTAAGAACCCCCCAAAAGAAATCTTTAGAGGTGTTCATTCACTGGTGACCATGTGTAGAGCAATTTTTTAAAAAAAAAACAATTGCTTAAACGAATAATATGGGCATTGAATCGATTAGTTGAATATAATTAGATTAACTTGAATGATATAAACAACAAAATACATGACATTTTACACATTTATGCATGGTTTTCTAAAAACATGTTAGACAATATAGCTCTTTATAGCCAATGCAATAAATGATATTTTGTGCAAATGATAGAAACATACTATATTATTATGCCTCTATGTAAGATTCTTAATCCTCATTGGACAAACGCAATCACGTGACCGAGAACATAAACGTCAAATCTCCCTCACGCGATCCATTTTCCCTGTCATATTTCTTCCCATTCGGAACCCACAAAAGAATTATCGTTCTTGATTCGAAACAACTATGGATCATCAAAGTGAAGTTTATTCATAAATTTCTTGGAAAATGTTGTTGTTTTGAATAAAATATTCGGGATAAATATGATTGGCTAAGGGTGAACAAATTTTCATATCTCCCGCATACAAGAGCAATAAATGTATAATATACTATGTAGTAAATTGAATTTTTATTTTTAAAATTTTCGAATGGGATTTGGGGAATGAGCACATTTAACTTTGGACAGTTAGCTTTCATATGTATGATGTCCAAACTGGAAAATGTTAAACTCTTTGTTTTGAAATAGATAAGGGCTTCAGGGATGGACGATAGTTAAATCACAAGCATGTAATTAACTTTCTGTCCGAACGTTTTTTACATGTCTGTCCTTCCTTTCAACAAGATATATATGTATATATATATATTATTTATCCGCTTTGCGGCTATAGAATAATTTTGCACTTACACCATTGTGAAACGATATTTATCGAAGAGTTGGTATCATAAATAAGAAAGGACGGGTGATAGCTGTTTGAAGAATTTCATTTTAAAACTACTCCCAAGGAGACACGTCTGACAATTTTCTTGATATTATTGTCTTATCTACAGGGGTTTTACACGCATTCCTTTCACTGAAATAAAGTCAATAGATTTCGCTTAAAATTCCCCTTGAGATGCTGTAAAAACTCTTTCTGCGTGTAAATGAAATAAATACATAATAGATTGTCTGTGTGTCAGAGCTATGTCTGTGAAGTAATTTGTCTGTTTATTGGGTCTTGACTGAAACCTTTTGCCATGTTGCACGGAGTCAATTGTATAAGGCGTCAAATGCTTTCCAATCGTGCAAATGAAGCCGTCATGTACGTGTCAAGTAACTTCCTCATCGTTAACACAGGCGGGATTTCTTCAGAAAGAGCAAGTGCTTATTGCTAAAAACAATAACAACTAATTCATAATTTTGTTACTTAGCACCACGGTCGTCTAGGGATAAATGTCCGAACAATTTCATAAGTGAAGGTTTGCATGCTGATGTTTGTAATAATGATCATTGTCTTTGCACCTTAAATAATGACCAAGGGGAAACAAAGCGACAGTCAAATGATCCCTCATAAAACAGAGAAGTCATATCCTTTAAAATAATACAAACTCACGCCAGTTGTTAATTTCAGGGAAGCATTTCTATTGACCACTAATAATGATTAAGTGCTCAATTTTCTTTACTCGTGAAGTGATTGCTAGTAAATGAATACAATTTATGTTATATGTATAAAATCATAGTTTTCAAATACATGTATTTGCAAACTGAAGGAGAGGACATATTACAAATATATTACAAATTGATTTGGTTTTTAAGATGAGCAGTATTTCATCCTTACATAAATTTATACAGCGCTTTGTTTTGTTATCAACACATTATTTCTACTCTTTTGACCTAAATAAGGTTTTACATTTTAGTGTAAACATTTGATGGATATGGATATGTTTTAAGAAACAATGAATCATAAATGATCTAGCACAAAATTGAAATAGAGATGGTATGAAGGTATAAAATAAAATAACGTTAATGATAAAATGAAAACAAAATGATAAATCGAGATCAAGATCAAGATATTAATAGATAATAATAATAATAATAATAATAATGAAATAATAATTATAATAATAATAGCAATGATAATGATAACTATTGTTGATTGACGACGTTGAGGACATCGATGACGACGACAACGATAATGATGCTGCCGATGATGATGATGATGATGATGATGATGATGACGATAATGCCGATGATGATGATGATGATGATATGATAAAATTAAATACTGAAAAAGTGCTTAGTGTTACGTAAAAAAGCACCAGGAAATCATACAATATGTAGATTGAAATTCTTGATTAATATGGTGATATGATCAACAATCAAATGCCATTAATTGTACATGCAGTGCCTTTTGCTAGACAAACATATTTACCGAGGCCTTGAAAAACATTCTTTTTTTAATCTATATTAACATACATAACTCTCTCTCTCTCTCTCTCTCTCTCTCTCTCTCTCTCTCTCTCTCTCTCTCTCTCTCTCTCTCTCTCTCTCTCTCTCTCTCTCTCTCTCTCATATATATATATACACTGTGTCCGTCGACTCATCGATGTTTCACACACACACACACACACACACACACACACACACACACACACACACACACGTGCATATATACATATATTTATCAAATAAATAATTTCCATTAACTCTTTAATTTCATTTAAAAGGAACTCAGAATAAGTTTTTACCATGTGATATGCAAAATCACAGCTATAAAATAAGAATTGTCGAGTTTTAGATTCCCATTTTAACAAAAACTTGTGATACTCTGTACAACGATAAAACCCGAGGGAATCGATCTCGGAATTTCACTTATAAAACCAAATCCATGTTTTACGGTATACCGTTTATTAAGAGACTTCTTAGATCTGTCAACGAGCAGAGGAAAAAGAGTTTACTCTATCTCCCCAATACACCATCTGATAGCGGTATATCTTACGATTCCCTGGTGTGCGATTTGTCTAAACAATACGCTATTTGTCATTATGTCAAAATGTTTGTTCAAATAGCCATCTAATAACCCTTCAGCTTACCAGAAAGTCATATCTGGTATCATTAGAGCATACAGAGAAACGCAGCCTTTTAACACTTTGTTGACATGTTGGATAAAAGAAAGTTGAAGTTAATCATCGATGGCACAATTAGTTACAATTTATAATATAGATAAGCTGCATTTTTATGGTGTCAGTTAAATGCACTGTGTGTGTCCTTGCTTAAAAAGAGTGTTTACTTGATTTTTATTTATAGAATGTCTCATGGGTAAAAAGTATAAGATAAAAACATATCGTTATACAACCATAATTTTTGAATGCATATAACCCTCCTATTTAAGATCGGTTTTCCCTATATAGTATTTTAAGCATTAGGCAACATATAACAATGCAGTATCTAGTGCCATCCAGTACTGCCAATACTTAAGCGATATCCACCAGTTCAGTATCAACCCCCCCTGTCTAGTACTGCCAATACTTTAGAGATATCCACCAATTCAGTATCAAACCCCCCTGTCTAGTACTGTCAATACTTAAGCGATATTCACCAGGTCAGTATCAACCCCCTGCCAATACTTTAGCGATATCCACCAGTTCAGTGTCAACCCCCCTGTCTTGTACTGCCAATACTTAAGCGATATCCACCAGTTCAGTGTCAAACCCCCTGTCTAATACTGCCAATACTTTAGCAATATCCACCAGTTCAGTATCAGTTACCCATGTCAATTATTTAGCCATATGCATAAATTCAGGACCAGTTTCCCCATTCTAGCACTGTTAACGCTGTAGCAAACTCCATCAATGTAGTATAAGTTCCCCTATCTAGCACTGTTAATGAAGTAGCAAACTCCATCAAGGAAGTGTAAGTTTTTTCCTATGTCTTACTGTTATTGCTGTAGCAAACTCCATCAATGTAGAATAAGTTGCCCCTATCTAGCACTGTTATTGCCGTAGCAAACTCCACCAGTGTGGTATACGTTTCCCCTATCAAGTACTGCTATTACTGTAGCAAACGTCGTCAATATTATTTAAGTTACCCCTATCTAGCGCTGTTACTGTTGTAGAAAATTCCATCAATGTAGTATAAGTTTCCCCTATCAAGTACTGTTATTGTTTTAGCAAACTTCGTAGCATACTCCATCAATGTAGTTTAAGTTTCCCCTATCTAGCACTGTTATTGCTGTAGCAAACTCAATCAATGTAGTTTAAGTTTCCCCTATCTAGTACTGTTATTTCTGTAGCAAAGTTCGTCAATATTATATGTTTCCCCTATCTAGTATTGTTATTGCTGTAGCAAACTTCGTCAATATTATATGTTTCCCCTATCTAGTACTGTTATTGCTGTAGCAAACTCAATCAATGTAGTTTAAGTTTCCCCTAATTAGTACTGTTATTGCTGTAGCAAACTTCGTCAATATTATATATTTCCCCTATCTAGTACTGTTATTGCTGTAGCAAACTTCGTCAATATTATATGTTTCCCCTATCTTGTACTGTTATTGCTGTAGCAAACTCAATCAATGTAGTTTAAGTTTCCCCTATCTAGTACTGTTATTTCTGTAGCAAACTTCGTCAATATTATATATTTCCCCTATATAGTACTGTTATTTCTGTAGCAAACTTCGTCAATATTATATGTCTCCCCTATCTAGTACTGTTATTGCTGTAGCAAACTTCGTCAATATTATGTTTCCCCTATCTAGTACTGTTATTGCTGTAGCAAACGTCGTCAATATTATATGTTTCCCCTATCTAGTACTGTTATTTCTGTAGCAAACTTCGTCAATATTATATGTTTCCCCTATCTAGTACTGTTATTGCTGTAGCAAACTTCGTCAATATTATATGTTTCCCCTATCTTGTACTGTTATTGCTGTAGCAAACTTCGTCAATATTATATGTTTCCCCTATCTAGTACTGTTATTGCTGTAGCAAACTTCGTCAATATTATATGTCTCCCCTATCTAGTACTGTTATCGCTGTAGCAAACTTCGTCAAAATTATGTTTCCCCTATCTAGTACTGTTATTGCTGTAGCAAACTTCGTCAATGTTATGTCTCCCCTATCTAGTACTGTTATTGCTGCAGCAAACTTCGTCAATATTATGTTTCCCCTATCTAGTACTGTTATTGCTGTGGCAAACGTCGTCAATATTATATGTTTCCCCTATCTTGTACTGTTATTGCTGTAGCAAACTTCGTCAATATTATATGTCTCCCCTATCTAGTACTGTTATTGCTGTAGCAAACTTCGTCAATATTATATGTTTCCCCTATCTAGTACTGTTATTGCTGTAGCAAACTTCGTCAATATTGTATGTTTTCCCTATCAAGTACTGTTATTGCTGTAGCAAACTTCGTCAATATTATGTTTCCCCTATCTAGTACTGTTATTGCTGTAGCAAACTTCGTCAATGTTATGTCTCCCCTATCTAGTACTGTTATTGCTGTAGCAAACTTCGTCAATGTTATGTCTCCCCTATCTAGTACTGTTATTGCTGTAGCAAACTTCGTCAATATTATGTTTCCCCTATCTAGTACTGTTATTGCTGTGGCAAACGTCCCCCCTATCGTCAATGCTGTAGCAAACTCAATCAATTTCCCCTATCTTGTACTGTTATTGCTGTAGCAAACTTCGTCAATATTATATGTCTCCCCTATCTAGTACTGTTATTGCTGTAGCAAACTTCGTCAATATTATATGTTTCCCCTATCTTGTACTGTTATTGCTGTAGCAAACTTCGTCAATAGTATATGTTTCCCCTATCTTGTACTGTGTTTGCTGTAGCAAACTTCGTCAATATTATATGTTTCCCTGATCTTGTACTGTTATTGCTGTAGCAAACTTCGTCAATATTATATGTCCCCCCTATCTTGTACTGTTATTGCTGTAGCAAACTCCATCAATGCAGTTTAAGTTTCCCCTATCTAGTACTGTTATTGCTGTAGCAAACTTCGTCACTATCAAATGTTTCCCCTATCTAGTATTGTTATTGCTGTAGCAAACTTCGTCACTATTAAATGTTTCCTCTATCTAGTACTGTTATTTCTGTAGCAAACTTCCTCAATATTTAATGTGTTCCCTATCAAGTACTGTTATTGCTGTAGCAAACTTCGTCACTATTAAATGTTTCCCCTATCTAGTACTGTTATTTCTGTAGCAAACTTTGTCAATATTAAATGTTTCCCCTATTTGTACTATTATTGCTGTAGTAAACTTCATTATATAGTATACGTTTCCCTTATGTAGCACCGTTAATGCCTTAGCGAACTTCGTCAGTGTTATATAAGTTTCACCTATCTAGCACTGTCCTTGCTGTAGTAAATCATATAGTCCTTTAAATGATATAGTGTACTCCTATTTGATATAACATATTAACCACATAGTTATGCGTGACGTCACAATAGACAAAAAATTAGCTACCATTATATTCTGTCTGATGAGCCGTAAGGCGAAAGCGCTCACGGAATAAAGAAAGTTTACGCAGATATGTAAAGTATTTCAAAAGCTTTTTTCTATTATTATATATATATATAATACAATATAAAACACAGATTGCATAATAACATCTTATGCATTTCTCAATTATTATTATCATAAATACATCATATTACTTTATGATTTTATTAGTTTATAGTCTGTTTGGTGTGCTCAATCAAAAATCATTTAACATACTCACCCCTGTCTTAAATACCTGCTAATTCGTTATCGTATAATGCATATCCATTTTTATTGAAGAAATGTCTGTAAGGTGCTGACATATTGCCGTTCTACAATTCACTTCACTTGCATTTGATTTATAATTTTGACTGTGTAATATGACGTTTTGGATCTTTCTGCACTGATTCTAATCATTAGTAATTTATTGATAAGTATCAATTCTTGAATTACAGTCATGATGCCATCTTTATTATGCCTTCATAATAATTGTGAAGGGTAGTCACAGTCATGACGTCATCTTTAGTATGCCTTCAAAATAATTGTGAAGGGTAGTCACAGTCATGACGTCATCTTTAGTATGCCTTCATAATAATTGTGAAGGGTAGTCACAGTTATACGTCATCTTTAGCATGCCTTCATAATAATTGTGAAGGGTAGTCATAGTCATGACGTCATCTTTAGTATGCCTTCATAATAATTGTGAAGGGTAGTCATGACGTCATCTTTAGTATGCCTTCATATTAATTGTGAAGGGTAGTCACAGTCATGACGTCATCTTTAATATGCATTCTTAATAATTGTGAGGGGTATTTAATAAATAACGAATAAATAACTGTTACTACTACTGCTGTTACTACTACTACTGCTACTACTACTACTACTACTTCTACTACTACTACTACTACTACTACTACTACTACTACTACTACTACTACTACAGCAACAACAACAACAACAACAACAACTACTACTACTACTACTACTACTACAACTATTATTATTATTATTATTATTATTATTATTATTAATTATTATTATTATTATTAATTATTATTATTATTATTATTATTATTATTATTATTATTATTATTATTATTGATTTGTTGTTGTTGCTTTGTTTTTGTTGTTATTGTTGTTGTTGTTATCGCTGACACTAGGGAATGAGGTCACCTAGAATATTGTTTAAATTTCAGTAAACTACGGCGTATGTTTTAGTTATCGTTATTATTATCTTTCGTCGCTTCTGCATGATTTTATTTCATTCAGCAATAGGATAATTATCAGACTTTCTAACAGTTGTTTTACAAACGAAGATCAGAAAGTCATTAATAATTATACCATTGAAATTAAGTTTACAAAAACGCCTACCAATTATTTACATGACTTTGTAATAGGATAAAATAACGAATATAATATTAACAAACATATTGATACAGACATTAAGAATATGGACTCAGCATTAAGCCAATATCATATAAATATATACATGTACATTTAATTATACAACAAATACACAAGCTTGTGTATTGAATTTTCGAATGTCATGTTTTAGCACAGGTTGAAAGGGAGAAATCACGATGATATATATTTGCTTAATGTTTTCATGCGTTAGTATCATCGATTGAATTTAGTCTACTTACTGTCATTAATTACGTCTACTTACCGTCATTAATTACGTCTACTTACTGTCATTAATAACGTCTACTTACTGTCATTAATTACGTTTACTTACTGTCATAAACAACGTCTACCTACAATCATTAATTAAGTCTACTATTGTCGTTATTAAGTCTACTTACTCTCATTAATTACGTCTACTTACTGTCATTAATTACATCTACTTACTGTCATTAATTACGTCTACTTACTGTCATTAATTACGTCTACTTACTGTCATTAATTACGTCTACTTACTGTTATTAATTACGTCTACTTACTGTCATTAATTCATATAACATTAAAGACAATAGAAGACAAATACCCGACTCCAATTACATTTTATTTCTACGTAGTACTAGTAATCCGTTTCAGTATTACAAACATAATAACAAAGTTGCAAAAAACCAAGGGCAAAACAAATGCTCAAGACGATCGTTTCAATCAATATCTGTGTGATGTGAAAGTCGGCTAGACGTACCCGGAAAAAAGTCCGCTCTCGGTACAATTCAAATTTTTCCCAAGAAAAAAACTCGCTCTTTGGTTATTGGAGTTTTTTTACCATTTGACTTATGAGGTAGACATACATGGATGGATTAAAGGATGAATGGATGGGTAGATGATTTGTTTTGCAAAATGGATAAAATTTTAAAATATCATTTTTTCAAACATTCATTTTAGAATTTAGAGCAAAGCGTCTGTTAGATATTATGTAGTGTCCCTAGATAAATTGTTTTTTATTCAAGTACAATTGATTACTGTAGAGAAAATTTAATTTCAATTTAATGTTTTACACTTTTTTATGTTTTGTGTATAGTACTTAATATTCATGTTATAATTGCAGTGTTTATTTTTATGAAGGAGCTATTGCAATGCGAAAATGGATAACTTTGTTGTATAATTTCGAAAAATTGAAAAATGTTTGCATTTTGTGTTATTGCATGCTGTTTTTAAAACTGTTAATAAAATATAGCATATAAAATACAATCTTACAAATGTAATTGCCACATAGTAGAAATAACGTCTCTTCTATCTATAATCATTTTTAATATTCTGTAGATAATCACATTTGATGCAAGGGTGGAACACTGAACTTTTCACATAAATTTTAGGGATAATCTATTTCGTACTTTGTTTAAACAATGTGTTGGCCACTGCTGTACTCGGATGAGTATTAAAATGAACAGATAAGTTAACAAAATATCTATGGAATATAATTAAATGATTCCAAATATGCTGATATATTATGTTGGGTATATTTTAGGGTATATGGCAGTAAGATGCCTAATTTTGAAACTAGCCCTTTTGCATCCTGATCACCATACAGTCAAGCAGAATTGATATCTCATAAGAAATCACGTGAATCACATAATGACACTGCAATTGTAAGCATCTTTAATGCTTTATTGAAATGTACATATCGATCCATATCTATTTTTAACCCACAAAATTCGTTTTATATATCACATTTCAATTTTTACTAAATAATATTATATTATAATTTTATAATAATTATATATAATTAATATAAATTAAATATATATCAAAAAATAAATTAATATTATATTATATTTTAATGTTTTTATTAAATCTATATAATATTATAATTTAAATATAATTAAATTTTAAATAATATTATATATTAAAATTTATTAACATATATAATAATTAAAATTAATTATATAATAAAAATATTTAATAATTACATATATAATAATTAATAAATAATAAATTTATATCAAATATAATAATAATATTATTATAATAATTAATTAATTATAATTTAAATAAAATAATTTATAATTTATTAATTTATAAAATTTAATTTAAAATTTATAATAAAAAATAAATTTATAAATATAAATATATAATAATATAAAAATATAAATATAATTTAATAATTTTAATTATTAAATATAATATTAATATATTATTTTTTAATGATATAATTATAAAAAATTTTTATTTAACTTAATATATTAAAATAAATTAATTTATAATATTATTATATTTAAATAAATATTAATTTAAAAAATATTAAATATAATAATAATTATATAAATATTAAATATTTTATCTATTAAAAATTATATAAAATAAAATATATTATAATTTTAAATATTAATAAATTTAAATATAATTAAATAATTAAATATATTAATTAATAATTAATTAAAATTTAATATTATTTTTAAATAATTTTTTAATACTTAATATAAAATATTAAATGAATATTATTTTAATATATATTTTTATATAATTAATATTATTTATTATAATTATATATAAATATATAATATATTATTAATTAATTTTAAAATTAATAAATATAAAATTTTATAATTAATAATAATATATAATAATCATTAAATATATATTATATTATTAATATATTTATAAAATAATTTAATAAATTAAATTTATAAATACTTAAATTTTATAACATAATAAAGTTATATTCATAATAAATATAATTATTTAATAAATAATTATTTTTAAAAATTTATATAATATATTTAAATATAAATATTATTATAATATTTTATTTTTATAATATACTTCTAATATTATAATAAATTATTAATTTTCAAATTTATATTAATAAACAATAATAATTTAATATAATATTTAATATTATATTTATAAATATAATAATTATATAATCAATATAATAAAAATTCACTTTAAATTAAATTAATAATAGTATATTAAATAATAATTAAAATTTACATTATATAATTAAAATTATATTATTATTATTTTTTTATAATTTTAATATTTTATTTTTTTTTTTAATATAATATAAAATTTATTAATAATATAATATATTTATTAATAATTATATATATATATCCCACTAAATTATATTTATTTATAATATAAATATAATTTTATTAATATTTATTATAAATTTTATAATAAATATAAATAAATAATAATTTTATATCATATAAATACATATATAGATTAATTATAATTTATAATATTATAAATTTATATTTATATAATAGTAAAAAATTTTTATATAAAATATAAACTTATATATATTTTATTAATTTATTATAAAAATAAATATACAATAATAATTAATTCATATATTAAAAAATAATATATTTAAAATAAATATAAAATTAATATTATTATTAAATAAAAATCTTTTAAAATAATATATATAATATTTATAATTATTTATTATTTAATATATAACTTTATATATTTAATTAATTATAATATATTTATATTATTTAAAATAAAATCTGTTATATATATAAGTATAATAATATTATTTTTTCCACTTTATTTATTATATAGAACATATCTATTTTTATAATAAAATTTTTATAATATAATTTTTAATAATATATTTTAAATAATTTTTATAGATTATAAAATAAAATTATTCATTTTTTTTATAAAAAAACTAATAATAAATAATATAATATTTATATAATTTATAATATTATATTAATAAATATTTAAATACTAAAATTTAATTATAACTCAATATATAATATATATAACTTTTTTTAATTTATAATTATTATATAATTAAAAATATATTCTATTAATCTTAATATAAATAAATAAAATATATAAATTATAAATATTTAATAATTATAAATATATTATAAATATTTAAAATAATTAATAATTAATTTATAATCAATAAATTTAAATATATAATAATTAATATTTATTTATATAAATTATAATTAATTATAAATAATATATTTTTATATAATTTATTTTAATAAATAATAATATTTAAATTTATTTATAAAATATTTAATATATAATTTTAAATAATAAATAAATAAAATTAATCTAATTTAATTTTATTATAATTATTTTTTATTTTTATATTATTATATTTATAAAATTTATAAATTTTATATTTAAAATTAAATATAAATATTTTTTTTTTTATATAGATAAATATTTCATTATTTATTAAAATTAATAAATAAAATATATAATATATAATATAATATTATATTTTTAAATATTATTAATCTATATTTAATTATAATAATTCTAACTATTTAAATTTTTTAATTAAAAAATATATATAATAAATAATATAAAATAAATTTTTTAAAATAAAATTAAAATATTTAAATTATAATTCTATTTTAAATATAAATTAATATATATTAATAATATTAAATATAATAAAGTATTTATTATATTATTAAAATTATTAATTATATATATATTATACTTATAAAATTTTTAATTATATATTAATTTAAATTAATTAATATTTATTTATATTATATTAATAAATAAAATTTAATATTATATTAAATTAATAATTTTATTGTATAAAAATAATATTATATTATAATTAATTATAAAATTTTATATATAATATATTATATAATATAAAAATAATAAAAATATTATATTTTATATTATTTTTAATATTATTATAAATTTTAAAAATTTATATTTAATTTAATATAATATAATTAATTATAAATTTATAACTTAATTTTATATAATTATAAATATTATTTCTAATATATTATATTATTAAAATATTTAATTATAATTTTCATATTATATAATTAAATATTTATTTATAATAATAAATATATATATATTATTTTAAATTAATATAATAAATTTAATTAATATCAATTATATATATTATAGAAATAAATTATATTAATATAATAATTTAAAATATTATTAATAATATTAATATATTAATATTATTTAATTATTTAAATAATTAATATAATATTAATATTATTAATTATTATTTTATATTATTTTAATAATTATTATTTCTAATAAAATAATATTATAATAAAATTATTAAATATTACATTTTTGATAATAAAAATAAATAATTTATCTTATTAATATTTAATATTAATAACAAATTATAATTTAATAAATTAATAAAATAATATATTTTATTAATATTAATTAAATTTAATAGATTTTAAAATAATAAATAAATATATAATACTTATTTATTATATACATAAAATAATTATTAATTTACTAATATTTAATTACATATAATAAAATATATATTAAATATAAATAATTTATATTTATAAATTTACAATCTATATATTATAAAAAATAATTAAATTTAAATATATATAATTATTATAATTTTAATATTTAATAACAATATTTTATTATTTATATTTTTATAATTATAATAATAATTAATTAATTAATAAAAATTAATTAATATTATAATAATATAATTAAATAATATATATTTATCTATTTTATAATATTAAAATATATATAATAAATATATAAAAATCAAAATAATTTAATTTATTTTTATATTATAATATTTTATAAAATATATTTAATTATTATATATAACTATAAATTATAACTTAAAATTATAAATTAAAAAATAAATTATATATTAAATATTTAATTTTTTAATAAATTAAGAATAATAACATATATTTTAATAATATAATTATAATTTATAAATAATTTTATATAATATATAATTATATTATAATATATAATTAATATTAAAAATTCATATAACAATAAATAAATATTAATAAAAATTAAAAATAAAATATTAAATTTTTTTTTTTTATTTTTTTTTAAATAAATAATAATTTATTAATTATCTCAAATATACTATTAAATAAAATTATATATTTTATTATATATTTTAATATAAATTAACAATTAAATAATATTATAATATTATTATTATATAAATTTAAAAAAATATTTTATTAATAAATTAAAAAAAAATATAATTTAAATATATTAAAATTATATTATTAAAATAATTTTTATATAATAGCTTGAGAAGTATAATATTATATTATTAATAATCATAATAATAATAATTAATAAAATTATAATTATTAATATTTTTAAAATATTATAATTACATAATATTATTATATAATAATAAATAATTAAATTTAAACATTTCATATTAAAATATTATTTATTTTTATTATTAAATAAATTCAATTTATATATTTAAACTTATATATTATATATATATTAATTATAATAATATTTACTTTCTATATTAATATTAAATTTTAAAATATATATTAATTATAATAAATATATATAATTTATATTATATATTTAATTTATATATCTAAAATAATAATATTTAATTAATCTATATATCATATATTAAATATTTATAAATAAATTAATAAATAAATATTATATTATTAATAATAATTATTATAATATTAAATTTATTTAAATTTATTATATATATAATTACATAATAAAAAATATTCTATATAAATTTTATAATTATAAATATTAAATACAATTATAAAAATAAATTTAATTTTTAAAAATATACATCAAAAAAAATAATATATTTTTATTATTATTATTATATAAATATTATAAAATAAATTATATATTAACTAAAAATAATTTATTAAATTATAATTTATAATATTTTTATTATATTATATTAATAAAAAAACATTTCTTTTTTATATAAATATAATTTATTTATAATATAATTAAATACTTATAATTATATTTAATTATTATTATAAAATACTTTATTTATTATTTAATTATATTTATTAATAATTAAAATTAAATAATAAATATTCATATATTAAATTTATTTTTTAAATATATAATAATAATTTATTAAACTATTTAATAATATTAAATATTATATTAATATTATTTATATTTATAATATATTAATATTATTATTAAATATAATTTATTTATAAATTAAATATAATATATTAAAATTTAAACTTAAAATTAATTAATAATTATTTAAATTAATAAAATATTTTTTTATAAATATTTTACATAATATATAATTTATATCTAAAAATAAATATAAAATATTAAATATATAATATAATAATTATAATATCCTTAAATATATAAATTTTTTAAAATTAAATAATTATAATAAAAATTAAAAATAAATTATATTAAATATTTATATAATTTAAAATTTTAATATAAATAAATAAATATTAAATAAATATATATATATATAATTAAATAAAATTTTTTTTTTTTTTTAAAAATAGATTAATTTTTTACTTAATAATTAAATATATATTAATATTTTAAAGAATAATATTTTTAAGTATTAATAATATAATAAAAATATAATTATATTTAATTATTAAATATATATTTATCCATTATCTAATTCATATATTAATAAAATATTATAATAAAATATAAATTAAATTATTTATAATAAATATAATATTTAATTACATAAATCTAATAAATAATTACTATATTATAAAAAAAATTTATAATTTAATAATTTAATTTACATAATATAATATTATAATATTTAAATAATTATATTAAAATTAAATATATATAATTATTTATAAATATTATATATTTTATATAATTAATATAAAAATAATAAATAAATAATATTATAATAAATTATAATTATTAATAATTATATTTATAAATATAAATAAATTAATTATATTATTAATATATATTATTAAAAATAATTTAAATAATTAAAAATTCTTATAAACATAATATTAAAAAATTTATTAAATTAAATTTACGTTAATTTAAAATATATAATTAATTATAATTATATTTTATATTTTATATAATATAAAAAAAAAAAATTATTAAAAATAATAAATATTTTATTAAATAATATTTAATTATTAATAAAATAAATTAAAAAATTTATATTATCATAAAAATTAAAAACTATATAAATTTTTTAAACTTATATAAATTAAAATAAATATTAAAATTTATTATTAAAATTATATATAATCTAATTATATTAAAATTTTTAAAATAATAATGATAATTAATAAAAAATAATATATAATATACTATACAATTTAATATATATAATAACTATATATTATGAAATTATAATAATTATAAAATTATTATTTAATTAATACATTATTATTTATCTATATATATTATTCTAATAATTTAAAAAAATTAATATAATTAAAATATATAATAAATAAAATATAATTATATTATTATAATATTATATCTATATATTTTTATAATATAATTAATAATTATTAAAATAAAATTTATAATATTTATTAAAAAAATAACTATATAAATATTATTATTTTTTATTATATAATTAATTTTATAAATTAATATAATTATAAAATATTAAATATTTAAATTTATAATTATAATATTATTAAATAATATAATTTATAATATTATAAATATTATTAAATTTATTTAACTATTATAATACTAAATATATATATATAAAATAATTTATAATTTTAATTAATCTATATATTATATTATAAATTATTAATTTATAAATATTTTAAATAATTATTAAAAATTATATAATATAAAAATTTTATTGAATTTTAAATATAATTTATATAATATTTTAATAAAATAATATCATAAAAATAATAAATATTTAATTTTAAATATATATATATTTTATACATAAATTATTATAATATTATAAATTTAATTAAATATTTTAAAATTAATTAATAAAATTTTATTTTAAAAAATATAAATATATTAAAAAATATAATATTTTATAATTATATTATAATAATAATAATTATAATAAATTTATATAATTAACTATATAAAATTTTAATATAAAATATATAATTTTAATAAATAAATATTATAATTATTAAAAAATAATTTTATTTAAAATTTATTAATACTATAAATTTTAAATTAAATTAATATTATATTATTAATTATAATATTAATTATTTTAAAAAAACTAAAATTAATTTAATAATACAATAAAAATAATATAAAATATAATAAAATTTTATATCTTGTTACATTTTTATGTAATATATTATAAATTAATAAAATTATAAATATTATTAATAAATATTATTTATAAAATATTTATAATAATAATTTAAATTATTTAATATAATATATATTCTTAATTTATATATAATTTTATTTTTAAATATGATTTAATTATTAATAAATAAATATTATATTAAAATGTATATACTAATTTTAAAAAAAATAATATAAATTAAATTAATTATATATTTATGTTAAATATATAATAATTTTTATTATTATTAAATACTATAATAATTTAAAAGATAAAATAACTATAAATATTATTTTAATTATTGTTAAATATAATAATAAAATTTAATACTATCTATAAATTATTATATATAAAATATAACTAATCTAAATATATATTAAATATATAATAAATTTAATTAAAAATATATAAAAATTTAATTTAAATTTAAATTTTATAATTTAATATAAAATTAATAAATAATTAATAATAATATTAACTATATTATTTTTAAAATAATAATAATTACTAAAAAAATATTAATATATTATATAAAAATATTAAATAATAATAATTATTTTTTAATTATAATACATTAAATTTATATAAAAAAAATTATTTTATTAATTTTATTAATAATATATTTATATTAATATTATAATTTAATATAAAAATTAATTATATTTTATATTTATTAATTAAATAATTATTAAATTTATATTTTATTTTTTTATTTAATTATAATTTTTTTATTAATATATTATTAATATTTTAAATTTTAATATTTTAATAATTATTATAAATATATTTTATTATTATAAAATAACTATTTAACATATTTTTATATATATATTTAATTAAAATTTAATATACTAATATAAATTATTGATATATATTATAATATTAAATACCAATAATATTAATTATATTATTTAAAATATTTATAATTATATAATATTTTATAAATATTTAATTTAATTTATACATAATATATATATATTAATATAAATTAAATAATTAATAATATATATAATTATATTATAATATAATAATTTAATTTTAATATTTTATAAATTTAATTTTAATTATCAAATAATATATATTAAAAAATAATAAAATAACAATATAATATTTATTAATAATAATTAAGTAATATATTATATATAATATTATTATATTTAAATTAATTAAATATTTTCATAAGATACTAATAAATAAATTAATATATAATTAAATAACATTTAAAATAATTTATATATATTAATTATTTAATATAAATATTAATAATATAAATTATAATATTTAATATAAATATAAATATAATTAATAATTATATTTTAACTTAATTATTAATTATATAAATTTTTTTTGAAATAATTATAATTAAAAAATAAAACATAATATTATATATATATATATATTATAAATATATTTATAATTAAAAATAAAATTAAATTAATAATAACCGTATTAAATTAATATATAAAATAAAAATAATATATTATATTAATTAAATATAAAATAATTATAATAATAATTTAATTTATTAATATAAAATATTTATTTATTAAATATAATTAATATATTATAATAAATAAATTTAAATAAATATTAAATAATAAATAAAATTAATATTATAATTATTTAAATTTAAATAACTAAAATTTTATTTATAAAAATTATAAAATAAAAAATACTATATTATATTAAATATAAATTCAAAATAAAAATAAATTATATTATTATATTATTATTTAATACTATATTATTTATATAAAATATATATAATTTATAATTATATAATAATTACAAAAATTAATATATATATATAAAAATATAATAATATTATATATATTATTAAAATTCTATAAATAAATATCAATAATATTTTAATATTATTTTTTATTTAAATTTAATTAAATAATTATTTAAAAAAAATCAAAAAAAATTTAAATTTTATTAATTTACATTTTATATATAAAATAAAATATAAATATTTAAAATTCGTTTTATATATCACTTTCATTTTACTATAATCAAGGTAACACGTTAAACAAGTTGGAGCATTTGTATACTCCTATCAGGTATATAATTCTTGCTATAATTGAAATAAACTGGGGACCTGATTTTCTATCTTTACATGTACTCGTGCAGATTTACCTAGTGGGTAAATTAAATTTGATTAATTTCAAAATTTGCACTTATTTGATACCAACAGAAGTTAATGTTAGCTGAGTCTCTTGTTTGCCAATATCGATGTAGATATATCATTAAGTATTACGCAACGTAAATATGTAATTATGTATTGAATAATCAAATGTTTTGTGTATTTACAATAAGGTTATATGTATTGTAGATTTAGTTGTAGTTATTTGGACTTCTATTTCTCTTTTTTTGTTTGTTTATATATATGATGCTATGTCAATATAAATACTTAATTCCTTAACTGCCTACCTTACGTTCATATGATAGTTTTATTATTTAAATGAAGTCATATTATAAAGTAACTGCAATCAGTTTTGAGGTACAATAAATAATATGTTATAATTCAGTATATTCTTTAATTGGATATCTTGGTTATGTATGATAACAGTGGAAAACTTTATTCATGGTTAGTTTAATATAGCATCACAGTTTTAATCTGCAATTTAACATGCTTGGTTTAACTGTTCATCAACGTTCCATTAATATTTTAGCATATAAGGATAAATATTTAAACAATTGTTTTATCTAATTTCAAATTAACAGATATATATTTGCTAAAACATTCGAAAGCAATCAGACCAGAGAAGAAGTAAATTTCATAAAGATTTTGCTCTTTCAAATATATCGTGTTTATTAGTGTTATATCTTCGCAATGCATTTACAAATCAACATTTACTTTCTTAAAAACCTATCTCTTTGACTTCCAAATGCATTAAATGAGACATAAAATATTATTTCTTCTTTATATTCAAATTGAGGGCTATCATTAAAGTAAGTAAATTACTCCTTCCTTGGTCTGACGGCTGATGTTCTAGAGGTGAAACTTTTATTTTCCCTTAAAGTGTTCGAACACGGAAGACACGATAATGCGTTGATGGCTATTAAAATAAAGATGCACAATGAGAAATTGGTCCCAAGAAATCTTTTCCTACAGTTTATTAGAGGTCATATATCGCTGAAGCTATTACCGATACTGTAGGAACACATGTAATAATTCCATTGACACCAAATATCTTAGATTCTGCGACCTCTATCGTCGCTTGCAATTATTCTTTAAATATTCAAGGCGGAGCATCTCTGTCGAACCAATCAAGTAATGCGTTTAACTTGCCCAAATGATACCTACCAAGAATATCGCAAACTCAATGAATTTTACAGTGGTCAGAACTCTTCAATGTTAATATGAATGAATTGATTTTAACGATAATATCGACAAATCAACAAACTAGTTTTGTGCGACTTAACCTCTTTCTTAATCAGCTAATCGACTAATTCTTAAACAATGGATGAAAGTGACAGTAGCGACATCATTTCTACCGAAAAAAGTGACGAAGAAAAAGTAAATGAAAATGGGAACAAATGCGAATCGACGAATATGGTCTCACAAAAAGGAAGACCAAAACTTTCTTTTGGAATAAGTAGAATTCTAGATGAAGTTTCTAAAAACCGCGAAAGTGATTCCGACATAAAGGAAGAAAGGACAATATATCAGACACCCTTGCAACCAGAGCAAGCTATAAATTCAAAACAAATTGAATTGGAACAATTTTATCCGTCTGTTTCTCATGTTTTATCTGGTAGTATTGCATCATCAGCCCTTGGCTATTGTGGTATTCCAACTCAAGTGGCGGTTCCAGTCCATAGACCACACCCGATCATACCCATGCTGACTTCATATACTCTTCCGGGTTGGTTAGATTTGAGAAGAGATAGATTTGGAGGTATGTTGACATTACAGATAAATGTATATATTTCAACACATGTTTTCCAAAATGTGCATTAAAACGCTATTAAAACTCGAGAGGGATCCTGATAAAATAAATGTAAAGTTATTTTTATGATGAATCATTTGTTTTTAATGACAATTTTCAGTAATTTTAGAAATAATTCTGATAACAATGATTTTGTATAGTTTTAAAGTTTTACATACGAACTATTTGTCCCAATGATGCATAAGACTATTAATTGATTGTGTAATGAATAATAAATGACTAAATTATAGCATATATATATAAATATATATATATATATATATATATATATATATATATATATATATATATATATATATATATATATATATATATATGTGTGTGTGTGTGTGTGTGTGTGTGTGTGTGTGTGTGTGTGTGTGTGTGTGTGTGTGTGTGTGTGTGTGTGTATGTGTGTGTGTGTGTGTGAAGCATTTTTTTTTAAAGAAATTCACATAACTGAGCGTAAACTACTTCTACTTGTTGTAGGGTAAAACCCATATTTCAAACGGGGAAATTTTCTATTTTCATTTTGGGCAGTATTAAAAAAATTTTTGTTTGTAAAATTTTGATTGTGAAATTCTGCATCTTTTTTCATTTTATGCTACCTGACTATATATAAGTATATATACGTAAGCTACGTATCTTTGGAGATGTTTTCATAAACTAATGATGAACATGCTATTATGTAATGTCGGATTCAAGAACACCAGCAAATATTTTCCCACCAAAACATTTCCTTTATTTCCTTTGAAACTGATATAAAGTTGAATAAAATATAGAATACTCTTATAAAAGAATTACCATCCAATACCCTGTAAAAGTTTCTACCACTTTCAGTATTTAACAACAAATTATAGATATTTAGTGGTATTTAGATAAAAAACATGAAAACAATCATTTCAATTTTGTATACGAAATAAACCTCACAAGCAAAACATAAACAAACTACTGTATAAAATGATACATGGAACGTCTACAATTACATACTTTTTGGAAGATAGAGATGTTAAATATACCCCATAGTGGTTAGATTATGATTTAATTAGTCCCATTGAAATTAATTCAATTCATCCCAGATGGAGTAAACGAATAATAATAATAATAATAATAAAGGGGATTGGACAGGGGAGTGTATGGAATGGCATAGCGGTCGCCAAGTCGGATGTCTATTTTCCCCCGGGTAATCCGGTTTCCTCCAACAAGAAAAACCCCTCCTGCCAACTTCGAGGATAGTGAGAAACATTTATATAAGTTCCCAAAACTTGTCTTTAAATCATTGCAAGTCTATTATACATAAATATTCACATGAAATTTCCGAAACATTTCATATAATCATAAAATAAACATACTGTTATAAACAAATGCAAACACGTGAAAGATTCTCTTTCTATAGTTGTATCCGTGTTTAACTAGATATAACTAAAATTTTGATTTGTCGACAAGTTATTAAAAGATACCCTAAAACTTATCAGTGAAATACGGAAAAAATAATATATATTTACAACTTGATATTAAACACAGATTCACTGCAACATATTTCTTACGAATGTTAACAGTTGACAGATTTTTGACGGGTGTTTACACACCCTTTGACATAAGGAATGCCAGCAGGTGATATACATCTAAAGAGGTAATTAAATTATTTCAGTAGCCCGACGAATTGGACACCCATACCAAAACAGAACGCCACCAAAACGGAAAAAGCCACGAACTTCTTTTTCCCGTTTACAAATAATGGAACTTGAGAAACGTTTCCATCGTCAAAAATATCTCGCATCTGCGGAAAGATCTGCTCTTGCAAAGGCACTTAAAATGACGGATGCCCAAGTCAAAACGTGGTTTCAAAATAGAAGAACAAAATGGAGGTAATAAAAGAAAATATGATATTAAAGATTTGTATCTAAACAAAACATCTTACCTCCCTGATTCAAACTTTCCATCTATTATCTTACCTTCTTTGTATCTATCTATTTACATATCTTCCCGTTTGTCTTCCTGTCTGTCTGTCTGTCTGTATGTCTGCCTATCTATCTATCTATC